>CM053031.1:55562598-56010098 GCA_028564925.1 Lithobates sylvaticus | reverse complement strand
TGGGATTGCTGCACAAAAAAAATAAATCTTTAATGAAAAGATTAAAAAATAACATCAGAATTACAAAGTATTTAAGGTTGACAGTTTCGGGGCTCAACAGATAACGCCCTTCTTCAAAAAACCGAATACCTGTGGATTTCATAAATATATATATTTTTTTATATCAAAACTGAAGCAGAAAGAATCCGGAGCAGCTGTACATAACCAATTAACTTCTCTTTCATTTTCAAAGCCGATTGGTTGCCACGCACAGCTGCTCTGGATTCTGTCTGCTCCAGTTTTGATAAATTGTGTATATGTAGGTGGGGGAATTTATCAAAACTGGAGCAGACAGAGTCCAGAGCAGCTGTGCATGGCAACCAATCATCTTCCATCTCCAGCTTTGAAAATGAAAAGATAGATGCTGAATGGTTAATGTATGGCTGTTCTGGATTCAGTCCGCTTCAGTTTTGATAAAAAAAAAAAAAAAAAAAGTTATGTCCCCTGCCACTTCTAGGACTGAGAACTGAGCAATCAAAGACCACTGATCACTCAATTCCCAGTCTTCACTGAACAGAGAACGGTGACAGTCAGCAGACTTTATCCCGCTTCCGGCTGAAAAAGAGGCACAGGAGTACAGAACGAACTGCACTCCTGTGATCCCCATAACAAGTACAGCCAAAATAGCTTTGGCTATAATTCTCCTTGAAACATTTATACATTACTTTATTACACATGAAATAGAACTTTCAGTCTTGGATAAAACATAAAACGGTAAGACTTTTTACACTTGCAAATTTGCAATACATCCAAATTATAGATGCAGGGAGCATGTCAGGATAAAAATATTGGAGATATATCACTGCTAACCTGTTGTTAAAAGGTGCAAGATGAAGAAATCTAGAATCTATTCCTGAAAACGTACTGAGTCACGATAAGGTCCTCCATTCATAGGAGCTGTACGAATGGAGAAGGCGGACCTTTCATTCTCTGTCCTCCATTCATAGAGCGCTTTTCTAATAAAAAATTTGACAGAAAGGGCAGGCAATAGTCAGAGGTTCAGCTCTGGTATTAACCCCTGCAGCACCAGAAGATTACGACTGCGGTGTATGGCACGCAGGACGGAGGACCTACTATAAAAGCTGCCACTAAACTTGGGCTTTAACACACAGAAATGCATCAATTTATCAGCTGAAACCTGGGTCTGGTCTGAATCTAGTATAAGGAACTGGAAGGAAAAATTCCAGATATTTACATGGAGGAACAATTTCTTTCTACCAAATATATTTTTTCAGAGGACAGCTTTGCAGCATGCTGCAAGAACAGAAAAACATAGAAGAAGCTGCTAGTCATGGAGCTATATATAACTACACAGCATATGTTTAAACTTACTGGGAATCTTAGACTATTACATTTCTCTTTTCTTAGCTAGGTATATAAAAGGTGATCAGCTCATTTTATCAGTGTGTGTGTTAATGTTTTAAAAACATTGCTTCTATATATAGATTATTAATTATATAAAACAGTGGAGGGAGCCATATTTCCTATTTACACAGATAAGCTGCTCTTCCTGAGTGGTGCACATGGATTGCGCTTTACTATTCCTTTGTCTGGGTTCACAAGTCTGCTGCAATTGGTCGAAAACAATAATGACTCTAAGGCTATTTTCACACTGGGGCACTGGCGGTAAAGCGGCGCTATATTTAGCGCCGCTTTACCGTTTTTTTTTGTCGGCGCTGTTCGGCCGCTAGCGGGGCGGTTTTACCCCCCGCGAGCGGCCGAAAAAGGGTTAATACCGCCCGCAAACCGCTGCTATATACCACTCCTACAGTGCACCAAAGATGTGGCTTGCAAGACATTTTTCAGCGTCCTGCAAGCGCACCGCTCCAGTGTGAGAGCCCTCGGGCTTTCACACTGGAGAGACAGCAGCAGCTGTTTCAGGTCGGTTTGCAGGCGCTATTTTTAGCGCAATAGCGCCTGCAAAGCGCCCCAGTGTGAAAGGGGCCTTAAGGTGGTCGTACACAGCCAGATGTGTGTGATGCACTACCTTTACTTTTTATGTACTTAAAGAGGAATTTCCATTAAAACCAAAAAATGTAAAAAAAAGTCAGCAGCTACAAATACTGCAGCTGCTGACTTTTAATAATCGAACACTTACCTGTCCCAGGGTCCAGCGATGCGGGGCATAGAAGCCCCGCTCATTGCCCCCCCCCTCCACTCGGCAGCGCTGGCATTTTAACTGTGGGCACAGCCGGGCACCCACTGGGCATTCGCGAGCGGTGCACCGTGATTGGCTGCGCAGTCATCTGGGACCTGTCATGTGTTCCAGTGTACTGACAGGAGGGAGGGGGCCGAGCTGAGCCCTTCCTGCGCAGAGGGGAAGTTATGTCACCAGCCCAGGCACTGAAGGAGGCAGACTGAGGAACCACCTAGCAACAGCCATTTAGAGGGGAGTTAAAAAAAAAAAAAAAAAAAAAAAAAAAATAATAATATTTAGGAATTTTAATGATTTTTGTTTTTTTGTTGTGCAACCCCACTTTAAAGCTAAAAGTACCTCTATGGATGCCTGTCTCACATTTGGCTGCTGCTCTGTTTGGTAAAAATGTGTCTTATTCAGCCCATGGGTCTGGGACTAGTACAGTACTCAGTTTGAGAGTAACTTGGTTTGAAAGCGTTTTGCAAGAAAAGCAACATTTTTAATACATTTTGACTTGATATACAAGTGATATCTTGATGTAAGTAGTGTTCGGTAACAACTGAGTATAAAAGAAAAAGAGAGGCACATCTAAGTGTAGCAATATAGTTACATTTAATGAAGCTACAACATTTAGCAACATATTGCTACATTTAGAGGCTCCTCTCCTCTTTTATACTCTGTAGCTCCTGCTGGATTTTGCTTCTAATCTCCTTGTAGAGGCTTCCATTTGTGGATGGACATTTTAGGTTACACAACCTGGTCACATTGCTATAACCTTTTTATATGGACTATAAACTGAAGGACTTATGAATAAATGGTTTTGAAACAAAATCATTTGAGTTTCCATTATTTCTTATGGGGAAAATTTGCTTTGATATACAAGTGTTTTGGATTACAAGCATTTTTCTGGAACAATTTATGCTCGCAATCCAAGGTTTTACTGTACACTGATCATAGTTGGTCACTTGCTGTACTTGTGCTTTCTGTGACTGGATGTGGGGGGTGGATAAAAACACCACAAATCCCATCACCTCTAATCACAGAAAGCCTTGGAATTATTATTTTCTGAATGAAGGAGGTGTACAGCGCGTGGTCTGCTCTGGCTGAATAAATTAAAAGGTTTTACAGAAAAGGAGCAGCAGCCAAATAGAGGTACTTTTAACATAGAAAATGGCCCAATTTTTAAATTGTTATCCTTGAGTTCAGCTTTCAGGCCCTGTTCATATCTAAGCTTTCTCCTTGAAGCCCTAATACGCTCAAACAGAATCCTATTCATTTCAATGGCGCATGTTTCCATCTGAGAGTTTTGTCACATACAGCAAAACACCTGTCACTCCAAAAAGTACATGAGTTTTCCTTTAAGCAGATTGGGGGCAGACTGGTGTTATAGACTTCAATGGGAACACCTGAAAAACGCTCAACATGAGCATTTTACAAGCGTTTTGTTGCATGTTTTCTAGCAAAACTCCCTGCCTAGTGATTGGCTAAAATAAAACCCCTGGGTCTTGAATACACATGCAAAATGCTTCCAATATGCTTGTAGGCTTGTAATACGCTTGCAAAACTTGCAAATAAAAAAAAAGTCTGAAAATCGATTTGCTCCGGTGTGAACGTGGCCTAAGTAATGAAAAACTAAAAAGGGAAAAAAATAGTACAATCTCTTTATCCCAAGAGATCCACAAAGCTGGCTGTGTACAGCCACCATAAGGCTCCATTCGCACGTGTGACTTCAGGCGATTTCCATTGCGACTTTACTCTGCGACATGATGCAACTTTGGATGAGTGCAACTTTGTTACAACTTTGATCAATGCGATTGTTTTGTTTGTGCTTCACAAAATCATTAGATGCGCAGAACGGAAAAAATGTGTTCAGTTTCATTTGGTTTATTTTCTAATGAATTCCAAATCTTCAGAACGATTCGAGTTCGAATCAGTCGAAAATTGATTGACTGATTCCAATTCTGTGCTGGTTGTAAAGGAGCGGGCCGGGAAGCCAGCCACCATGTCCTTAACAACCGACGACTCATCAGCTGTCAGCCGGTTTCTCCACTGTTAGCTGAATGTTAAAAAAAAAAAAAAAAAGGCAATGCTAGCAATGGAAAGAAAAAGGTGTGGGGTCCTCCTCCAGTGCATACCAGGTCCTTAAGGCCCCTTTCACACTTGTGCGACTTCAAACTTGCGCGATTTCGCAGCTGCGATTTTTTCAGAGATTCCAGGGAATGCCTGTGTAACTCACATCAAAGTCGGACTAAAGTAGTGCAGGCACAACTTGAAGTCGTACTAATATGAATAGTATTCATTTGAAATCATGGGTAACAACTTGTCATACGACTTGGTACTCCCAAGTCGTACAAGTGTGAAAGGGGCTTAAGGGGAACAACACGACAAAAACAAAAAATGTAAAAAATAAAAACCTGGTGGAGGGTCGTCCCCCAAATCCATACCAGACCCTTATCCCAGCATGAGGCCTGTCAGGTCAGGAAGGGGGGGGGGGGGGTGGACAAGTCAGCCCCCCCTCCCCAACAATTCCAAATATGCCCCCAAAGCACCTCTTCCCCCATGTTGAAGGATAAGGGCCACATCCACCAGCTGTGTTGTGGGGATCTGTGGGCAGGGACCTTATCGGAATCTTGCCGGCATCAATAGAGGTCAATTATTTGTACACAGCAAATGGCCCCAGGTTGTTGTTTTTTTCCCTTGAGTCCAGCTTTAACAGAAATAAAATATCAAAGATATTTTACACATTCAGAATAAGTGTGAAAGGCTTTACACATCGTGGAGTAAAAATCTAAAACCAAAAAAACTTAAAAGAAGGGTGCTCAATCATTGTGTTCACACTACCAACCCGTCAATGAGATAACACACACTGCGGGTTATTGTAAGTGTAAAGCGTACAATAATATAAAAGACATTTTGGAGTGCCATACTACCTGTCAGAAATGCAGAAGCTTTTGTCAAATATTGTACTATCAAAATATTACGTTGCGCATTTTTGCACACTATGCTTATAATAAAATGATTGAGCAGGTTAACCTACTTTAAAAAGGAGAAGTCCAGCCTGAGCTTTTTAGGCTGGGCTTCTCCTCTGGGTCACAGGAGTGCAATTCGTTTTGCACTCCTGTGACCAGTTTTCAGCAGAGATCGGTCTGAAGTCCTCTCTCCGCTGACGTCATTGTCATCAGTTGAGGCACCACGTCATCCTGACTTCCCAAGTCTGGATCCGCCAGCTGCCTTGATTGATGGCAGTCTCAGTGAGCCGCTGAGATGGCCTCTACCCGCCCCTCCACATCTCAGCGCTCCAATGAGCGCGGAGAAGCAGAGAAGCAGACCAGGAGCAATGCTGACTGACAGTCAGCAGCTCTCCGCTTGAGGAGGAGTGAGAACCGAGCCATCGGCGGGGTTCGGTGTGTGTTCCAAGTAATTTTCTAGCAAAAAATATTGATTTTAACTTTAGAAAGAAGTGTCAGAAAAAGATTTAGACTTTAAGTGGTTAAACTTCCTGCATTTACACTAAGATGTAAGCGTTAGTTACAATGTTTCAAGTTCTAAAGTTGCTTTAGTTAAGACAGGAGATCCGACTTGGAGGCAACTTCCATTGAAACCAATGGGTACAAGTCACATAGAAGTCGGATTGAAGTAGTACAGGAACCTTTTCTGAAGTCGGAGCGACTTCAGTAGTGTGCATTAAGACGGGGGCGGCTCTCATTCACTTACAATGATTCATTTTGTTGCGCGACTTGGGGCGACTTCAAGGTCGGATTCAAAGTTGCCCCTGTGTGAATGGACTCTAAGCAGATAATCTCTCCACTTGTTTATATGAAAGAATCGCCTACTCTCAGCATTAGAGATCGTCAGGGGGGGGGGGGGTGAATCGAGAGCGCAATTTTTTAACGATTAAATCGTGCAGCTCTAGTACAGACCTACACAAGAACAATTCTGTACCAGGCACGATCGTTCGATTTTCTTAGTGTGCACAACTTTTGCCATACAATTTAGACTTTCCAAACAAAAACATACGAACGGACAAACTTCAAAATGTTTCTTGTGCATGAACACATCGAATGATTGTCGTTTAATGTGTACGGTTTTCATACATGAAAAATCAGATACAAAAGACTGCTCATGATCAGAAGCCATTCTCTTACGAGAATTTCTGTACATTACGTCTTTCCTCAGTTCCAACTTGCTGCGAAATATTGAGGAAAATCGGACCGCCCAATTTTCTTATAGCGTATACCCACCTTATCTGGATGAGCACCTTGCTGCCTTTCCGATTACCGTCTAGTGGAAGCCTCCACACGTAGCCTCCTGCTGCTGCAGACAGGCCGGGGTTTCTCAGCTCTGCATCTCCACTAACCAGCTGTTTGATTACAGCTACCATGCAACTCCGATACGTCCAGAATTCAGAACGGTTTGACTTTGTTTGATGCAATACGGCCAGTCCTCACCCAGTGCTATTTAATGAGTCTTTCAATCCAGGTTACACTTGTGTCATAAAACCTGAACCGAAACTCAAATAGTTTTATGAGGGCGGGCGGGTCCAGGGGTGATGGAAGACAAGTGGGTAACCTTAGTAGTGCTTTTCTAAGAACTGATGGGCAGAGATCTGTATCAGGGAGCCCCATGAAGATCAATTGGGGCCTATGTGCATCGCACCTGTTAAATAAAATATAGTCAAACTTTCCATACAAGAAACGAACCTCAGAATTAGCTCAATTACATTCCAACCCATCAACGCAATTTAATGCAAAGAAAAAAAAAAACAAAAACAAATGCAGACTAACAATCACATGTTAATGGGAATCCAACATCTACAATAATTTATGCTTGTGTGAACGGAGCCCCGTGGTATTAGCTATTTCCAGCAGACAGGCCTTCCTCATACAAGGAGCCCAATTAAATCTGGAGATAATTTCTAATAAAAGATACATTTCAAAATAAGTAGTAACAGGATATGTTCCCAAAAGCAAAGATGAAGCCAAAAAGCGGAAATACATATTCAAATGATTTTACCATTTTATTTCTTTGCAGATTCTTTTGCAAATCATCTGTGTGTACTGGCAGTTACTGACTATATAAGAAGGTGGGTGACACCAATGCTCTGTAGATTCCTCGGTCTCTGCCTTCATTCTGAGCATTGTCAACAACAACAGGGTCAGCCTGGGGGGGGGGGGGGGGGGGGTCCATGAACAAAAACCTTCTGCTTAAAGCTGTCCATAGATGGACAAACTCAGCCAGTTCAGCAGGGACCAGACAAATTCCAATCCATCTAACGACTGGCTTCTCGCAAATGGGAATGTTGGAAAGTTTTCCTTCAATCAGAGCTGCAGCACAAATCAGTGTATTTTGACAGCGTATTCTGTACACCTGTCAAAATACAATAGAGCAGCATGAAGGAGTCCTTTATCCACTTTGAATGTGTGGGATAGCGGAATCCTTTTGCATTTTTTTTTTTATTGATCAGCCTGCTGGCTAATCAAAAAACAACACGATCAAATCTATGGCCAACTTAGCAAAACATCTCTTTAAAGAGGGGAGCAGCACTTCTGCTCATCTGAGAAGAGACCCATAGGCAAAGGAGATATCCTAGAGATAAACAAATATTTTAAAAGCTACGTTAAAAAAAAAAAAAAAAAAAAAAAGCACTTTTTGTCATACTTACCTGATTTGTGCAATGGTTTTGCACAGAGCAGCCACGATCCTCTTTTTCTCAGGTTCCCCATTGGCGCTCCAGTCCCCTCCCTCCAGCTGAGTGCCCCCATAGCAAGTAGCTTGCTATGGGGGCACCCAAGCAGACTCGTTTCCGAGTCACTGCTTTAGGTGTCCATTCACACACACAAAGCGTGACTCAGCCCCACCCCCGCTCTCTTTTCATTGGTTCACTGGCTGTGATTGACAGTAGCAGGAGTCAATGACTCCCAATGCTGTCTTAGCCAGTGAGAAGGAAGAAACCTGGGAGAACCACTGCTCTCGTGCACATTTCTGGATCAAGATGGGGCTCAAGTATTAGGGGGGGGGGGGGGGCTGCTGCACATAGGTGTTTTTTTTACCTTCATGCGTAGAAGAAAAAAAGTAAGGAATTATTATTACATCTGCTTGGGGTTTAGCTTTAACCATTTTCTCTGCCAACCCTGACACTTTCAGTAAATCAATGATTAAAAAAAATAAAAAATATAAAAAAAAAAAACAGATTTTGATGTTTTATCAAATTTATTTTAATAAAATGCATTGAGTAAAAAAATCTATATTTTTTTGAATTTAAGATACATTAAAAAATTGTTTATTCAGCAAGAAATGGAGCTTAGTTATGTAGCATGAGGCTGTATATTCTGCAATATTTAAATTTTTTTGGTAAACTCATTCAATGAATCCAAGCTCTGCAAGCTGAGATAACATGCATTGATGCATTCACACAATTTCACAGTAACCCTGAGATAAACCAAAGTTCAGAAACATTCCTTTATCCCATTGTTTTGCAAATCTATGTACACTACAAACTGTATGATTGAATCGGTTCGGATATCGCTGTTTTACTAACCTGAAAGCTTATTCCAATTAGGAGACCTTCATTTTGTTTGCAAATATTAAAGAGTCTAACTACCAGCAAGAATAAGTCCTTACATTTAAAGGAGCACCTGTCATTTCAGATCCATCATGGCAGCGCCTGTTAGCGGGCATCCACTCACCTGCTGGTGACACTGCAGTATCCCCAGTCGTCCCATTAAAGTGAATGGGACTGTCGGTGAGTCAACAGCGAGTCAGTGGAGGAGCCACTGCGGGACAGAGGTGACTGTTGCTTTTTAAAAAGGATTTAAATCAAGCCTTTTTCTAGCGATTTAAATCAAATCTACCCCTGCTATATAATATACAAGTTTCACTTTTTTAATTGAATTACTGAAATTCACTTTTTGATGATATTCAAATTTTTCTTAGATGCACCTGTATATTCTGTAGTGACTTAGGAGCCGACAGGATGAACCACAGATCGCAGATGGGTACCAAAAATTGTGATTTAAAAATCGACTTGTTTTAAATCAAATCCACCCCTGGTTACCGCCCACATGAACCGTGGCGAAAGCAGGTGGAATGTTTCTTCGCTCCACAGTGCTTCTGCTTGAAACCAATGCCTGGGTGCCCATCGTGCCAATCACAAAGCTTCCTAATACTCCTTCCACCTATTTCTACCTATAGATTCACATACTCCTGTACAATTGCTCCTAGAAAGAACCAACTGGATTCTGGAGTTCTCCATCAACCATCCTTGTGAACGTTTCAATACATGTATATTCATTCCCTTGGAAAAATGTATTCCCAATTCAGGTACACAAAACTGTTGGAGGCCAGAAAAAAAAAAAAAAATACATATATTTTCTTTTTTGGAAAGAAGTAGCATAAAAATATAGAAGGCTAATAAAATGAGAACAAAGTAAATTCTTCCACTTTCTGGAAAAAGGTCAGTTCCCAGACACTTGAAAAAAATCGGCCTGACTGATTTATCTCAAAAAAAAAAAAAAAAGAAGTATAGCTGCTACAATCTGCCTTTAACTGTCTAAAAGTGTTAGCCAGTGAAGTGACCTGCCTGCAGGGCAATAATCACAGCCTTCACTCAGGAGGTAGAAACAATCTGAAGCCTGGAGAGTCTTAGCCCGGCTTCCACTAACTCACAGCCCAGGATAATGATGATATCATGATAATGTAATTGCTAGGGAAAGTCATTTCAAGCGCTGCTGTGCCAGGCCCCATTTCTGTACCCCAGGACTGCGATGGAAAATAGACCAGAAGTTTGGGGCACTTTTTTATTGTGGGTGGGGGAAAAAAAAAAAAAAAAAAAGTGTGTGTGTGTGTGTGTGTGTGTGTGTGTGTGTGTGTGTGTGTGTGTGTGTGTGTGTGTGTGTGTGTGTGTGTGTGTGACCAGGCAGGCAGAACCCACAACATAAATGAGATTTTTTTTTTTTTTTTAATGATTGCTAGAATGTAAAAAATAACACATTGTTTGTATTTATATTACAATGCTGATGTTCTAGAATAAAAGTTTATGCTGTAATCATGAATATAGCTTAAGGCTCGGTTTCCACTATTGCAACCCCAAAGTCGCACAATTTTTTTGCGGCCACTTGAAGCAATGCCTGTGCATGCTTGAGTTCTATGGGCCTAAAGTTGCATCAAAGTGGAACCAAAGTAGTGCAGGGACTACTTTGAAAAATCGCTGTGCGACTCGAAGTCGCACAGATCTGAACGGTACTCATTGGAAATCATGGGGTACGACTTGTCATGCGACTTTTGAGTCGCATGAAAAGTCGCACTAGTGGAAACCGAGCGTAGAAAAAAGGAAAAGTGAGGGGCTTTCTACTTTTCAGCACATCAGCCTCTCTCTCTCCACCACTGCCTGTAAAGATGTGGGTTACCACAAGGGATCAATAAATCGTCAGACAAAAACTTTCCAACCTGACAGATCCCTGGCCTAGGGACCAAAGTTTACTGTTTTGTGATGCATCCTAACCGCTTCCAGACCGCCCACTGCATATATACGTCAGCAGAATGGCACAGGCAGGCAAAATCACGTACCTGTACGTGATCCTTTAAATGCCTGCCCGTGGGTCGCGTGCGCGCCGCCAATGGCGCGCTCACGTCCGGGTCGGGAGCTCCGTGACCACGGCCGCGGGACCAGCGGACCCGATAGCCGCTGGTGTCCCGCGATCGGGTCAGAGCTGAAGAACGGGGAGAGGTATGTGTAAACAAACCTCTCCCCGCGCTTCCTACACTGCCTGTCATTGTTAGGCTGTTCCCGTTCATTGGGAAAGCCGATCAATGACATCAGATGTCAGCCCCGCCCCCCTAATGTAAAAAACACAACACACGTCACAGACCATAACCCCTCCCCTCCCCCTAGTGGTTAACTCTTTCAATACAACTGTCATTTACAGCAATCAGTGCATTTAAATAGCATTGATTGCTCTATAAATGACAATGGTCCCAAAAATGTGTCAAAAAAGTCTGATGTGTCCGCCATAATGTTGCAGTCACAATAAAAAACGCTGATCGCCACCATTACTAGTAAAAAAAAAAAATATTAATAAAAATGCTATAAAACTATCCCCTATTTTGTAAACGCTATAACTTTTGCGCAAACCAATCAATAATCGGTAATTGCGATTTTTTTTACCAAAAATATGTAGAAGAATACGTATCGGCCTAAACTGAGGGAAAAAAACATTTTTTTATATATTTTTTGGGGATATTGATTATAGTAAAAAGCAAAAAATATTGCATTGTTTTCAAAATTGTCGCTCTATTTTTGTTTATAGCGCAAAAAATAAAAACCGCAGGGGCGATCAAATACCACCAAAAGAAAGCTCTATTTGTGGGGAAAAAAAGGACGCCAATTTTGTTGGGGAGTCACGTCGCACGACCGCGCAATTGTCAGTTAAAGCGACGCAGTGCCGAATCGCAAAAAGGGGCCTGGTCCTTTGGCTGCCAATTGGTCCGGGGCTGTAGTGGTTAATTGTAGGGCTGCAACGATTATTTTCATAAATTGATTAATCGGATAATACAACTAAAGACTCAGTTTTTTTTTACCTTAATGCATTCTTTGCCCAAGGTGAAAAATATTCTGGGTGCTGCCCCCCACCCCCCCCCCTTTATACTTTCCTGTGCCCCATTTTGATCCAGCGATGAGCATGAGCCCAGCAACTCTCTGGGAACTCTCCCTCCTCATTGGCTCACACAGCAATGTGTGAGCCAATGTCACGCTCTGTGTGAATGGAAACACAGAGCATGGCTCAGGAGCAAGCCTGCTTGAGTTCCCCCATAGCAAAAGGTTTGCTGTTGAGGGAACTTGGCAGGAGAGGGAGGTGGAGGCAGAACTGTTGGCGGGGGACCCAAAAAGAAGAGGAGGATTGGGGCTTTTGTGAATAGGTTTTTTACACTTTTATTAAGAAATGGTGCTTGAGTTAACACCCTAGCCTGGTGCACCTACACACACAAAATTATATATTATATATATATACACACACACACACACACACACACACACACACACACACACTGTATCTCACAAACGTGAGTACACCCCTCACATTTTTGTAAATATTTTATTATATCTTTTCATGTGACAACACTGAAGAAATTACACTTTGCTGTTCCCTCAAAATAACGCAACACAGCCATTAATGCCTAAACAGCTGGCAACAAAAGTGAGTACACCCCTAAGTGAAAATTTCCAAATTGGGCCCAATTAGCCATTTTCCCTCCCCGGTGTCATGTGACTCATTAGTGTTACAAGGTCTCAGGTGTGAATGGGGAGTAGGTGTGCTAGATTTGATGTTATTGCCCTCACTCATACTGGTCACTGGAAGTTCAACATGGCTCCTCGTGGCAAAGAACTCTGAGAATCTGAAAAAAAGATTTGTTGCTCTACCTAAAGATGGCCTAGGCTATAAGATTGCCAAGACCCTGAAACTGAGCTGCAGCACGGTGGCCAAGACCATACAGCGGTTTAACAGGACAGGTTCAACTCAGAACAGGCTTCACCCAGGTTGACCAAAGAAGTTGAGTGCACGTGCTCAGCGTCATATCCAGAGGTTGTCTTTGGGAAATAGACGTATGGAGTGCTGTCAGTATTGCTGCAGAGGTTGAAGGGGTGGGGAGTCAGCTTGTCAGTACTCAGACCATACACTGCATCAAATTGGTCTGCATGGCTGTCCTCCCAGAAGGAAGCCTCTTCTAAAGATGATGCACAAGAAAGCCCGCAAACAGTTTGCTGAAGACAAGCACACTAAGGACATGAATTACTGGAACCATGTCCTGTGGTCTGATGAGACCAAGATAAATGTATTTGGTTCAGATGGTGTCAAGCGTGTGGTGGCAACCAGGTGAGAAGTACAAAGACAAGTGTGTCTTGCCTACAGTCCAGCATGGTGGTGGGAGTGTCATGGTCTGGGGCTGCATGAGTGCTACTGGTACTGGGGAGCTACAGTTCATTGAGGGAACCATGAATGCCAACATGTACTGTGACATACTGAAGCAGAGCATGATCCCCTTCCTTCGAAAACTGGGCTGCAGGGCAGTATTCTAACACAACGACCCCCAAACACACCTCCAAGACAACCACTGCTATGCTAAAGAAGCAGAGGGTAAAGGTGATGGACTGGCCAAGCATGTCTCCAGACCTAAAGCCTAGGATAATCCCTTGAGAAAGTCACGTGACCTGTGACGCAACGCGTCGGGAGGAGGAGCCTAAGTGACGCTGTGTGAGACATGGAGCTCAGCAAGGAGAAGGGCGGACAGCCCAAACAGAGGAGCCTGACCATTTACACAGCTATATCCGCGATCTAAACATTGGGTACACGTGAGTGCAATATAGCAACAAGCACTTCGTGTTTAGTTTATTTCAGGAAGGCTGCACAATGTTTTGTGTTTTTTCTCTTTCTAACACAGCATTTGGAATAAGGACCCCAGCAAATTCCTTTTAGAAGATTTAATCCCCAACTAAAATCGGCATTACTAAGGGAAGTTATAATTCCATACTATTATTATCATATTAATTCAATTAGCAGCTGCACAATTATTCCCCACTATATACAGGGGGTCCCCGACTTACAAACATCCGACTTACAAACAACTCCTACTTACAAACGGAGGGAGACAACAGGAAGTGAGAGGAAATCCACCCCTAGAAAGGGAAATTCACTCCTGTAAGAGTTAATATGGGAAAAAGGTGTCTCCCCTGATGCTTTATCACCAGTCCATCCTTCCCTAACAACCCAAAATCTTCAAAATCCAATTGTCATTGGGACAGAAGGTGAGGTGAAATCTTCTGAACAGGGGCACAGACAGCAAAACAAATGTTACAGGGGTGATAACCCTTCTCTATGTTATCTAAAAAACTTAAAAATAGATTTTTTGGCTGGAGCTACACTTAAAAAATTTACCTGTTCCGACTTACAAACAGATTCAACTTAAGAACAAACCTACAGTCCCTATCTTGTTTGTAACCCGGGGACCCCCTGTATGTATGTGGTCATTAGTGGGCATATACGACTGGCCGTTTTTTTACTAGCTGATTGCTTGCGGAGCACACACACACACACACCAGCTGTTTTTATTGTTTGCGGAGCACACACACACACATTAAATCACTAATTGTCTGAGGTATGTGATATAGATTAATTATTGCACATACTATTGTACCAGATTTATTATTATTTTTATCAACACCGAGCACTTTTGGTATTCAGCACTTCTTAATTTATCTAATCTCATTCATTTATTTCACTATAAAAATTTGGCACCTGAAGGAACAGTGCCTTTGAGGTTTTTTTATCTGCACGTTTGAGCTGTTTTAAATATTAAGCACGCACAATTTTACTATTCACCGCAGTCATATGGATTTTTACATGTTCTTAATATTATACTGACAACTTTGGACGTGTTGGCACCAGTGTATATGCACAGCATTTATTGGATGTACTGGCATTAGTGCATATATAAATACGATCTATCATATTAATAAGGTTGATTTGCGCACCTTCTATACATTCTTTGTATCCTTTACATATCATTTCTTAATATACTTGCTCAATCTCAACCCAGATGACTACTATATGATAAATGGCACTTTGGTGGAATTTTGATGACAAACAACAAGCAGGTGAGAAAAGCATGTGTCAAGCCTAAAATGTAACACAGTGAAAAAGGTAAGCTCATTTCTTGAGAGGATGTCATTAGGAAGCTGGGTTCTGGTAACGCTACGCTGGAAACCTTGTGCTGGCTGTTTTTTCACATGGGCAGTACTTGTTGACAAAGTGCTACAAAAGGCATTTGAGATGGTAACAGCACAAACCTAATGTGTTATCTTCTCAGGCCTTTTAGCAAATTTATTAACACTATTAGCCGGTTTACTTCACCTTCCTGTTAGTGTGAAGTTCTATCACTTACTTAGCCAGGTTTATTAAATACCTGCTGATTAAAACTAGAGTCAGAATGACTGATAAGAAAACTGTAATGAGAGGCTGAACTGTGTTTGCAGTAAATACGCCTAGAAAGTAATACAAATTAACAAGGGCTAAAATAAGACATTTTTCCCATTTTTATTCACAGTGGGTTTAAAAGGGAACATATTTTTTTTTCTTTTTATAGCGCCTGTTCATGTTTGCTTAGGTGTCAATGAACATTAATTGGCTTATTCAATGAGGCAAACTGCAGTAATGCTTAAAGTGCATTTAACCCCCAACAACAAATTTCTTATTATTTACTACCTTTTGGGGTCTGATAAATATACCATTGGAAGCGTTTTGTTCCATCGGTTTGATAACCAGTAGATCCTGTCAGAAATTCAGAGCTGTCATATCTTGCCCAGTCTGCCTGTGTTATCTCAAGGAGTCTAATCAGCCCTCCCAGTTCTTATCCTGGACAACAAAAAACAATTCCCTCCCTATGTTGTGAAGATGAGGGGAGAAGGGGGATGGGAATCAGTAGTTTAGCAACAGACAACTGGGCCGACCTGACACAATTTTTTTGCAATTTCAAAACAGAAAAAAGTCACTGTGTTCTCATCCCACAAGACATGGAGCTCATTTTTGGCAGATCAAAATGTATTTTTAAGTACTTGAATATAAATCAAATGACACCTGCAACACAGCTACAATACTCACACTGATCTTACATAGTTACATAGTAGGTGAGGTTGAAAAAAGACACAAGTCCATCAAGTCTAACCTATGACCTAGTACTTGCAGACTCTTTAAAGTGGGGTGCCTCCTAAAAAAAAAAAAAAAATACAAAAAAAAATAAAAAGTCAGCAGCTACAAATACTGCAGCTAAATCGGACACTTACCTGACCCGGGGTCCAGCGATGTGGGGGAACAAAGCCCCCCCTCGTTCCCCGCTCCGCTCGCAGTGGCGGCATTCTTACTGTGGGCACCCGGCTGTGGCTTCACAACCGGGCACCCACTGCGCATGCGCGAGCGGTGCCGCACGCCGTGATACGCCGCACATTCATCTGGGACACGCGACAGGTCCCAGATGACTGTGCGGCGCTGAGGGGAAGTGATGTCAGTGCCCGGGCACTGAAGGAGGCAGACTACGAGGGACCCCCTAGCAACAGGCATTTAGAGGCAAGTTAAATTATTATTTTTTTTTTCAAGAATTTTTTATTTTTTTAATGAATTTTCAGCTATTTTTTTTTTGTTGGTGGAAACGCCACTTTAAAGGGATGAAACATGGAGGAAATGGGCATGTATTTCAGAGATGTACAGCATACGTTCTCTTTTTTCTGTCCCAACACACTATAAATGGCCAAGAACGTATCTTTACTGCTCAGACCTAAAGACCAACTCTAACCTAAATGGACATTACAAGCTGGCAAGCTGTAAAAGATGCTTGCTTCCTCCATCTCTGGTGCCAGTGTTAAGACATATGTAAGGATACAATCAATTATACAAACGAGCAACACAATTGAGTAAGCTCTATATTTAGTAATATAATATATAATGGAAACCACTTCCACTTTTCATACAAGCCACCGGTTTGTGTTTTGAAACCTGCTGGTGGATCAGGGCACCCAAGAATGGTCAGATCTTGTTTGCACATTGTATTGCCTTCTAGCACCTATGAAGATCGAATGGGCATCGTCAGGCAATCCACTAGGATTCTGTTGCTTTTAGAAGAGCTTGAATAATAGGGATTGGGGGGGCGCAACATTTTATTAAAAAAACTATGAAACATGCTACATAGAGCATAATAATACCACATACTGGTGTATAGCCAGTGCGTGTGTTGACAAACCATAGAAACTAGTAAGCCTGTGTGACTAATAAGTTACATCTCATGCCAAACACTGATACATCACTTCTGTCAACAGAAGAGCATGATCCCCTAAAATACAGGCTGGCTCCTGAATTCTGCATTTAATTGTTAACCCCTAAAATAGATGACTGTTGGCAGGGGCGTACTGACCATTCGGCCACTCGGGCCACTAGGGGGCCCCCCATCAGGGTTGCCAGCCTCAGTAAAACCAGGGAGAGTATGTAAAAATCTGTTTTTTTTTTTACATCCGTTTCTGAAATGTCCCTTACCGACATCCCTTTGGTCTAAAAATCCAGAGATAATAGCTGCCCCACCTCTCCAGTACCTTCTCAGCCAATAGAAACAGGTCTGTGTATACATGTATGTGTATACTGTGTGAGTGTATACTGTGTAGCCCCATAATCTCAGATTGCCTGGGGGCCCCATAACCTCCTATTGCCCGGGGGCCCCATGAGTTGTCGTTCCGCCCCTGTTGGGCAACCCTATTTTTTTTATGACACACATCTACTGCTGTTCAACATTTTACTCCCTCTAAGCATTGCTCCGTTTTAATCTCTAAGCGCAAAGAATAAGAAGACAGCAGGAAATGGAACAAAACATTTCCTACCAACACTCTGTATAACTTTGCATCGCTGTGTTCCTATATTTTTTTTTTTAAATATACAATTTAAACTATGGTATACAAAATCTTTGTGCTGAGCAATCCACACTGCTCCAGCTGCACAGGAACCAAAAGTTCCCATTTTGCTGGGACTTAACAGTTCCTCAACAACTAGCTGTAGGCTACCCGCACCTGCTGTATTTCCTACAAGTCATAATGTTCCTATGATTCAAATTTTTATATTACCGTCACAACATAACAGATATTGCTAGGAGATGTAAATAAAAGAGATGGAAATCATAGACATATAGTTGTTAAAGGCTGTTTATTCCATACTTGAGAAGCAACCTTTTAATACTTTAATTTTGAGAGCATTAAACAACTAGTGTGAAAAACAAGCTGCATGTAAACTACAGCTATAGCGTCTGCTTCAGTGCCGAGCCGCGGCAACCTGTTCTAGGAGGTGTTAATTGGCAATAGGAGTACAAGTCAGAAGCGTGTTCCCCATTGTCCAAGCCCAGCAAGGCTAGGTCATTAAAGTGGAAATGAATTCGTTCCTGCTGATTTAACCCCTTTGAGGCTCAACTGCCAAAGACAGAAAATTAACTAGAAAGTACGAACACAGTCAGAACAGTAATTACAAGTAAGGGTGGTATAAAGACAATTCAAAACACAAAAAAGTACAAATATTTTATTGTTTTAATTTAAAAAATTGCAAGGTTCTTAAATGTCTTTATAAAAGTGTGGTACGTCTTGGAACTGTCATCATTTTAAATGGTCCACAAATTAAAACCTTAAAAGTGACAGTTGCTAAAAATCCATTTGGAACAAAAGAGCCCCATCCAACAAAATAATCCAACAGTGACCTTTCCTGTTCCCCACCATCAATCTCTGTTGTGATCTAAAGAAGGGTCAACTGAAAAATTTTAAGAATCCAACACTTCCGGGAGTGTCAAATTTTTGGTACCTATCTGCGATCTGTGGTTCATCCCGTCGGCCCCTAAGTCACTACAGAATATACAGGTGTATCGAAGAAAACTTTGAATATCAAAAAGTGAATTTATTTCAGTAATTCAATTCAAAAAGTGAAACTTGTATATTATATAGCAGGGTAGATTTGATTTAAATCAAGTCGATTTAAATCACTAGAAAGGCTTGGATTTAAATCATTTTAAAAAAATAAAATAAAACTCATCTCTGTCCCGCAGTGGCTCCTCCTCTGACCCGCCGTTAACGCACCGACAGTCCCATTCACTTTAATGGGACGGCTGGTGATGCAGCAGTGACAACAAGGTGAGGGATGTGGTGGATGCCCGCTAACAGGCTCTGACATTATGGATCTGAAAGGACAGGTGATCTTTAAATGCAAGGACTTATTCTTGCTGGTAGAATCTTTAATATTTGCAAACAAAATTAAGTTTTCCCATTTAGAATAATAAGCTGTCAGGTTAGTAAAACAGCGATATCAGAACCGATTCAATCATACAGTTTGTAGTGTACATGGATTTGCCAAAGAATGAGATAAAGGAATATTCCTGAACTTTGTTTTATCTCATGGTTACTGTGAAATTGTGTGAATGCATCAATGCAATGCATGTTATCTCAGCTTGCAGTCATTGAATGAGTTTACCAAAAATTAAAAAAATTGCAGAATATACAGCCTCATGCTAATTAAACTAAATTATTAATGAATCTTAAATGGAAAACTATCTTTAGATAGATTTTTACTCCAAAGGCATTTTTATTAAAAAAACATTTTTTATTTATTTTTTTAATCAAAACTTTTTATTTTATTTTATTTTAAATCCATGATTTATATCCACCATTATTATATAGAAAGGCTCAGGAAACCTTTACAGGCGTTTTGAGTTAAATAGCTGATTAGAGTGTGACACCACAAGTCTACAATATTGAACATGTTCACAATATTCAAAATTTTCTGAGATACTGAGTTTGGGGATTTCACTAGCTGTAAGCCATAATGCTCAAAATTAAAGGAAAGATATGAAATATATCACTGTGTGTGTGTAATGAATCTATATAAAATAGGAGTTCCACTTTGAAATAAAAAAAAAAAAAAATCACTTGACGATATTCAACATTTTTTTTTTTAGATGCACCTGTACAAGTGCCTACACACTGACAGCAATGAAGGACCGGGAATCGGACACGCATGGACATTTAGGACCCTACAGACTTTCAGCAATTTCCCCTGACCACAACATTATGCAAGATAATCCAGTACTAATTTACATGCCCTAAACAATCGCATACAAATGTATGCATTTTTTGTAATTGCAGATTCCTAATACAATACATGTAAATGTTAGGTTTAAAGCGGAATTTCACCCTAAAAGTGGAACTTGCGCTCATCGGAACCCCCCCCCCCCCCTCCGGTGTCACATTTGGAACATTTCAGGGGGAGGGGGGTATTTGCACCCACTTCCGGGCATAGACTCCCACGGGAGTCTATGCCTCTTCCTGTCCCGCCACGCTGTCTGCTGGGACACACACGGGTCCCAGAGACAGCGCGGAGCATTCTCATTGTGCTGTGCAACTCGCGCATGCGCAGTAGGGAACCGGGAAGTGAAGCTACAATGGTGCAATCCCTCTTCAAGTAGAACACCATCCAAAAGCGTTTGTCTGTTAATTCTGGACAAAGTAGGCAAAGGTTAGAACCGCTCTCAGGATCTTATGGCTATTCGTGTCCCTACTTGTCAATGGGACAGGAAGTTAGGAAAACGAGAACACAGTAACAAAATATTCTTACTCTTTTTAAACCAAGAGTGGGTGAAGTTTTTATTTAATAACTAAAATCCAATATGCAAAGTTTTCAGAGATCTCAACAAAAGGGGCCAACTCCAAGAACAAGGACTAAAAATACATATTTTGATAGCGGGGAAAAAAAAGCAACGCATCCAGGTACAGGTACACAAGTGTTTCTCAACTCCAATCCTCAAGGTGCCCCAACAGGTCATGTTTTCAGCTTACCATTATTTTGCACAGGTGATTTGATCAGTTTCACTGCCTTAGTAATTACCACAGCCGATTCATCTGAGAAAAATCCTGAAAACATGACCTGTTGGGGCGCCTTGAGGACTGGAGTTGAGAAACACTGAGGTACACTACCAGAATTCCCTTTTGTCAGCCAATTTGATCGCTTTCAAGATTGTGTCAATGAATCAATAAAACATTATGTTGTAGAGTTTATTAAAAATATTTTTTTGCCGTCATGCCAAGAACACCGATCAGTATGCGAGCCGGTGGCATGGTACAAGCACTGTGTGTGAGAGACACAGTTCATTAATACCTGCAGTCCTGGTGAAAGTCTGGATCAAAGCAGACAGGTCTATCACGATCTATATTACATCTTGACGGAGCACTGTGGGCCAGTTACCTACTACTGTGTGTAGCAGTCAGGCACACACACACACACACACACACACACACACACACACACACACACACACACACACATATATATATACACACACACACACACACACACACACACACACACACACACACACACACACACGTTAAGGCTCCACTTACACCTGAACATAGTGGAAACGCTTGATTCCGAACTTTGCAAAATGCACATTAGGCTGCCATTCATTCTTAAGGGCACCCTAAATATGCTTAAAAAATGGATGTTTTTTTCACGTGACAAACAAGCAAAAAAGTTGTCCAAAAACACACCAACGTCAGCTCCGAAAGAAGATATAGCAACCACGTGAACATGTCTCGCCAAAAATGCGAGGAAAAAAAAAAAAAAAACACAACACTGCTGTAAAGCTCAGGTGTGAATGTAGCCTTAAACTGCAGTCTAATCTTGTCTGGGGAATGGAATAACAATATGCAGGCCATATTGTCTGTGGGGCCGATACAATAGCTATACAAAATATAATAAATACTGAGCTCCCTCAGACTGTACAAATTGGGAATTATCCAGGCTGTTAACAACAACGGAAAAATAATCTGTTTCATCTGTGCATTCTTACATTACCTGTGAAGGAACAGTGGAACTCTTGTACTTGGTACTTGGCTCATTGTGAGGGCAAGACATTTATATTATTCCTACACTGGGGTACCTTACAAAATGCAGTTCTTCTATCTCCATGTTGAGGTATCGTTGGAGTGGACAATAATAAATATGAACTGAATTCTAAGAGAATAATATATTAAGGGTAGAGGAATGCAGAGAGGAGGGGGGTCTGGGGGTGCAGGAGCAGGTACATACATAGCAACATGGTATACTGTAAATACAGGAGTAAGGTATAACATGTAACCACTTACTAAAAGGTGAAATTAGCCTTCAAGTTGTTAAAAAAAAAAGTAATTTTTCCTCATTCCTTTTAGATCCCTTCGTCAGGCTTTATAAATTATAAAGCCCCACCAAAAGGCTCATCGAAGCACCACCAAAAGGCTCATCGAAGCACCACCAAAAGGCTCATCGAAGCACCAAGTAAAAGCAAGATGTAAACAGGACTATAAGCTAACCATTTTATTTAGCGACAGGAGCTCTGACTGGCGTTCAGAAAGCTTTAAACAAAGCCATGTTTTGAAGTGTAAACTAGTCCTTAGTGTAATATGTTCAGCAAATGAGGCAAGCTGGTATTGGACAAAACACTGTGCATGACAACTAGTTACTAGTCTCCGTACAAAGCAGCTTGTTTGCAAACTGACCAAGGAACTCACATTTAACCCTCACCCCTACAACGTATAAGAATTGTCACCTGTACATTTACTTTAACACCACAATATGCAAATCTTTATGGTGTCAACATGCACTTAATGACTTAATCTGGAGCGTGTGTTTTTGCAGTCACCAACAATGGGCACATCACACAAGGGAGAAAAAAGGTGTGACATTAGGAAAAAAATGATTTAATGACCTTAATGATGTCATAAGTGTCTCTCTTGCGAGTGGATGTCCTGTGGTCATGGGATAAAAGGACAAATGTATCCCATCATCTTCCAGTCAGAAAGCTTCCAACACCAATTACTAGTTCTTGTAACAAAACTAGAATATGAAACTGGCAATGTTGGGTGAGGGGAGAGGCTACATTCAGTTTACCTCAGAAATAGAATTTTCATCTTAAAAAGGCAATGCATGCATCTCAGCAATGAGACTTGGAAATGCTAAAGGTCAGATGGCCTAGTTCTAAAAATGCATCCAAAGGAATGATATAAACATGATTACTTACTAACAAGGGGCAGAGGATAGAGCGTTATATATATAATGATTTAAGACTCCATTAGATGGCCATGTTAAGCAATAAAATAGCTTGTTAAAAAAAAAAAAAAAAAACAGTTATAAATAATGAAATAATGCCTGAATGTGTTCTTACTGCCCACAATCAAGGCGTACCAATGGCTGGTCCCCATTGAGTGAGCTACAGGGTAGTAAAACCTACTAATGCCAGCAGATATACCCAGAAAAGTGGCTACAAGACCCAAGAAAGTAGCAACCAGTCTGAGGGCACAGAGGGAAAGGGCAATGAAACCATGGACATGCATGTCAATCAAAAAAATAAAATATTGGTAACATTTTTCTTTGTTCCACTTAATGTTAGCAAGTGCCAAACCCATGAAGAGATTCACTATGGCATATGAATGTGAATGTCAGTGATCAGGTGTGTGTGTGTGTGTGTGTGTGTGTGTGTGTGTGTGTGTGTGTGTGTGTGTGTGTGTGTGTGTGTGTGTGTGTGTGTGTGTGTGTGTGTGTGTGTGTGTGTGTGGAAAAAAACATTTTCTCCACATTGTCAATTACTAGCTAATGAATCCTGAAATCCAAGATGTGCACCTTCTTCCAAACAGCTGAGCGGTAGGTTGGCTTGTACTGCCCAGGAAACCCCCATTTTCCTCCCATCACACCACCCTACCATACTTATCACCCCTACCCTTGGCCCTTATCCCCTTCATTGCACTCTTCTCTTCCTACTCTTAAGTGGACCTCCACCAGGCATTTCCCCCATGACCCCTGCTTACTCCATTAGGGTGGCGCAACCTTTCTGTAAAAACACATATTGGACCATATTGGATTCTCTTTACTCTGTTATGGTTTGGTTATAGTCATGTTCACACTGCTCCAACATGAAAGTTGCATGACTTACGATCTGTCTTTACCCTGCAACTTCAGTCTGACTTAATGTGACTTTTAACACTCTATGACATTAAAGCCGTATCAAAGTGGGACCAAAAGTATTGCAGGAACCTTTTCTAAAATTGGAGCCACTTGTGTCGGATCAGTTAAGACGACTGTCATAAGGAAACATTGAATTTGACATGGCAACTTTTCCTCTCACAAGTCGGATCCCATGTTGCACCAATGTGAACCGGGCCTTAATGCCATTTGACACATATACTATCTGGTTGATAACACATGCTGATACCGTACTGCAGATTCTCACATTCACAATACCTTGTCACCTTTGCTGTGTGTAACCATATCAGACGAAGGGTCTCTGTACTATGTTGTTTATCAATAAACAAAATGGAACACAAAAAATAAAATAAATACTAGTCAATGAAAATACCAGGGCTGGAAAAGGAAGAAAGCCAAAAGACATTACTACCTGACATACTTTTATTACACCACAAATTATTTTACAAACATGTAGAGATCCTCAGAGCTGAACAGACCAATGTTGAATTTTTTATTTTAATTTTTAGCCCAAATTTTTTTTAATTTTTAGTCTTTTTTTTTTTTTTTTTTTTTTATATAATGGAAACCAATTTTAGCTGCTACATAATACTACATTCATTTGGCATGACTTTGCTAGATCTAACAAACAAAAATAAAAAACAGCATTTGTACAAAGGAAACCCCACTCATACCTTTACATATATAATGCTGGTAGTGTCCCGAATCTACAAGCACTGCGAGATGCCCATTTCAGCACTTCCTAATAGGTTGAAGGCTGCCTCACCCCATCCTTTAATTTCCTATTTGTCAGTAAGGCTAGTCATCATTACAAATTTTGTAGCAAAGTGTTGGAAACTGAGGTTTTTACTGCCACTTGTTGGGAAGATTTCCACTCTCCTATTATGGCGATTGCTGTCACTTTGCTTTCTGTGTCTCCATTGAGAACTTTCTCAACTTCACCAAAGAAACCTACTGAAAGTTTTACCCAATTCTCCATTCAACTACAAATAAAATATTTTGGTGAAATCTACCAACTTACAAAAAAGTTATAACTCGTCTTCACTCCAGCCACAAATTGGCCATACAAAAAAAATAAAAAATGACAACATACTGCTGTGTATAGGTCACAGATATACTTGAACACTAGCAGAAATGATCTGAAGATGACATGTTAGATACTTTAAGATATACAGGGAGCTACAGGCCAGGCCCAAGTGTCCCTTTCTTGCTCACAGAGCTGCAACTAGGATATGTCTACAGAAAACTGCCATATATACAAACTAGTCTAATATTGAAGCAGTGATGCCAAATTCTGATCACATAGTAAGCTTTAGAGGAGACGTCTTGAATAAAAATGTATGGAATTCCATTTCTGTAAACTTTTCCTGCAGCAGAGGTCCAAATCTCAGGTTTGCACTATAAATCACAGTAGTGTCCTCAAATCCCCCCCCCCCCCCTCTTCATATTGCAGCTTCCCCTTTACATCACAGACCCCCTTCACAGTAGTCCCAAATTGTCTTTAATTCCCCTTCATGTCATTGCACCTTATTACTGTACATTCACCCCTCTTCATGTCATAGTGTCCCTCTACACAACACAGTACCCCTTTACACATCATAGTGCCCCATTATACTGCAGTCCCCTTCACATCAAAGTGTCCCCTGACCCTCTGTCTGGACAGTGCTGATTGGCCCTGTGCTAATCACATGCACTCTCCCAAAAAAAAAAAAAAATAAAAAAAAAAAAAACTCTAGCAATACACACCGAACTGGGCATGTGCAGCCTGACTCCGGGAACTCTGTCTTATCAGGACATGTTTTGGAGTCAGTAGAAGAGGAGGAGAATCTGTGCATACAGGATCACACAGCCTTTTTACATGATGCAGGGGGTTAACCCCTTAGGTTCCACAGTGTGTATAACCAGCATGCTTTACTGCATATACAGACTGATTTTATGGTTGTTGGTTTAGCAACACTTTAAAATAAAATGATATCAGCCCCCAAAAGCCTGATACAGTATGTGTTATTTCAAACTTTATTTAGGATTCACTGAGCATTGCTTGTGGCAAAGTCTAAATTTAGCCATGTTTGAATGGTGTTTTTACCTTTACTAATATAATGGCAGCTTTAGAAAACTTTGTGAAAAGAGCTGTTCACAGAACAATTTGCTCTCTTTAATAATCAAATCACTTGCTTAACAAGCATGACAAGTAATATTTTTTTTCCCCCAATCAAAAGCAGATGAGAAAATGGTCTTGTGCAACTGACAGGTCTTACAGGTCTGCATATATATTATGACTGTGCGCTAAAACTGTAGAAAACACGTTTGATTTATTTATTAATTTTCATGATTAATGACAGGGCCCAGGCTCGGGAATTCACTTTCCAAGTGATAAGGGTTCGAGTGCCATCCATGATGCCCTATCCTGGAAGTATCCCAACTATCCCATCTGATAAAACATACTCACAGATGGGAGAACATGATAGATAATTGGCAACTAGGCTGAGGAAATCTACTGGCTATTGCCATGCAAGTTTACTTTGACTCTGAATCAAAGAGCATGACACTGCTAACACAAATTCAACTTAAAGTGACATTACTTCGATTACAAGGCTAAACATACAATCCATTCAAAATTAGCAATGAAACTCTGAAAGGCATAGGGGAAGCACAACCTAACCGTTTGGTTGTCTTTTTCACGCAGACATTGCTGCACTATACCAGACCCCCATCCCTCTCCTTTAGTCTGTCATCTCAGGATCCTGGAATATACCTGCTGGCGATACTGGAACGCCTTTTCTTGCTGCCTCTCAAACACAAAGTGATGTTAAGCCTTGTACACATGATTGGGCAACAGAGCGTCAGACTTTGTCCGAAGGGCGTGTGCCAGGAACTTGTCTTGCATACAAACTGTACACAATTGTCGGACAACAAACACGAACGTAGTGAGGAATGAGGTACTATGAGGAATTTCAGCTCTTGAGCACCACCCTTTGGACACCTTCTGCTAATGTTGTGTTTGGTGAGCATTGATTCCGAGCATGCGTTTTTGTACTTTCAACTTGTGTGATGGACTTGTGTACACACAATAGGAAAATCTGACAACAGACCGTTGTCCGCCGAAAATTTACTAGCCTGCCATCCAACATTTGTTGGCGGAAAGTTGCACAACAATTGTCTAACGGCTGGATTTTAGGCCAACGGTCTGTCATCACACAATTCCCTGGCGAAAATCTGATCGTGTGTACGAGGCTTAAGAAATGTTTTTCATGGCCGTTAACTAGAATCAAATATACCTTGGATGTCTGAATGAAATTTGTGACCTAAGAAGGGGAGTGAGAGGTACATAGCATGTTTGTGGAAGTACATTCTTATTACCCTCTTGCTGACCACGTACAGGCAGTCCCACTGAGCTACGAACACAACAGGGACTATAGGTTTGTTCGCAAGGCGAAGTTGTTCAGAAGTCGCAACACTGCATTTGTAAGTGTAACTTCCGGTCAGAACACTGCGTTCGTAAGTGTAACTGCCACCTGTGCATGGATGTGGGATGTTCCGGGCACTTGTTATGTTATCTGGGGCGTGGTACGGCAGTGTGGTATGTGTTACGGAAGTGCTCGAAAGGTATCCAGGACCCACATGGAGCACAAGTGGCTGGCATTCGAGGCCGTTCGTAAGTACGAGTCGTTCGTAAATCGGGGACTGCCTGTATACAGGTGTATGTGCCTATTCTGTAATAGATAACACACCTCAAAAGAAAATACGAGTGACTTTGTTGACTTTAGCATAGTTAGGGCCTACTTTGATGGCAGTCCAACATCAGTTAGGGACGCTTCTTGGATCATTCAGAATTCAATGGCACGTCATTTAGAGAGTGGATGTAAGCCCTCACATATACCCAGTGTGGTGAACAGCCTCAGATGATACACAGAGATAAAACAAATCTACCTATATAAGTTTTACATGTATATACCCTTTGGAAAGTGCTCTTCGTGTTACAGATTTTCTCTTCCTGGTCATCACTGGGAGTGGATTATTGGCATACAGCAAGCCAAGACAGCTGATTGGAGGAAAGGCACATACCCCGCCGCCCCCCCACAATGGCAAAGGAAGAAAGGAATGTCTGATCAAGCTCTGCTCTGACACGGCAAGCCGACTGCTAATCTATTTATAGCAACCTCCCGACACTACAGGCTGCCGTCTCCGAGAACTTGTCAAAAGTTATCAGGCTAACAGGACTGAGCAGGAGACAGCTACAGGACATAGTGCTTTTAAGAGTGAAGAAAACACTGCAGAAATATGTGCCCAGCTGGAATTTCATGAATCAGGTTTATATACACTTTAAAGGTGCATTTGACCTGCAGTTAATCCCTTCTGACCCGCTTCTCATCTGCTTCAAGTGGGTTCTGTATATATATATATATATATATATATATATATATATATATATATATATATATATATATATATATATATATATATATATATATATATATATACTTAAAGTGGTTCTAAAGGCAGAATGTTTTTTTTATCTTAATTCATTCCATGCATTAACAATAACCCTGTGTGTGTGTGCAGCCCCCCCCCCCCCCTCATACTTACCCAAGCCCCATCTCGATCTAGCAATGTTGCAAAGAGCCTCAGCTGTCAGGGACTCTCCCTCATTGGCTAAGACAACAGCAGATGTCACTGGTGCCCGCTGCTGTCAATCAGCCAGTGAGCCAATGAGAATCGATAAGGGATCCATGTCTGAATGGACACACCGAGCAGAAGCTCGGCTTGGGTGCCCCCATAACAAGCTGCTTGCTGTGGGGGCACTTGGCAGGAGGAAGGGGCCAGGAGTGCTGAGGAGGATCCCAAGAAGATAAGGATCTGGGTTGCCCTGTTTGATCATAGTTTTGGTTAGAGGGATTAGAACCCCTGTCTGTTTTTTATTGCTGTCTGTGCCCCCATTAAGGAGATTCACCCTCTCTATTTGTCCTACTTACCATTATCAAGAGTGAAGTAAAGAAAAATTCACAAATTTTGGGTTGTCTCCAGAAAAGTAATGGGAGGGGGAAATCTTCCAAAGGAGACACTAGTTCTGGTGGCCTGGGGATCCCCCCCAAGGGATTACCTTAATTTGCAAGGATTTCCTCTCACTTCCTGTTCGGCTATAGAACAGGAAGTGAAGAGAAAATGGCACAGCCTCCCTTGAACTATCCAAAATGGATAAAAAAGGTAATTCAGGCAACTAGCAACATATTCTTGGCAAATCTCAACATGTTGGGCTTGAACTGTACACTTTTATATCTGGCGAGTCCCAATCACAATATACAAAATTGAAAGACTTTGTAGTGGGCGTTAAGCCATGTATCCCTCCTTATAAAAGTTAAATGTGAACTCCAGTTTCTGAATATGGTACTGACACAGCACTTGTACGACAAATGACGACCAGCACTATCCAGCCCCTTCCCTTGTGGCCAGACTGCCAGGAAAACACCCTCTGGACTGCAATGGGTTCCATCACTTCACAAGTCACCACAAGACTGTATAAGGAATATATGCCCAGAACAGCAGCACATGTCCCTGTTGTGTGTTTGCTGTAGTCGCAAATTTGTATTTATGGATTTTAATAATAATAAAAAATAAATCAGGTGTACAGAGTTGGGGGTTGGGGCAATGCAATGGATCATTTGTGATGCATCCAGGAACTCTGCTTGAAGTTACTGTATTTGACTTATGAGTACATGTCCAGATTTTTGACATGGGTATTGTGCAACAGGTTCTGTTTACAAGAGCACACATAACCCCAGACTTGTGACAAAGTCCTTGAGTACACAGCTAATTCATGAGGACTGGCACCAAGGCCACTGCTGAGTAACATCGTGACTTCACCGTTTGCCATTACCATTTTAGTTAGAATTTTTAACTATAAACAGGATAGAAAAGTGTTATTTGTTGCACTGTATACGTCACGCATATGATTTGCGCTACAAGAGCAAAAAAAAAAAAAAAAAAAAAAAGAAAAAAATTACCATTTTGCTAATTTCTCAGCAGAATCAATTGTATAAAGCCCATATGGCGACCTTTCAGACACATTTTCTCACATTTCAAGAAAGACAGATGACAGAAGCTGGAATTAAGGAAGTTCATTATGACATCATTAAAATGCGCATTGAGAACTTGTGTGTGCAAGGTGAGAAAAAAAAAAACACTTGACTTGTCTGAAGATGTCCCGGCACAAAGGTCGAGGAAATAGACAAAGATCAGGAGGTACACACATCAGCTGGTCATTTTCATACATCAGCTGCCCAGCAAACGCTTCGAGATAGGCAAGCAGATGTGAGCCAACACAATCCTATTTTGTGCCAGTTGGTGCAAACAGCTTACACATTTCATTCTTCACAGTCGCAGTTTTTCTCTGTGATTTTATGTTTGAGGGCCAAAGTTCATGCATTAAACTTTGGAAAGACAATGCAGCTAAAATTTACTCATTTTTAAAAATCACTTAATTTTAATCAACATTCGCTCCTGCTAAAAATTGGGTTTAAAAGTTAGATGTTTTGGGAAAATCACGTAACCTAATAACTAGTCAAGTTCAACCTAGGAGCAAGCCAGAAAACATGGCGGCATAAAAAATATCAGCGTGCCTGATGTTACCAGTGTGACAAGCAAGGGAACATAGGCACCCACATTCTAATGCCGCGCGCACACGGTCAGACTTTCCGGACGGAAAATGTGCGATCGGACCTTGTTGTCGGAAATTCCGACCGTGTGTAGGCTCCATCGGACAGTTTCCATCAGAATTTCCGTCACACAAAAAAAGAGATCTGATTCTTAAATTTATTCCACAACAAAATCAGTTCGCGCAAATTCCGATCGTGTGTACACAATTCCGACACACAAAGTGCCACGCATGCTCGGAATCAAGCAGAAGAGCAGCACTGGCTATTGAACTTTGAACCAATTGAACCATTTTTCTCGGCTCGTCATACGTGTTGTACGTCACGGCGTTCTTGACGGTCGGAATTTCCAACCAACTTTGTGTGACCGTGTGTATGCAAGACAAGTTTGAGCCAACATCCGTCGGAAAAAATCCCATGAATTTTGTTGTGGGAATGTCCGATCGTGTGTACAGGGCATAACACTTATCTTTTTAACCTATCCAAGGCTCAATCATCAGGTGGGAGGGGAGCTGGGAGGTGCGCCTATACCTTTTATAAAGTCAGTATGTGCATATGACCTGCAGGATCAATGGCGCCGGCAGAGGGGTTCTCTTACAAATATGATCAGGCGCCTTTAAATGCCTACTCCACTGAGCATCCGTCTCACATCAATCGTTTTATAGCCAGCACAGGAACACATATACATACACACACACACACACACACACACACAATCGAGTTTTGCTTTACAGAGCTACATAGGTCGTCTTGGATTGTGGCTGAAAGTAGATTTAGAGATTTCAGTTTTAGGCTAAACTTCCACTTTAAGGATTCAGGAAACTTTTTTTCTAATTGGATCACTGGCCACATGGCTATTTAGATCAGCGTTTCTCAACTTTTTTTCAGTCAAGGCACCCTTTATAATTATGGACAATCTGGGGGCACCCTCCAAAATGATAGACAGGTCTCGGGGTGCCCCATTCTAAAATGTAAAATGATTCTGATAGAATTGCATAATGCAGCAACATCAATACATGTAGGAAAGGTTAGAAGGTTGGCAGCAAGAAGATTGTGATGGTGTACAATGCAAACCTGTGGCTTTGTGTAAATAAAAAGGCAGGTTTCATCCACCCAATGGATTGTATACAATTTTTAAGCATTTTGCCAAGGCACCCCTGAAGAAACCTCAGGTAACCCTAGTTGAAAAAGGCTGATTTAGATGTTTTTCCTGTCTTTTCTTACATGCTAACTTCCACAGTTTTACTCAATGTTAAAAGTGATTCTAAAGGTTCAATGTTGATTTACTATCATGCATTCTATGCATGAAGGAAAAAAATACCTTCTCTGTGCAGCCCACCCCAAATACTTACCTGAGGACCATCACGATACAGTGATGTGCCCAAGAGCCTCAGCTCTCCGGGGACTCTCCCTTCTCATTACCCAAGACAGGCAGTGAGCCAATGAGGAGAGAGGGGCAGGGCCGAGCCGTGGCCCTGTGTGTGAATGGACACGCAGAGCAGTGGCTCGGGAGAGAGCCTGCTTGAGTGCCTCCATAGCAAGCTGCTTTCTCTGTGGGCACTCAGCTGGGGACCCGAGAAGAGGAGGATCGGGCTGCTTTGTTCAAATCCACTGCACAGGAGCATTTAAAAAGAAATGCCTTTAATACCACTTAAATTATGTTTTTAGTCAAGAAAGTTTAGCAATTTATAGGAAACTAAAACTGCTTCCATAAAAATGTAACCAAGTCTAATTATTATTCTGATTTGTAGGTCGATACCATTGATCCAGTTCATACACTACTCTGTGTTGAACAAAAACATAAAAAAAATAAAATAAAAAAAAACACTTTCTAAATCATAATTCCCTTTTCGCTCCTATAACAGGAAAATGTCAAACATTTGATTGAAAGAGAATAATTTGTGACCTTTCATGGTCACTCTTCAGTTTATCATAGTGGTCATTGGTATTTGTATAGAAAACAATACCCCCACTGACTCCTGATCATCTTAAACTGAAACCATGTTTGCTTTAAAATTTCCTAAACTGCAGGTTAACATAGCACACAAAAAAGGCCCCCCAAGATCATATATAGACATAAAGTCATACACCTTGTGGAGCTCCCCAGGGTCCTATCATGCAAAACAACAACTGAAGCCTTGCTGGCCCAGCACCTCAACATTGGAAAGCTCCATATTAGCACCCTTCAAGCTTCTGAACTTTCAAAGAGCTCTATAGGGAAAGTGAACAGATACATTTAGGTGCAGGAAGCCCCAACAATGACTGGCTGCTCATGTATAAACACTTAGGTAAACAGAGAGCTGCCAGTGTTTCAGAAGCACTTACAGTAGACAATATGGTAAACTTACCTATATGCTTGTCATGTCCCAACTGATGGCAGCCCCACGCTTTCAATACCAGTCCACAGCCACCAGTGTTATGTTATCTGAAACTCCTTCTGCATGTGTAATGGAGTTGCACTATCCTGATACTAGGCTTCTCTCTGCTAAATCTTAGATACTAAGTTTACGCTGCACTATGCTTGCACAGCAGGCAGTATTCGTGAAAAAAAAAAAAAAAAAAACAACAGCAGGAGAAACTGAAAGAAGTGTTTGGCAGACAAGAACTACAAAGTCTGTTCTACCAAAAATCACAATCTTTTTCCCTGAGTTTCATTAAAAAATGTAAGAATCACCCTTTTGGATTTGGGGTAATCACAGGGAATGGGATCAATAATGTATAGGAAGAGTACAAACCAACCATGTATTTTAGCAAGGAAATCAAAAGTTTAAAGTGATTGTAAAGTTATTTATTTTTAAACAAAAAAAAAAATGTAACATGTTATACTTACCTGTCTTGTGCAGTGGTTTTGCACAGAGCAGCCTAGATCCTCCTCTTCAGCACTCCTGGCACCTCCCTCCTGTTGGGGTGCCCCCATAGCAAGCTGCTTGCTGTGGGGGCACTCAAGCCGAGCCACAGCTCCGTGTGTCCATTTGAACATGGATCTGTGGCCAGGCCACACCCCCTTTTTCTCCTCATTGGCCGAGACACTCCTGCAAGATCGCTGGACCTAGATGGGCTAGGGTAAGTATTGGGGGGGCTGATGCACAAAGAAGATTTTTGATCTTAATGCATATAATGCATTAAGATCAACAACCTTGTGCCTTTACAACCACTTTAACTGGCAAGCAGGACTGCAGATTTACTGAATAGAAGGCAAATGCCACCACAATTTTTGTGTGAAGCTGGCCATACATTATACAATGTTCTTGTTCAATTTCCTTTAGTAAGAGACAAACAGTATAGTCAAGCCAAGTATAGTGCGTTACTTTTTTTATTTTATTTACATCCACATGTGCTGGATATATCCAAAACCAAAAAAGAGCATAAGTAAGTATTGAAGGTATTACATAAAAAGTTTGATACAAATATCATTCAAGTAAAATGGACCAAAAAGTGCCAGTGCCTGAATTCAAGTGCAATCTGTGACTCCATGAAAATAATATTCGTTTAACAATTAAACAAAGTGTCCTTAATGCAGTTTCATTTTACACAGACCAGTTGGAGCTCAACATGTGTATAAAGCAGATGGATATCATCGTGCAAAAACATCTTTATTTAAACACATATCACATATTAAAAACGCATAATAAAAAGCTATTAACCACTTCCGGGCTGGCTCACGCCGATATACGTTGGGACTTTGAAGAGAGATATCATTATGGAAGCAGCTAGCTACCATAACCCCAGAAGCCACTTCTTCAGTGAGTGGTCTGGTTTCAGTTAAAAGTGGTCTCTGCGTCGGATTCGCCGCAAGATTACTTATCGGCAGCGGGAGAGGGCCGCCGCTTACCAGAGCCGCCGGTAGCGGCGGAGGTGATCGAGTCTCCTCTCCCTGGCTTGGCATGGATACGAGTGAGGGGAAGATGGCCCCCACCTGTCTCCATACCATTGCACTTAGAGCAACATTTTTTTTTTTTTTATAAATGCATTTTAGTGTAAATATGAGATCTGAGGTCTTTTTGACCCCAGATCTCATTTAAGAGGTCCTGTCATGCTTTTTTTTTCTATTACAAGGGATACAAGGGAATAAAAGAACAGTGTAAAAATAAAAGGTAAGATAAATAAGAAAAGAAAAACATTTTTTTAAACGTGCCCCATCCCACGGAGCTCGTATGCAGAAGTGAATGCATATGTGAGCAGCACCTGCATATGAAAAAGGAGCACACACAACCCCAGACTTGTGACAAAGTCCTTGAGTACACAGCTAATTCATGAGGACTGGCACCAAGGCCACTGCTGAGTAACATCGTGAATTCAATATATATTTGATGCCCCAAATCATGTCACCGTTTGCCATTACCATTTTAGTTAGAATTATTAACTATAAACAGGGCAGAAAAGTGTTATTTGTTGCACTGTATACGTCACGCATATGATTTGCGCTACAAGAGCAAAAAGAAAAAAAAAAAAGAAAAATTACCATTTTGCTAATTTCTCAGCAGAATCAATTGTATAAAGCCCATATGGCGACCTTTCAGACACATTTTCTCACATTTCAAGAAAGACAGATGACAGAAGCTGGAATTAAGGAAGTTCATTATGACATCATTAAAATGCGCATTGAGAACTTGTGTGTGCAAGGTGAGAAAAAAAACACTTGACTTGTCTGAAGATGTCCCGGCACAAAGGTCGAGGAAATAGACAAAGATCAGGAGGTACACACATCAGCTGGTCATTTTCATACATCAGCTGCCCAGCAAACGCTTCGAGATAGGCAAGCAGATGTGAGCCAACACAATCCTATTTTGTGCCAGTTGGTGCAAACAGCTTACACATTTCATTCTTCACAGTCGCAGTTTTTCTCTGTGATTTTATGTTTGAGGGCCAAAGTTCATGCATTAAACTTTGGAAAGACAATGCAGCTAAAATTTAATCATTTTTAAAAATCACTTAATTTTAATCAATATCATTCGCTCCTGCTAAAAATTGGGTTTAAAAGTTAGATGTTTTGGGAAAATCACGTAACCTAATAACTAGTCAAGTTCAACCTAGGAGCAAGCCAGAAAACATGGCGGCATAAAAAATATCAGCGTGCCTGATACCAGTGTGACAAGCAAGGGAACATAGGCACCCACATTCTAATGCCGCACACACGGTCGGACTTTCTGGATGGAAAATGTGCGATCGGAGCTTGTTGTCGGAAATTCCGACCGCGTGTAGGCTCCATCGGACAGTTTCCATCGGAATTTACGGCGCACAAAATTAGAGATCTGGTTCTTAAATTTTCCCACAACAAAATCCGTTCGCGTAAATTCCGATTGTGTGTACACAATTCCGACGCACAAAGTGCCACGCATGCTCGGAATCAAGCAGAAGAGCAGCACTGGCTATTGAACTTCATTTTTCTCAACTCGTCATACGTGTTGTACGTCACCGCATTCTTGACGTTCGGAATTTCCGACCAACTTTGAGAGAGAGAGAGAATTTTTTTGCTTTACAGAGCTACATAGGTTTGGATTGTGGCTGAAAGTAGATTTAGAGATTTCAGTTTTAGGCTGAACTTCCACTTTAAAGGATTCAGGAAACTTTTTTCTAATTGGATCACTGGCCACATGGCTATTTAGATCAGTGTTTCTCAACCTTTTTTCAGTCAAGGAACCCTTTATAATTATGGACAATCTGGGGGCACCCTCCAAAATGATAGACAGTCTTGAGGCGCCCCATTCTAAAAATGTAAAATGATTCTGATAGCTTTACATAATGCAGCAACATCAATACATGTAGGAAATGTTAGAAGGTTGGCAGCAAGAAGATTTTAATACTGTACAATGAAAACCTGTGGCTTTGTGTAAATAAAAAGGCAGGTTTCATCCACCCAATGGATTGTATACAGTTTTTGGGCAATTTTTAAGCATTTTGCCAAGGCACCCCTGAAGAAACCTCAAGGCACCCTTGTTGAAAAAGGCTGATTTAGATGCGTTTTCTGTCTCTTTTGTTACATGCTAACTTCCACGGTTTTACTCAATGTTAAAAGTGATTCTAAAGGCTCAAGGTTTTGTTTACTCTCATGCATTCTATGTTTGCTTTAAAATTTCCTAAACTGCAGGTTAACATAGCACACAAGAGGCACCTAAGATCATATATAGACATAAGGTCATACACCTTGTGGAGCTCCCCAGGGTCCTATCATGCAAACAGCAACTGAAGCCTTGCTGGCTCAGCACCTCAACATTGGAAAGCTCCATATTAGCACTCTGCAAGCTTCTGAACTCTCAAAGAGCTCTATAGGGAAAGTGAACAGATACATTTAGGTGCAGGAAGCCCCAACAGTGACTGACTGCTCATGTATAAACACTTAGGTAAACAGAGAGCTGGCAGTGTTTCAGAAGCACTTACAGTACACAATATGGCAAACTTACCTATATGCTTGTCATGTCCCAACTGATGGCAGCCCCACGCTTTCAGCTCTGTGTGTCCATTTAGACATGGAGCTGTGGCCAGGCCACACCCCCTTTCTCTCCTCATTGGCCGAGACACTCCTGCAACATCGCTGGACCTAGATGGGCTAGGGTAAGTATTGGGGGGCTGATGCACAAAGAAGATTTTTGATCTTAATGCATAGAATGCATTAAGATCAACAACCTCGTGCCTTTACAACCACTTTAAATGGCAAGCAGGACTGCAGATTTACTGAATAGAAGGCAAATGTAAATAAATAAGTACTGAAGGTATTACATAAAAAGTTTGATACAAATATTATTTAAGTAAAATGGACCAAAAAGTGCCAGTGCCTGAATTAAAGTGCAATCTGTGACTCCATGAAAATAATATTCCTTTAACAATCAAACAACAAAGTGTCCTTAATGCAGTTTCATTTTACACAGACCAGTTGGAGCTCAACATGTGTATAAAGCAGAGGGATATCATGCAAAAAAGTCTTTATTTAAACACATCATATCACATATTAAAACACATAATAAAAAGCTATTAACCACTTCCGGGCTGGCTCACGCCGAAATACGTCGGGACTTTGAAGAGAGATATCGTTATGGAAGCAGCTAGCTACCATAACCCCAGAATCCTCTTCTTTAGGTGAGTGGTCGGGTTTCAGTTAAAAGTGGTCTCCGAGTCGGATTCGCTGCAAGATCACTTTTATCGGCAGCGGGCCGCGGCTCTCCGGTGCCCTCAGCCGCTTACCAGAGCCGCCGGTAGCGGCGGAGGTGATCGCGTCTCCTCTCCCTGGCTTGGTATGGATACGAGTGAGGGGGGAGATGGCCCCCACCTGTCTCCATACCATTGCACTTAGAGCAACATTTTTTTTTTTTTTTTTTTTTTTTTTTTAAATGAATTTTAGTGTAAATATGAGATCTGAGGTCTTTTTGACCCCAGATCTCATTTAAGAGGTCCTGTCATGCTTTTTTTTTCTATTACAATGGATACAAGGGAATAAAAGAACAGTGTAAAAAAAATAAAAAATAAAAGGTAAGATAAATAAGAAAAGAAAAAATGTTTTAAACGCGCCCCATCCCACGGAGCTCGTATGCAGAAGTGAATGCATACGTGAGCAGCGCCTGCATATGAAAAAGGTGTTCAAACCACACATGTGAGGTATCACCGCGATTGGTAGAGAGAGCAATAATTCTAGCCCCAGACCTCCTCTGCAACTCAAAACATGCAACCTGTAGAATTTTTTTAAATGTCGCCTATGGAGAAGCGTGACACATACATACATATATATACACACACACACACACACACACACACACACATACATACATACATACATACATACATACATACATACATACATACATACATACATATATATATATATATATATATATATATATATATATATATATATATATTTTTTTTTTTTTTTTACTTACCAGAAATGGCTGTTGCTAGGCAGATCGTCCTAATCTGCCTCCTTCAACGCTGCAGTGATCTTCTCTCCTTCCGTCTTCTAGTGAATGGGGCGCGGTGTGTTATGGGAACTATGTCCCACAACACATCGCGTTCCCCATTCACAAATTAGACTCGCGCATGCGCAGTAGGCCGCGCGCCGACTCACGCATGCGCAGTAGGAAACGGGAAGCCGTTTCCCTTACTGAGGAATGGCGGCGCTGGAACCGGATCGCCAAGGGACAGCTCGTCCTCCACGACCGACATGGCGGGCGCCCTGGGAGGGTAAGTGTACTTATTAAAAGTCAGCAGCTACTTTTTTTTTAGCTACTGACTTTTAAAAAAAAAATTTGTAAGGTTAAACACCGCTTTAAGCGGTGCCAGATCATGCACAATGGAGGGAGCCTCGGGCATGCCTGAGGGTTTTAAACACAATGATGGCAAGTAGCTTTCAGGTTTAGACAAGGCCAGGGAGATCAGCCATTTAAATAGCAACAGATTCCGGTCATCTGACTAGAACAGGAAATAAGTGGATAAGCAGGACAACAGCAGGAGCAACACATAAAACCAAATATGTAATATAAGGATGTAAAACTAGAAGATACTGTCAGCATATGCTGTAGAAACATTGCTAAAGATAGTTTGTCAATTTTTGGCTGGAGAGATATAAACACTTTGGGGTTGAATTACTAAAGACTGATTTGCTATACATACATACATACATACATACATACATACATACATACACACACACACACACACACACGAAAAAAGCTTTTTCACTTGCACATAATTGGATGATGGAAGCTTTGGGGCCAATCCCCTTGCAAAATTATCTTCCTCTCATTTGAAAACATTTCAGCAAAACATAGAAATGGGTATTTGCTTTATTTCCAGAATGCAAGAAGCAATAACGTTTACTACTGCTCACATAATTTTTAAAAAAACATTGTTGCCATTCTGAAGCTTCCCTCCAACCACTTTCCATATTATTTTATATATACTGTGATTCTGTACTTGCCAAATATGCTGCAGAAATCTCCCTCCACTGAGTCTGGCTGCAACCATTTTAACTCTGGGCAGCTGAAGCTGCTGCCTGTTCACTTCCTGGATTTACACAGACACACCTCCAGCTCTACAGCTCTCATTGGCCCTCTTATGACGCATCCCCCCGCCTTTCCTGGCAAACTCTCACGAGAGAGTGTGCTATGCATGATGTCATAAGCCTAGGCTTTTTACCAGACAAGAAGTGGGCTCTACTGTATTTACCAGCAGAAAAAAAAAATGTTTTACCATCCAAAGTTAAAACAAGGGTAGAAGATTTAATAGATGGAAAGTTGAAAAAAATGACTGAAGGTCCGCTTTAAATATATGTAGTATCTTTAAAAAAAGTTTAACATCAATACGAAAAAAAAATATCAAACTGACCTGACCAAGTCCAGGCATACCACCCCCAAGCCTCAGCAGTCGGTCCATATTCCTGCAAGAAGAGAAATGATAACGTAAAACCGATCAGTCAATTCTCATCTACTCACCTTCAATCACTCAGTAGGCCAAAAATATTGGTGGTAATTACAACACAACATCAGTCTTCCTGTTAATTAACGCCACATATTAATGCAAGAAGCTGTCTCTTGCACTAATTAACAGACAGTATTTGCTTCTTTAGGTTTACTTACTATAAGTCATCAATATAAAAATCCTATAGTGAAAAGGTAGATTTATTGGAGGCACAGCAGGAATAAGTGCCTAAATAGGTTAGTAAATGCATACGATTTCTGTTTACAATACAGTAACTCTTACTTTTTTTTTTTACATATTATTTAAAATTAACATCCTCATTAGTACACCCTCCGCTAATTAAAGTGCAGCTTGTCAGTTCCTATCAAAAACGGTGACTGAACAACATGCAGTAAATAAATGCGAATTGATAAGGTCTTTCGTTTAGACATTTTCTTCGTTTTGGTTGATTAAAAGTTTTAAAAAGAAGAAAGGAGGTAAAACAAATTTTACAGTCCGAACACAAAGGCTCACTTCACACATACACCAGTTATTTTTAACAACTACCAATATATATATATATATATATATATATATATATATATATATATATATATATATATATATATATATATATATATATATATATATATATATATATATATATATATATATATATATATATATAAAAAAAACACATAGCTGTCAAAACACTAAGCATCCCCATTTCAAACATAGTGATCTCTTTGGAATGTTATACTTTTAAAATAAATATATTTAATAACAAATTGCTGTTCAAATCACAAAAGCGAAGAATTGAGATCTGATTCACATTTATGCTCAGACCTGCAGTTTTTTGCACTAGAAAAAAAAAAAAAAAAAAAACACAGAATTCTGAAATGGCACATAGAAAACCAATTGTTTCCATGTACACGGCTCACACTAGAAAGCAGCTTTCGGGTGAGCACCGGCGCAGTTTTCAGCATTTTTCTGTCCAGCATACCGCAGCCTCGCTTACCTCTGCCATTTCAGGGTGCCACAGCCAAATTTAATTGCACATAAATGAAATGACACTTTGCATTTCAGTATAAGAAATAAAGTTGTGTTCTGCACCTTACAGGGGCAAGGTTTCTGATCAGGTGCCAGCAGGACATGCTCCCAATCATGAGTGTCAATCACAGCGGTCAAAATACAGTACCTGCTCCACACCCTAGGCAATAAAACCCACTTAAAAAAAGAGTGGTCAGGTGGCAAAATTAAGGAGTTAAAGTGATACTAAAGTCTTTTTTTTTTTTTTCATTAACCGGTTATACTGACCTGCTCTATGCAGTTGGTTTTCCACAGAGCAGCCCGGATCCTGCTCTTCTCAGGTCCCTCTTCGCTGCTCCTGGCCCCTCCCTCCTATTGAGTACCCCCTCAGTCAGTAGCTTCCAATGGGGGCACTGGAGCTGAGCCACAGTTCCCTGTGTCTATTCAGACACAGAGCCCCTTCCCCTCTTTCCCCTGATTGGCTGGCTGACTGACTTTGATTGACCGCCGTGGGAGCCAATATACCGCTGCTGTGTCTCAGCCAATCAGGAGGAGTGTCCCGGATTAGACATTCGTGGACATCACTGGAGAGAGATGGTGCTCAGGTAAGTAATTAGGGGGTGCTGTGGCTGCTACACACAGTGTTTTTTATCTAAAAATAATAAAAAAAAAAAAACACATACTAGAAATGCTGGGCTGCTGGATCTAAAACTCCCTCCATCTCTTGAGACAGCAGCCATAATTCAAACCCAACATGGAAAAAAACATCAACATATATCTGTATCATGGTAAATGTGTTTTATATCTGTAATAGAAGAAGCGGCCTAAATGCACATATTCAGGATTTCAGGGACTACAGCGAATTAATCTCCATACATTTGTCTTTTTATTTTAAATAAATTAGTGCAGAGCATCAACTTTTTCAAATGACTGCATTCTTAAAGTGATACTCAACAGACACTGTTTAATTTACATTGCCCCTTCTGTTTCTGCATATGGAAGACGGCACTGCAATTATTTTAATAAAAAAAACATCCAAGTACCTTTTTCCTAACCGATATACAGTGGTCACATGACACAGATCTTTCCCAGCCTCCCAGCCTGTCTGTAGGGAAACATAAGCAGGAGGAGCTTCTAGTCCTCTGCTACTGGTCACTTATTACACACACACACAAACAAAAAAAATAAAAAAATAAAAAACATTTGGAATACAGAGTAAAAATAAATATCAATAAACCGTTTTAAATTATCATACAAAATCTACTGTATATTTGAAATATTATATTTTGGAAATAACATGCTGTGGGCGGATCGCTGCCAGTCAAAGGCTGTGTCACGCCCCTCCAGCCTGGGTCTTAGAATAAGAGGGAGGTGAAGCCTCCATTAATCTACATGTAATATCCCGCCCCCATTGTATTTAGCTGGTTAGTGGGCATGGAGGAGGGAGGGAGTGGGCTGTAATTTTCCAATGTGTAAATGCCCACCTGTGTGACTCTATAGTCACATGGGCTGCTCAGAGGTGATAGAGAGGAAATGCTCAGCATAGAAACTTACTGAAAATTGAGCATGGGCAGAGTTGCCACCACAGCTGAAGAATCCCTAGCTGAATTGGGGACATGGACAGAAGTGGGCAAATAGAGAGCAGCGAGATCAACCAGGTTTTTACAGAAAACTAATCTCATAGTGAAGATGAACAGCAATTAATACACCATTTATTAATAGTTTTTTTTTTTTTTTTATGATGTGGTTTTAGTGACCGGTTTTAACCTTATGAGAATAATCTCTGGGTTGAAATGCGCCTCTGTAGACCCAGCCTAATTTACCTATTTTCTTTTGATAGCCGATTTGTCATTTAAAAAAAAAAGTGTAACTTTTTCATTTTAATTTAATCTATTTCAGAACAAGTTGTATTTAAACAAAAGAGGGGAGCAGAAAGCTTTAAGATGAGGCTAGGAGGATAACATGTATTTTGTGATTCTTATTTTTGAAGAACACATATGCTCCTGAATAAAAATGCCTTCTATTTGCATGGAAGGCATCCAACATCTATGTCTACCACTCCACTGGAAGAATGCAGTGTAGTCTGACATTAAACAGCAGAATGACAACACATTACACTCAATATCTTATCAGCAAGTCTTTTCAAAGGATGTGTCACAATAGCACTCCAAGCAAGGGAATCCTTACAATGCACTTCTATGGTTTAAAAAAGGACAGTTACACCAAAGAACATAAAATGTGATACGGTGCGGCTCACCAATCTTTTGATATGCTGGCTGTATTAGTTTACGTTTTTCAGGTCAAAAACATTTTCAGCAAAAAAATGTTGATCTTGACAAAAATGCAGCATCCTTAATTCATGCGAGCCAATTTGGAAACCTAAAACAATCTTACATTTCCTTCTGTAGACTAAGGCCCCTTTCACACGGTCGGACCGTTCAGATCCACCTGTCAGTTTTGACGGCGGATCTGAACGGGCGCTCCATGTTAGCCTATGGAGCGTCGGATGTCAGCGGAGACATGTCCGCTGACATCCAACCGGGTCCGATCCGCCAAAAGCAGACAGATGGCTCTACGTCCAGATCCGTTGCTGGCGGATCGGATCGGGTGAGATCTGATGAAAACGGACACACTGTCCGTTTTCATCCGATCTCTCCATAGAGACCAGCGGCGCTCGCAAGCCCCTCCCCGCTCAGTGACCGGAGAGAGGCTTGTCATCCGCCGGCTCAGCGGATGACAACGGAGAGATCTCCCGCTGAGCCGACAGAGGCGGGCTCCGTGCAAGCGGAGTCCGCCTCGTGTGAAAGGGATCTATGGCCCTATGCAGATGAGACGCTGTTAAACACGCGTTCAGAGGCAGTTGGACACTTTTTTCAACTGCCCCTGAACTCATGCAATGTTATCCTATGTGTCCATGCACACAGTCTCGTTTTTTTCCCCGTTTTTATGCAGTTGCGTTTAACCTCGTTTTTCCAGAAGAAAAAAAAATGGGTTCGCTTTTCCACTTTTATAAGCGTTTTAAAAAGGAACCCAATTTTTTATACCAGAAAACTCAGAAATATGATGGTAAACCATAAAAAAAAAAAAAAAAATTGGTTTAAAATCTCGTAATTACTTTAGATAGTTCATAGAGCATATATACTCACTGATGCAATGCCATAAAAACATAACTCAATTTTCTTTTTTTTTTAGGTGGCTTAGACAATGAGGAATGCCTCCACTTCTTTGCCCCCCAACCCTTCATCCCATTTCTAATCTAATCAGTGACTCCACCCAGTCTGACCAAAGCATAGCAATGTCTTTTTTTTTCACAAAGAAAAACCTGCATACCAATGTCTAGTCAGCCCCAACCCCCCACCATGTTTGTGAAATATCCAACGGACATTCGCTGTGCCATCAACGGATGGCTCCAATATCGGCGAGCTCTGATTCTGGACCTCTCACGCAATTTGCGGCGAAGTTGCTGCCTCATCAAGAGCAACATCAGGAGCATTTCCTGACATATATTCAATATGGGATCCATTTCCAAAAACAAAACACAGAAAGAGAGGCAAATGCAAGTGTACAACTGCTCTCTCTGCTGCTGATCACTCTGATCAAAATGGCAGAAATAGTTAATAATACATGCTTTCGGAGCTTGGGGAGGGTCTATATGATGTTATCTTTACAAACGCTTATAGACGCAAACGCAGTAAAACGCGGCTAAACGCGGCATGAAAACGTGGCAAAACGCGCGTTTTTAAACACAGGTTTCTGCTTTTTAAAACATGCGTTCAGCAGAGTTTGCATCTGCGTCTTTTGTGCATGGGGCCTAATAATCTCAACATACCCCAAGTATTGGGAATAAAGAGAAGGCAGCAAGTCCAGCCTGTGTAACAACCATGACTCCCCTCCATGAATACAGCAGAGATAGGAGCATAGACACCCAGGGACGTGACAATTGTTATTTACCTAAAAATAAAATACAAATAGAAAAACTTGAAAAAAAAAATAAAAATTTTATGCAGCCACCACTTCTAAGGACCGGTAAACTGCAGTGCATTACATTTTTTTTTTTCGGTTTGTATACTCTTTACCCACTTAACGACCAGGCCATTTCTTGCGATACGGCACTGCTTTACTTTAACTGACAATTGCGCGGGCGTGCGCAACTGTACCCAAACAAAATTGATGTCCTTTTTTTCCCACAAATAGAGCTTTCCTTTTGCGGTTTTATTTTTTCCGTTATGAACAAAAAAAAGCTGACAATTTTAAGAAAAATACAATATTTTTTTACTTTCTGCTATAATACATATCCAAAAAATAATGTCAAAAAACATTTTTCTTTCTCAACTTAGGCCAATATGTATTCGCCTACATATTTTTGGTAAAAAAAAAAAAAAAAAAAAAAAAAAATCAGAATAAGCGTATATTGATTGGTTTGCGCAAAAGTTATAGCGTCTACAAAGTACGGGATAGATTTACGGAATTTTTTTCATTGTTTTTACTGGTAATGTCGGCGATCAGCGATTTTTAGCGGGACTGCGGCAAACAAATTTTACCCTAAGAGACTCTAATACAGTGATCAGTGGTAAAAACAAAAAAAAAACAAACACACTGATCACCGTATAAATGACCCTGGCAGGGAAGGGGTAACATCAGGGGTGATCAAAAGGGTTAGGTCTCTTTAACACGGACGGACCGTTCAGGTCCGCCTGTAAAACATGTTTTAGGCGGACCTGAATCGACGCTCCATAGACCTCTATGGAGCGACGGATGTCATCCGACCCGCTCCGATGCAAAAAAGTGTGACAGAGGAAAACCCTATTTTTCCATCCGTCTGCGGATCGGATGAAAACGGACTCTACAGTCCGTCTTCATCCGATCCCCCATAGAGGAGAGCGGCGCTCTGACAGGTCGGTCCCGGCACAGTGTGCAGAGACAGACCTGTCACCTGCCTGCTCAGCGGGGATCGACAGAGCGATCCCCTGCTGAGCAAAGCAGAGCCCGGACACATTCGTGTGAAAGGGCCCTTAAGTGTGTTAACTGCAAGTGTTTTCCAACTGTGTGGGGGATGGACTGACAGGAAGAACACAGATCACTGTTCCCGATTACTAGGAATAGAAGATCTCTGTACATTTCCCTGTCAGAACGGGGATCTGCCTTGTTTAGATCCCCGTTCTGCCTCTCTGTGGAGAGATCGCGGGTGGCCGGCGGACATCAGGTGGTTAATCATTTGAAGACAGGCAAATTAAACCCCCTGTCGCAGTCATTTTTCAGTTTTTAGCACTGTGATATTTTGACTAACAAGTACTTGGTCATGCAACACAGTAACCAAATAAAGGTTATAACTTTTTTTTAAACGAAAACTCTTTTGGCCATACTTCTCTTGTAAGTCACAGGAGTGCACTTAGTTCTGCACTCCTGTGACCCAGATTCAGTGGGCAAAAGCCTGCTGTCATCACAGAGCCAGTCCAGGATCTGCAGGGACCTGACAATAATGTCGGGATCCGCTCAGATGCCTGAGCAGCAGCTGGCTGAGTCCGCCGCTCCCATTCTATCCACAGCTCAACACTTCAGTGAGCACTGGAGAGGCAGAACAGGGAGCTGGTGACTGACAGTCATCACTCTCTGCTCAGAGCGGAGGGAAGTACTTTCAGCGGTCTTTGAGTGCTCAGTTCTCAGAGCAGAGGCGGCAGGGGACAGATGCTGTATCCACCTAGGTGAGTATACTTGTTTAGCTCCCTGCTCACTGAAGACCAAGAGCTGAGCAATCAGCCGTTTTTCATCACGTCCATGTCCCCAATGCAGCTAGGGATTTTTCAGCTGTGGTGGCAACTCTGCACATGCTCAATTTTCAGTAAGCCCATGTCACTATAGTCATTTATACAGAGCTGAATATTTATCTTTTTTATACCCATGGTGTCACACTATGCTGCCATTTAAACAGAAATAGAGCTTAGTGTAGCCGATCCTGAAGACAATCCGCCGGTATCAAAGTTTAAACAGTTACTATAAAAGGCTTGTTAAAGTTCGCCTATCACTTTGCCCACTCAGTACAACAGAACCATATCTCTTAATAGCTACCTTCTCATTCCAAATGATACTTGACTTTGCTGTTCCCCTGAATCAGCTCACACAGGTCTTTTCACTCTGGGGTCTGGTAGGCAAAACAGGATGACTGGGGAGCAGAGGAAAGGTAAATATCAGTGGGAAGGAAAGTGGACTATCAAGAAAACCCGACACCTTTATATAAAACAATGATTGGGTGGCTAAGTGGTTAGCACTTCAGCCTGGCAGCACTAGGGTCATTGGTTTGAATCCCAACAATGGCACTACCTGCCTGGCATTTGCATGCTCTCCCTGTGTGTGGGTTTCCTCAGGGTACTCCGATTTCCTCCCACACTCCAAAGACATGCTGGTAGGTTAACTGGCTCCCATCTATATCAGTATGTGTATGTATGAATGTGAGTTAGGGGCCTTAGCGTGTAAGCTCCTTGAGGGCAGGGACTGACGTGAATGTATAATATATGTAAAGTGCTGCGTAAATTGATAGCACTATATAAGTACATGTAATAAATAAATAACCCGCTTAGAGGTTCTGGCTCAGTGCAGCACCATCTAGGATAGCAGTCCTCAATCAACAACGGTGCATTATTTCTTCTTCCACTGGCATTAATAAGGGGGGCTATGTGTCCTCGCACTGACATCAATGATGGGGGCTACGAATCCTCCCACTAAAGCCAACAATGGGCCCTATTCTTCTCACTGACACCAAAAATTGTGTGCTATTCCTCCTCCTTCTGACTCCAATGAAGAGTACTATTCCTACCACCACTGACAAAGGTAATCATACAAAGCTCCCATTGATGATCCACTACTCCTCCCACTGAAGCCAATGGTGTACCACTATTCCTTCTATTGACGCCAACTACAGCCCACTAAGCTCCCATTGACAAAGAACTATTTCCACAACTGACAACAATGGTCCACTATCCCTCTTCCCACTGACACTAATGATGGGTTCCATCCTTACTTCCACTAACACCAACAATAGTGCCAATTCCTTGTGCCACTGACACCAATGATAGGCACTATTGCTACTCCAACTGATGTAAAAATGGGGTGCCATAACTACTGCCACTAAAGGCAATGATACAGCACTATTCTTCCCACTGACCTCAACAATGTGCCATTACTCCTCCCACTGAAGCCAACAGCACCCCCTTGTGCTCACATTGACACAACACTATTCCTCCCACTGATGTGGCTCAATTCCTCCCTCTAATGGCAGGGATTTATTTTCTTATAAATCCCAATGACCAGATTCTGTTCCCTAAACAGTCTAAAGCAGCAGTCTCTAAACTGTGGCCCTTTGCTTGCCTTTATCCAGCCCTTGAGGGCAATATTCCATCCACTGACACCAACAATGGGGCAGAATTCCTTCCACTGACACCAATAATGGGGCAGAATTCCTTCCACTGACACCAATAATGGGGCAGAATTCCGTCCACTGACACCAATAATGGGGCAGAATTCCGTCCACTGACACCAATAATGGGGCACTATTCCTCCCACTGACACCAAAGATTGGGAGTAAACCATGCCCTCAGGACACCAGGACATTTCCTACTCCCACTGGCCCTAATCTGGCCCCCCTAAAGTCTGAGGGGGCCCTTTTATTTAGAAAGTTTGGAGACCCCTGGTCTAAAGGAAAGTGAACTGGCTCCAGTTAAATAGTTGAAGGAACCCTCTGCTAGGACAACTTCTGTCTGAAGTAGGGATGGGGGGGGATGGGGGGGGGGGGGGGTCGACCAATATCATTTTTTCAGGGCCGAGACCGATTTTTTGGCTACCTTTCAGGTCCCCTCCCCTCCTGCTGCTTGTAATGACAGCCAAGCGCCTCATTAGCCACCACATCAGCTGTTATTACAAGAAAGCTGACCGTCCACTCTAAAGAATGGTACCGAATGGCAGCTGCAGGCATCACCCCGCTACAGCCCCTTGAAGCAATATTGGTAAGTTTGTGACCGATACCGAATCTTCAGAAAATAAAGGGAATGTCGGCTGCCCCCTAGCCTGAAGGTTGCACTTTTTAGGTTTAATTTTACAATAAAACGCACTCTGCAATATTATAGGTTAGTAACAAGAGTTCACCCATCATCTGAGGGAAGGAGACAAAGTCACCGGCCCCAATGAATGAAAGATAACAGGAAAGCTCACATAGGACAGAGGGACCAACATCACAGAGGGAAAGTCTCTCCTGCCTCTTCAGTAAAATAATAAACCTCCCTGCCTGCTGACTGTCTGCCTTGGAATGTACACCGACCTAAACAAGGGCAGCTTAGTGTACATTCCGACAGAGTAGCCTTCTCCAGGGATGACTGAATTTCTAAACATCCGCAGGAGTGACATCAGCCTGCGCCAGCCAATGAAGCCGCTCGCTGACACCCAGAAATAGCCATTGAGAAGACGCCAGCGTGGGATTGCAGACGATTAAAGCAGAGGTAAGTTTTGCTCCCTTTAGTTACACTTTAAAGCAGCATTAAACCCAAAAGCAAACAAGTATCATATTGCAGCTTACCAACTCTTAGATGCGATGGCTGCATTAGGTTTCTTTTTTAGGAATTCTTTATTTTCACCTGCTGATCTAGCCAGTAAGTCTGGTGTTTTTCAAAAGAACAAACGTTCCTGCAGATGTAGCAGACAGTGTTGAGACAAACTGTTTACCACCAAAGGGGTGCCTACAGTGGTCAGCTTTTATGTAAAACCTTCATGATGGGAAAAAAAATAAATAAATAAATAAATAAAAAAAACTTTACTGTAACTAGAATTTGGCTTCAATTTGTTGGTATATCTAAATCTGCTAGTACCTCTAACACTCCCCTCCCCCAAGACTGACAAAGGTGCCCCAGTGCTCCTTCATCCAGAGTGGGGGCACTCCAATACAGGAGGTGTGTTACTGGGCAGATAACCAGGTGAAAACTGAGGTGGGGGGGGGGGGGGTTTACACTGATGCGACTTTGAAGCCGACATCCCTGCGAGAGTTCTTTTCGGCTTGCATGTGACTTCTTTAACAGAAGCCGATTCAAGTCATGTTAAAGTCGCACCAAAGTAGTGCAGGAACCTTTATCTAAGTCGGAGCAACTTAAGTCGCACCGATTAGAACGGTTCCATTGCCAGTAATGGGGCGCGACTTGTCATGCGACTTTAAATTCTCAAGTTGCGACAGTGTAAACCGCAGCTAAAAAACAAAACAAAACAAATGCATCCACCACATCTAATGATTGGTAGGCTGCAATATACATTTTTGCTTTTGGGTTGAATATCGCTTTAAGCTGAAGTTTAGGTCTGGCAATTTTTACATAGTCACATAGGACCAGCCTGGACCAATAAGTATGTACGATGTGCCATACTAGTCGGATCTCTGAGGAAGCTGAAAATCACTGTAGTAGGCACCGCTACTCCAGTCATCTACACCCGATTCCGGGTCCATTGCTGAGTGGCTGTATTGTGTACACAGGGGGGTCATTTCCTGATGCAACTGAGTGAATGCAGACGGTTCTCTGGTTGGACAGGATGGGGAGGGGGCAGGGTGGCGACATCAAGATGCCCATCTTGTTGAATCAGAATGCTTTGCATTCATAGAGAAAATGCCAATTGCCCTCTGAGTGGTGCCCGTGCCAAGCCAGCAACTTCCTGTGTTCACAATGCAGCAGGGTAGACACCCGGCAATGGATCCGGAAGCAAGGGAAGATCCCTGGAGTAGCTGTGTCCACTAAAGTGATTTCCAGCTTCCACAGCCCCCCCCCCCCCATGGGTATGGTATGGACATACACTATTACCAAAAGTATTGGAACGCCTACACACATGAAATTTAATGTCATCCCAGTCTTAGTCCATAGGGTTCAATATTGAGTTGGCCCACCCTTTGCAGCTATAACAGCTTCAACTCTTCTGGGAAGGCCGTCCACAAGAATTAGGCATTTTTGAGGTCAGGCACTGATGTGGATGAGAAGGTCTGGCTCACAGTCTCAGCTCTAATTCATCCCAAAGGTGTTCTATCGGGTTGAGGTCAGGACTCTGTGCAGGCCAGTCAAGTTCCTCCACCCCAAATTCGCACATCCATGTCTTCATGGACCTTGCTTTGTGCACTGGTCCAAATCCTTTGGTGGAGGGGGGGTTATGATGTTGGGTTGTTTTTCAGGGGTTGGGCTTGGCCCCTTAGTTCCAGTGAAGGGAACTCATAAGGCATCAGCATACCAAGACATTTTGGACAATTTCATGCTCCCAACTTTGTGGGAACAGTTTGGGGATGGCCCCTTCTTGTTCCAGCATGACTGTGCACCCATGCACAAAGCAAGGTCCATAAAGACATGGATGAGCGAGTTTGGGGTGGAGAAACTTGACTGGCCTGCACAGAGTCCTGACCTCAACCTGATAGAACACCTTTGGGATGATTTAGAGTGGAGACTGCGAGCCAGGCCTTCTCATCCACATCAGCGCCTGACCTCACTAATGGGCTTCTGGAAGAATGATCAAACATTCCCATAGACACACTCCTAAACCTTGTGGACAGCCTTCCCACAAGAGTTGAAGCTGTTATAGCTGCAAAGGGTGGGCCAACTCAGTATTGAACCCTACGGACTAAGACTGGGATGCCATTAAAGTTCATGTGTGTGTAAAGGCAGGCGTCCCAATACTTTTGGTAATATAGGGGTTTATTTACTAAAGGCAAATACACTGTACACTACAAGTGCAGTCGCTGTAGATCTGAAGTGGACGTGCAAGGAAAATTTAAAAAATGCATTTTTGCTTGTACATGATTGGGTGACTGAAATCAGCAGAGCTTCCTCCTCAGATCTACAGCGACTGCCAAGTGCACTTGTAGTGAACAGTGGATTTGCCTTTAGTAAATAAACCCCATAGTGTAGGTACTCTGACCCAAGCTGGACCAATGTAAATATGTAAAAAAGCTTTCCTTATCTAAAAAACAAAAAGGTTATAGATTGCAGCTTAGCGATCATGGTGGCTGCTTTAGTTTTATTTTAGCTTTATTCACCTTGTGATCTGGCCAGTATTACAGTGCCTCCTCTCTGGATGAAGGAGCACAGCAGCATTGCCAGTCTGGGGGGAAGGGAGTGTTAGATGTGCTGGCCGATTTAAATACACTAACAAAAATTGAAGCCAAACTCCAGCTCACACTTTATAATCAATAACCGCAATAACCCTTTTTTGGGATAAAGGTTTTACATAAATAAAAACTGATCATTGTTAGCACCCCTGCCAGTGGCAAATTGTTTTTGTCTCATCCCTTTAACGTTATTTTCTCTTGGAAAACAGACTTACTGGCTGGATCATTAGTCGAAAATAGAAGAAACTAGAGCTGCACGATTCTGGCCAAAATGAGAATCACGATTTTTTTTTTTTGCTTAGAATAAAAAGATCACAATTCTCTCACAATTCTCACGACGTAAAATCTTTCACATTATACAAAAAAAAAAAATTGGGCTGACTTGACTAATTATTTTCTTCTTTTATAATTAATTTTTTCCCCAAAAATTGGATTTGAAAGACCGCTGCGCAAATACAGTGCGACACAAAATATTACAACAACTACCATTTTATTCTCCAGGGTCTCTACTAATATATATATAAAATAATGTTTGGTGGTTCTAAGGCCCCTTTCACACTGGGGCGGGGAGCCGCGGTGACGGTAAAGCAGCGCTATATTTAGCGCTGCTTTACCGTCGTTTTCACCGCGGTTTTCGGCCGCTCGCGGTGCGGTTTTACCCCCCGCGAGCGGCCAAAAAAAGGGTTAAACACCCCCCGCAGAGCGCCGCCGTAGCCGCGGTAACCGCGGTATTGCCGCGGTTTTACCGCGGTCTCCCATTGTAATCAATGGGAAGGAGCGGTGAACACACCGCTCCTATCCCGCTCCAAAGATGCTGCTAGCAGGACTTTTTTTGTCATCCTGCTAGCGCACCGCTCCAGTGTGAAAGCCCGCCGGCTTTCACACTGGAGTTAAAGGGGCCGGATTTTTTTATGCGGTGAACAGGCGCTATTTTTAGCGCTGCACCGCATTAAAAACGCCCCGGTGTGAAAGGGGCCTAAGTAATTTTTTCTAGCAAAAAATAATGGATTTTAAGTTGAAACCAACAAATGTCAGAAAAAGGTTTAGTGTTTAACCACTTTCAGACCGGACCAATTTGCAGCCAAAGGACCAGGCCCCTTTTTGCGATTCGGCACTGCGTCGCTTTAACTGACAATTGCGCGGTCGTGCGACGTGGCTCCCAAACAAAATTGACGTCCTTTTTTTCCCACAAATAGAGCTTTCTTTTGGTGGTATTTGATCGCCCCTGCGGTTTTTATTTTTTGCGCTATAAACAAAAATAGAGCGACAATTTTGAAAAAAAATGCATTATTTTTTATTTTTTGCTATAATAAATATCCCCAAAAAATATATAAAAAAACATTTTTTTTCCTCAGTTTAGGCCGATACGTATTCTTCTACATATTTTTGGTAAAAAAAAAATCGCAATAAGCGATTATTGATCGGTTTGCGCAGAAGTTATAGCGTTTACAAGATAGGGGATAGTTTTATAGCATTTTTATTAATAATTTTTTTTTTTATTATTAATGGCGGAGATCTGCGATTTTTTTTGTGACTGCGACATTATGGCGGACACATCGGACATTTTGACACATTTTTGGGACCATTGTCATTTTTACAGCAATTAATGCATTTAAATGCATTGATTTCTGTATAAATGACACTAGCAGTTTAGGGGTTAACCACAAGGTGGCAGTGTAGGGGTTAAGTAGGCCTAGGGGTGTGTTTTTTACTGTGGGGGGGCGTGGCTGTCAGCTAGTGAATGCTGATCTCTGCTCCAATCACAGGGAGCAGAGATCGGCGTCACTAGTTGCTAGGCAGAACAGGGAGATGCTGTTTATCTCGGCATCTCCCCGTTCAGCCGCTCCGTGAGACGATCGCGGGAGTCCCCGCGGCGATCGAGTCCGCGGGGACCGCGGCCGGACTCACGGGGGTCCCGACCGGCGCGGGAGCGCGCCGCTCCCGGCGCGCTCCCGATGGCACGGACAGGCGAAAGGAGGGACGTATATATACGCCCTCCTGCCTGTACGTGCCATTCTGTCGACGTATATCGTCGTGCGCCGGTCGGCATGTGGTTAAGTGGTTAAACTTTCCTCATTTACACACAAAGTCTATTCCTTTGACAAATTGTTACAGTGTTTATACTTAAGTTTCACTGATAAAGAATATTGTGATTCTTGGCAGACTGCCCGTTTTTTTTCTTCCTTTCTTTTGGCTGTGGCTTCAGAAGAGCAGAGAGAATTCTTTTCATATTAAAAGAGGAGGTCCGCCGTTTTTTTTTTAAAGTCAGCAACTACAAACACTGTAGCTGCTGACTTTTAATAAGGACACTTACATGTCCAGGGGGCCCGCGATGTCGGCCCCCCGGGGCCGATCTGTCCATCGGATTGGGTGACGGAGCCGCCATCCTAACTGAGGGATACTATTTCCTATTGCCCAAACACGAGTCGCGCGGTGCTTTGTGAATGGCCCTGTTGTTTTCTGGGACACACACACGTCCCAGAAGGCAACGGTGCCGCTCGTCAAAGAGGAGGAACTGATGAAACAGCTTATTAGGCAGATTAGGAAGCCTAGCAACAGGGGTTTCTGGTAAGTGAAAAAAATAATGCAATTATTTATTTTTTTAAGAATATTAATGGAATTTTTTTATTTTGTCAAGATCACAATGGGGGGAAAAAAAATAAATAAAAATTGCGATAAGGATTCTTGACGATTAATCGTGCAGCTCTAGAAGAAACCTTTTTTTTTTTTTTACAGTCAGCAGCTACGAATACTGCAGCTGCTGACTTTTAAAATAAGGACACTCACCTGTCCCAGGGTCCAGCGATGTCAGCACCCGAGGCCGAACCGTCCCTCGGGTGCTGCCGTCGCCATCTTCGGTATGGAATCAGGAAATGAAGCCTTGCGGCTTTACTTCCCGGTTCCCTACTGCGCATGCCCGAGTCACGCAGCGCAATGAGAATGTGCCGCACTGTCTCTGGGACCCGTGTGTGCCCCAGCAGACAGCGCGGCGGGACAGGAAGAGGCATAGACTCCCTTGGCAGTCTATCTGCACCCCCCTTAAAGGTGCCAAATGTGACACCGGAGGGGGGGAGGGTTCCAAAAAGCGGAGGTTCAATTTTGGTGTGAATCTCCGCTTTAACACCCTGGCACCGCCTTCCGCTGGCCCTTTAAGGGGTTTGCTATGCCGCGAGGTGGGGCAGGGTTTATGGCCACTAACCGCCATGATTGGCTGTCACAAGATCAGAAAAAAGTGCCGATCGCAAACGGCGATCAGGAACTTTCTGCAAGCAGCCGGTCACTGTGCCAGAAGCGGGTGCTCTCGGCACAGCACTGTCGGCACTATTGCACGCAAATTAGCAGCCGCTCAGAACCAAGAGATCGCAGATTTGCGTGCGCTCAGCGCCAAGACGTTAAAAAAAGAATAGAATAGAACTGAGCCATCACATCCTTTGAATTGGTGCACTGTAATATAATAAAAATGTTTGCTTTTGGGTTTAATACCATTTTAAGCTTTGGAAGGGAAAAGGAGAAGCTGATTGGTTGGGCATGCAGAGCGGCTCCAGTCTTTGTCTCAGGAGAATTGCTCTGTAATGATAACAGGTTCTCTTGGAAGGATGAGTCTGCATTTCTAGAAGATAAGAAGGCCTCAGTCCGGCCTGCCTGTCGCCATTGTAGTGATCTAGCCTTGTCCTCACATTTACTCCACCAACACAGCAGCATTGTCATGCCTCCATAGACCTACTCGAATCCCAGGCTTCACCAGCGGCCTAGTCCCTCCTCGGCCTCTCCTCCCCCCTGCACACTCTGCAGTCAGGCGGATTCCTGTATGAAGCGATGCCTGCCGCTCTGGACTCACCTTACACTACAGCGCTGAGCGAAACCTTTCCGAACACAACAAACTCTCCAGCCGGCTGCCGCAGTGAATCAGCCGGATTTCATTCAAAGCAATGTGCAGAAACTACTTCCGGGTGCAGCGTGACGTTACCACAACTTCGCTTCTGGTGACCAATAGGAAGAAGCGCTAAGAAGAGAGCGTTCTACGTAGAATCGTACGTGAGGTGAAAGGTGCCTTCTCTGGGCACTAGAATGAAAGACTTTTGCTTAATCACCGTCCCCAGTACAGGAGCCATGTTGGAGGAGTTGTTTTGGTGCCTGCATCACGATGATTGTGCCAAAATCCCGGGGTGCTGAAGAGGCCTTTGTTAGAGATCGTTATGGAGAGTCCAAATCGACAATTCAGTTTTTGTATGTGGGGGTGCTTATTCTAAATTGTTGCTTCTCTTATCTGTTTTGGATAGTTTACTGCACCTGGAATCTATTCATATAGTTTTACATGGGAATTCAGAGCTTTTATCATTTTCTCTTTGGAATTATATAAAAAAAAGTTTGTAATTAAAGTGGAACTTTACCCATAAGAACTTGATAAAAAATAATGTTCTTCAGCAAGGAACATACATTCCACATTAATAATTATGCTACCAAAATTAGTGTGTGCTGTATATTGCCTCCAGCATTGTTCCTGTTTCTTCTTGCTGGAGGCTGCCATTTTGCTGAAGCCCAGAGTCCCTGAACAGCAGTAAATCATAAGGTGGAACTAAACCCATCAAATTTACACTTTCAAAAAACAGTTACATTCCATACCTCCCAACATTTTGAGATGGAAATGAGGGACACCTACCAGCAAACATATGTAGGCAGGGTGATACGTCCCCTGCCACACCCCTTTAAAGGAGTATTAACCCAAGAAAAAGGTTGATGAAATCCACAAGGGATTTTTTTTTTTTTTAACACTACTATTCCTTTATATTGGCTTTTAAAATGTACACATGCAGCAATTTAGAATTTGGAAGAAAGGTTTAGCACTGGGAAACAATTTTTGAAAGATAAAAAGTGCATTTTATATACAGATAGATCAGACCAAAATCAGGGACAGTCCCTCAAAATCAGGGACAGTTGGGAGCTATGACATTCCTGGAATGTCGGGATTTCTAACTGTCACATTTGATTTTGTCCTCAACCAAACTGTCAAACCATCAAGGCTGGTGTCATAACTGATCACATGTGCAGCACCATGGCAGTTGCAGATCAAACGGAAGCAGCTTGCTTGGCTGTAAAGGATAGGAGGGTTTAATTCCTCTTTAACCACTTCAGCCCCGGACCAATTGGCAGCCAAAGGACCAGGCCCCTTTTTGTGATTCGGCACTGCGTTGCTTTAACTGACAATTGCGCGGTCATGCGACGTGGCTCCAAAACAAAATTGGCGTCCTTTTTTTCCCACAAATAGAGCTTTCTTTTGGTGGTATTTGATCGCCCCTGCGGTTTTTATTTTTTGCGCTATAAACAAAAATAGAGCGACAATTTTGAAAACAATGCAATATTTTTTGCTATAATAAATATCCTCAAAAAATATATAAAAAAAAAACATTTTTTTTTCCTCAGTTTAGGCCGATACGTATTCTTCTACATATTTTTGGTAAAAAAAAATCGCAATTAGCGATTATTGATTGGTTTGCGCAAAAGTTATAGCGTTTACAAAATAGGGGATAGTTTTATAGCATTTTTATAAATTTTTTTTTTTTTTACTAGTAATGGTGGCGATCAGCGATTTTTATTGTGACTGCGACATTATGGCGGACACATCGGACATTTTTGACACATTTTTGGGACCATTGTCATTTATACAGAAGTCAATGCTATTTAAATGCATTGATTCCTGTATTAATGACAGTTGTAGTGAAAGAGTTAACCACTAGGGGGAGGGGAGGGGTTATGGGCTGTGACGTGTGTGTGTTTTTTTACATTAGGGGCGGGGCTGATGTCTGACGTCATTGATCGGCTTTCCCGATGACCGGGAACAGCCAATCAATGACAGGCAGAGTAGGAAGCGCGGGGAGAGGTTTGTTTACACATACCTCTCCCCGTTCTTCAGCTCCGTGACCTGATCTCGGGACACCAGCGGCGATCGGGTCTGCTGGTTCCGCAGCTGGGGTCACGGACCTCCCGACTGGGTCGTGAGCACGCCGCTGACCCACGGGCAGGCAATTAAAGGGCCACGTACAGGTACGTGATTTTGCCTGCCCGTGCCATTTTGCCACAGTATATCTGCATTAGGCGGTCGGGAAGCGGTTAAACCTGTCAGAAGATCGGCCTCTACAAACTCAGCAGTGCCTAAAAATAAAGAGCAACTGAGCATGTGCAGAGCAGGGTGAGACAGTATATTGCTGGATTTTAAATAGTATAGGCACTTATTTTTAATGTTTTACATAGCATTAACTGCAAAAGGGGCCAGCCTGAAGTCATCTAGCAGAACTTTATTTTATGACTAATATTCCAACTTTAAATTGTATCTTCAGGTTTATTTTTTAACCACCTCAATACCAGGCACTTTCACCCCCTTCCTGCTAAGGCCAATATTGCACTTTCAGTGCTGTCATGCTTTGAATGACAATTACTCAGTCATGCAACACTGTATCCTAATGACATTTTTAGCATTTTTTAACACATAAATAGAGCTTTCTTTTGTTGGTATTAAATTTTTTTTTTTTTTTGTGCGCTACAAATGAAAAAACACAGAAAATTTAGAAAATAATGCGTTTTTCCAAAATTTTGCAAATTAATAATTTTTCTTCATAAATGTTGACCAAAATGTATACTGCTACATTTCTTAGGTAAAAAAATAACCAAAATCAGTGTATATTATTTGGTCTGTGTGAAAGTTATAGAGTCAATATGCTAATCATTAAAAATTGATCACACCTGATGTAGTGAAGGGGCTATCTTATTTTTTGAGACCCAAAGGGCTCTTTCACACGGACGGTCCGTATGTCTGTTTTTCATCCTTCCGTTTTCGGATGAAAAACGGACATACATGTATCCCTATGGGATAGCGGGTGTCAGCGGATGAGCATCCGCTGACACACGCTCTCGTCCGTGCCCGCTATGCTCCGTTTCTGCAGACGGAGGAAAACCCCATTTTTTCATCCGTCTGCAGAGCGGATCGGATGACGACGGACTCTACGGTCCGTCGTCACCCGATCCCCCATAGGGGAGAGCGGCGCTCTGACAGGTTCGTCCCTGCACGGAGTGCAGAGACGGACCTGTCATCTTCCTGCTCAGCGGAGATCGCTCCGGCGATCCCCGCTGAGCAAGCGGCTATCCACGGGGCGGATCTGCACTGATCCGCCTCGTGTGAACGAGCCCGAAAGCCTCGGACACATGGTAAAATCAGAAGGGGATTGTCCTTTGACAGGCTGTTGTCAGAAGTTCTTACCGTTAGTACGATCCTTTCAACAATTGTTTTCCAATTTTCGGCCAACAAATGTTGGATGACAGGCTAGTACATTTTTGTCAAACGACAGCTCCACGTCAGATCAAATCGTTCACACAAAAGTCAAAAGTACAAACGCGCATGCTCGGAATCAATGCTCACCAAACACAAAATTAGCAGATCGGAAGGTCCATGGAGTACTATGGAAAGGCAAATGTAAATGGACTTATGTCCGTTCACACCCACCTACCTCCAGACCTTTTCTGTTTTTGCGGACCGGATTGGAGGTAGCCTGATGTAAACAGACAGCATTGTCCGTTTACACTTGGACACCCATAGAGCTGACAGGGGTCTGCCAGGCAGAAACTGAATGGGCACGGATGTGACATGCTCACAGATCCTCTGCTGATTGAAGTCCACCACACCATGTGAAAAAAGCTCTAGGCAGTGACTACCAGAATTAATCGAGAGAGTGAATCTCCGTGAAGTAACAAGCATGGCAATAAAACCTGATATTCAGTATCTATACACGGAAGTGTTCTTCCCCCTAATGGAAATTACCATCCCATTCCTTGCAATTAGACATATGTGCCTAGCACAGAAAAAAAAACAAACACCTTGGGACTTTATGGTAAGTTTTTTTCCAAAAGTCCCATGCTGTTTGTTTCAGTGCTATGTAAATAAATAAATTCAACTCCTCAGTGTAATATTACATTAGTAAATCAAAAGCATAATTATAAACATGATAAAGAAAATGCTGAATGCTCTATACTTTAGTGAATTTAATCTACAGGCAGTGCCTTATAGTATGCTGCATGGCCTGGCCTGAACTCCTCCTCATCGGCCCCCTTCTATGATTTCTACTTGATACTCCTTCCTGATCCTGTGCGGTCTGCCCTAACCTCTGCCTGGTACTCCTTCCGCATTCTCTGCTGCCTGCCCCAACCTCTGCCTGGTACTCCTTCCGCATTCTCTGCTGCCTGCCCTGACTTCTGCCTGGTACTCCTTCCTCATTCTCTGCTGCCTGCCCTGACCTCTGCCTGGTACTCCTTCCTCACTCTCTGCTGCCTGCCCTGACCTCTGCCTGGTACTCCTTCCTCATTTTCTGCTCCCTGCCCGGACCTCTGCCTGGTACTCCTTCCTCATTCTCTGCTGCCTGTCATGACCTCTGCCCAGTACTCCTTACTCATTCTCTGCTGCCTGCCCTGACCTATGCCTGGTACTCCTTCTTCATTCTCTGCTGCCTGCCCGAACCTCTGCCTGGTACTCCTTCCTCATTCTCTGCTGCCTGCCCTGACTTCTGCCTGGTACTCCTTCCTCACTCTCTGCTGCCTGCCCTGACCTTTGCCTGGTACTCCTTCCTCACTCTCTGCTGCCTGCCCTGACCTTTGCCTGGTACTCCTTCCTCATTCTCTGCGGCCTGTCATGACCCCTGCCTGGTACTTCTTCCTCATTCTCTGCTGCCTGCCCTGACTTTTGCCTCTTAGTCCTTCATCAATCGCTGCTGCTCACCCTAACCTTTGCCTGGTACTTTTCCTTATCATCTGTATGTCTTAGTGAATTGAATTATAAGACAGTTTCTTATAGTATAAATAGAAAGATGAAAAACCGCGCTATCTAACAATGGTGAATGTAGCAGCCTGCACAACAATGATTGTATGGGAAAATAGTATTTGTCTTATAGTAATTGTCTTATAGTACACTTGACCTCCACGCCCCATGGTATTCATGCCTCCACATCTATTGCCTGCTCTGACTTCTGCCTGGTACTCCTTCCTGACCCAATGCTGTCTACCCTAATCTCTGCATAGTACTCCTTCCTGATTCCCTGCTGACTGCCCTGACTTCAGCCTGTTACTCCTTCCTGATTCTCTGCTGTTTGCCCAGACCATTGTTTGGTACCTTTTTCTCATCATCTGTACATGCCATGACTTCTGCCTGGTACTCCTCCCTGATTCTACGCTGCTTTCCCTGACTTTTGCCTTTTTCAATTGTAAACATGGTTATGAAAACACTGCATGTACTGTGCCTTAGTAAATTGGATCCTAAGACAGTGATGCCTGGCCTGACCATGATACTTCCGCATCATCTGCTACCTGCCCTGACTTCTACCAGTGCTCTTTCCTGATAATCTGCTGACTCCACCAGGTACATCAGGTGTCTGGACATTATTCTTGTTAGTCCTTCCACCCCTAACCATCAACACTAAGGTCATAGTAGCTGAGTGAGGAAGAAAAACTCTGAAGTATTTGCTTTGTGAGAAAAAATTACCTCTAACGTTGGGTGTCCTACATGTTTGAATGTTGCTGCGTTATGTGTAGCAAGGTCCCAGGCCTACTTTGGTCTTATGAGAACCTCCAGGGCCAGAGATAGCTGACATCCTTCTGTATGTAATGGGTTGTGAGGCATGGTGGGTGCAAGGTGATTAAAGCCATTGGGCGCCAGACACTTCTTGAATGCAAAAGAGATTTTATTTCTCTTAACAAACTTTTTGTAGGAAAGAGGGTTAGGGCCAGGACACCCTTAAGTAGTTGAAAGTTCAATTGGCAGACTCCGAGACTTCAACAGGAGGACAGCCATGCAGGGAAAGGCATCCAGCAAGATGCCATATCTGCATGTACACGAATGCTGTCTCATATGGCAACAGTCTTTAACAGTTCCTAACACAAATCTTAACGGTTCCTCTTTACTTCCACTACAATCACTCCTTGTAGTTCTTCAGCCCACTGAGCTCCTGGTCTCTCACTAGACCCGCTGATTCAACTGCCACTGAATCCTTTGAGCTCTTCCAATCTTCACTGTAGTATCTTCCTGCTGGGTCCCTAGCTTGGCACTCAAGATACCTCTCAAGCTTTACCCCTCTGGCCTGCTCGGTCCCTGGCTTGACACACAAGGCTGCTCTGCAAGCGTCACCTTTTCTGGCTGGGTCCCTGGCTTGATATCCACTGAAGTTTCCAGATTCATTACCGTCCCCGGTTGTGAGAATGCTGCTCCGGTACTTGCTTCAGTTACTCACAGTGGCCCCTTGTAATAAGGTGGCTGGTCCCTTAGTGGCAACAGCTTCCCCTCTACTTCCGACCACAACAGGTTCTCCGGCCGGCAGCAAGCTGCAGTCCCAACCCTGCGCTGCTCTCCTGCTTCTGGCAGCAGCCAGATGTGCCCAGGATAGTTTTTTTACATTTTAGAATGGGTGCCTCAAGATGCCGCAACTGGATCTAGGTAGTGAAACACAAGGCTAGACTGTTTTTTCACATCCTATTGGGGAGATTTCTCATCATTTCCTGTCCAATAGCCAAAACCGGAAGTGAGAAGAATCCCTCCAAAAAGAAGAAATCTCTAGTTGTCACCAGAACTAGTCTCCCCATTAGAAGATTTCCCCTTTATTCCTGTTCTGGTGACAAATGGAGTTTCTGTAACTTTTACTCTTCATGATAACCAGGGCTATTTTTTCAGCGGGAATGCGGGGGTGAACGCAGTTCCGGCACCTCCAGCACTGAATGTATTTTATGGTAAGGAGTGCTGGGATGTGCTGGAGGTACTAGTGATGCTGCCTGCTGGAGGATCAATTGTTGCGGTAGGGATCTATTTGTATCTGGGGATCTATTGTTGCTGGCAGGGGGTCTGATGTTGCTGGGAGGTCAATTGTTGCTGGGAGGGATCTACTGTTGAAGGAGAGGTCTATTACTGCTGGCTGCTGGAGGGTCTATTGATGCCGGCTGCTGGTGGGTAGGGAGCAGAGACGAAGGATGACTCAGAAGGGGGGAGTTTCTGCACCTATTCTCTGAGAAAAAAAGCCACGGTGATAACAGTAAATGGGACAAATAGAGGGGGTGAATCTCCCTAAGGGGGGCACAGACAACAACAAAAAATCTGACAGATATTCTAGTCCTTCTCAACTCTTTTCAAAACTTAAAAAAAGTTTTACCTTTAGTTATTCTTTAATTTCCCAGTAGAAAAACGACTGAATGCCAGACCAGAGCTGGGCGACATATCCTAACAAATTGTTGATGTTTTTGATGTACTGGTACAGCCACAAAAAAAAAATGTAGGCTATTAAGGAAAAATCTGTTGATTTTTTTTTTTCACTGGTATTTGTGAGTGTGTAATTCAGTTCCCTCTCACTGCTATGTTTCTGCTCCCATCTGTTTATGTTTGCTTATGTTAGGATGACTATTCCTCATGCTATGTGTCCATTTCTTTTCCAGTTTTACAGCTGTCTGTCTGTCTCTTTGCCATTTCTTTTCTTAGTGCAAATTATCAGTAGTAATAATAGTCACAGTATGATGCAGGTAAGTTTGGGGGTTGTAGTACCCTTAGTAAGGTCAGTATTATAATACATCTTTTTTTTTTCCCCTTATTTATAAGGTATAACAAAATTGTAATTGGACTTTGTCTTTTCAATGCAGGTTTACTATAAAGTAAGCATCTAGAGCAGTGGTTCTCAAGCTTTCTAGTGCGTGACCCCTTGATAAAATTCCCCAAGTTGTAGGGACCCCTAACAGTAAAATCATTTTTGTAGCGTGGGTTGTCAGCACCCAAGGCAAGACAACTAATTTGCATCCCTAACCCACGGACATTTAGCGCTACCTGATTCCCTTCCACTTGTACAGTATTAAAACCCCTCATGGTACATTTTAGGATGTACCACTCTTTCTCTTTGTTCTCATTTTCTTCCCTTTTATCTCTCTTTAGAGTAAAGAAGAACAAGGTGTCCTGAAAGTAATGGTTTGGTCCCCACAATTCCTGATCTCAACATCATTGAGTCTGTCTGGGATTACATGAAGAGACAGAAGGATGTGAGGCAGCCTACCTCCACAGAAGATCTGCGGTTAGTTCTCCAAGATGTCTGGAACAATCTATCTATCTATCGAGTTCCTTCAAAAACGGTGTGCAAGTGTACCTAGAAGAATTGATGCTGTTTTAAAGGCAAAGGGGGGTCAAACCAAATATTGATTTTATTTGTATTTCTCTTCTGTTCATTAAGTTTCCATTTTTTAATCTTGTCTTTAACTACACCAGTTTATCACAGCTTGTCCTTCTCTAGTGCAAAGACTGCACGTATTGGCACTTTACGGTAATTTCACTTTTTTTTTTTCCTTTGGTCATAGCCACTCCATCAGTTTTGTTAACAGTAGCATTATGTTAGCCTCCTCCAGTAAGTGCTGTGTCGGTCCTTAACTGTTGTTACCCGATGCCAGACCAGTACATGTCTAGGTCTACTTATGTACCATCCACTCTACCTGAATTGTTCCTATTACATTTAAACGTAAATAAACAAGAAATATGGAGAAGTAACATGTATTACTGGGTTCACAAACAATATAAGCAGCTGGAACGGATAGTTAATAAACATTATCCCATTTTGTTAAGAGATGCAACATTGAAGAGAATATTACCGAAATCTAAATTTATATACATGTAGCACTACCCTCTTGAGAGTCGCAAACATTTATTCCTTTACGTAACAACAGCAATAAAGATATACACCAGAATTAGTTAAATCAGAAATGGTTTACTCAAAGGAATGAATGGAGAGAGAATCAAAGGACGAACCTGAATTTAACTCCAAACAGGTTGTCTTTAAAGAATATTCTTAGTAGCAAAATAACTATCACTCATGGAACCTGTGTGGAATGCTCTTCTCCTGGATTTCTCACTGTCAGCAAGGGTATCACTTCAGCCTCTAACCCATCAGCTAAGCTCACAGTCTCATTCCGAAATCCCGCTGGAACACACTATCGCCACTCTATCAGGATATAGGTGTAATTTTCCTCAAATTCAGGCTTTACATCCACGACATAGGATCCTTGCTCTGGAACAGCCCTTCTTGTCAGCTGTCTCACCTCCCTCTCAGACTATCCAATTCCAGGCATCTTCACCACACTGGCCAGCTTCAGTTGACTCCCTTGCACTTGTGCCCAACTGGTGGCAGAGTCCATCTTCCCCTTCTCTCTATGTTGGTCACAGGACTTGGTTGGGCTTGCCATGAGGGGTATCCCGGACAAGCCCCAAAATTTGCCCAAAAGCTGCCCTCTTGAGGGTCGCAAGTTAAATCAATATCCTTCTGGTTTCCCTGACCATGTAAGTCCTCTGACACCATGGGTTCAAACATTTATTCCTTTAGGTAACAACAGTAATAATTAAATACACCAGAATTAGTTAAATCAGAAATGGTTTATTCAAAGGAATGAATGGAGAGAGAGAGTCAAAGGATAAACCTGAATTTAATGCCAAACAGGTTATCTTTAAAGAATATTCTCAGTAGCAAAATAACTATCACATTTATGATTCAAATATTCAACAGTGCATACTATATTTCCTATACCCAAATAAATGTACATAATGTCTATGTGAGTGGGCTACAGGAGAGCAAAGGAATGACTCCTTTGAGTGTCAGACCCCTCTCTACTGCTCCTTCACATAAGAAAATAGGAAATTAACAGATAAACAAATATAACTCCAGTAAGCAGTAACTATAGCACAATTCAACCTGCTCTTATGCCGCGTACACACGAAGGGACTTTTCCCGGCGGACCTAAGTCCAGCGGACAATCCGCTGGACTTTCCAGCTGGGTCCGCTGGACTAAAAAGCGAACGGACTTGACCACACACGATCACGCAAAAAGTCCGACGGTTCACGCGATGACGTACAGCACGTACGACGGGACTAGAAAACGAAAAATACTTGCTACTGAGCATGCGTCCTTTTTGGTCCGCCGGACCATACTACACACGGCCGGATTGTCCGCTGGACTGCCAAGTCCAGCAGATAATTTTAAAACAAAACTTAAAACTTTAGTCCGCCGTACTTTGGCCAAAAAAAGTCCGCCGGCGCCCACACACGAGGGGATTATCCGCTCGACTTCGGTCCAGCGGATAATCCCGCGGGATAGTCCCTTCGTGTGTACGCGGCATTACAGAGAGTTGTTGCTGAAATGCAGCTCTAATAGTTTCAGCAACACAGTTTTTTTGAAGAGGGGAGGAAAATAAAAGTAGTCCAGTGTTGCTGTGTGGCAATCTGGTTAATCTTCCACTAGCTCTCAGGTATTTAATTGCATGCAAAGAATATTGATTGATAAGGCAGAATAGCTGATTCAATAGATGGTATATAACCAGTAGACAATATTCCTGTGCAAACCAGAACTATAATTGAATTCACAGTGATCACTGACTTAAAGATGGTAACTCTGTGGAACTACAAGCAACAGCAGAACAATGAGTGGCATGGATGTCTATGTATCGTGTCTATGACATGCTGGAACAGTTCCTTGATTTAATGGTCGTAAGAAGTGTAGGGAACAATGATGTCTATACACAGTGTCTATCAGACTGGGCTATCACCCACTCACCATTCTGGAACAGGAGATGATGATGACGATCTCTCAGATGTTTGGCTCAAGAGATGACCTATGGTGCACCGCGCCACGGCTCACACGGATCTGATGTCCCTGCAGGGTGATTGGAACAGGAGTGGTCCCAAGAGAGCACGCTAGGCCCCAACCTTGCCTCTTATAGTCTCTCCCAACTGTCTGCTCTTCTTCACCAACCATATGGACTACATGTCCCAAGATGCCTTGCTCTGCCTTTAATCAAGAGAGTCACAGGACAGCCAAACTGGAACACTAGAAGGAAACAGCTCCCTCTGAATACTACCACACAGCGTCTTCTGAATGCAGGAAAATTTAAGTATCCTGCTTCTGGCTACATACAGTAGATTGCTGGGGTTGAGAACTAAGCTGGTTCATAAAATTTCAGATCCAACCAAAAATACAGTAACATTTTTAGATCAAAAAGGTGCTAGACTTGTAAAACAGTTTCTAATGAGGAGAGGAAAATAACTGAATTTACATCTAGATCTTACCTTACAGAAAAATTCTATGTCACCTACATATTGGAGTGCCCTTGTAGCCTCCAGTACGTATGTAGAACCACCAAAAAACTGTCAGTAAGGAGCAATGAGCGTATAAATATAAAAAAAAAAAAGGATATAAAAAACACAGTGGGTGGATTTAATAAAGGCAAATAGACTGTGCACTTTGAAAGTGCAGTTGCATTCATTTTCCTTAGTAAATGTAAATGTGGTAAATCTTCACTTTGTAAAGAATATCCAGTCAGGTGCCAGGAAAAAAAAAAAAAAATAGCATTTTTCTTGCACATTATTGGATGATGGAAATCAGCATAACTTTACCACATTTACTAAGCGCTGGGGAAAATGAGTGCATCTGCACTTGTAAAGTGCAGAGTATATTTATCTTTAGTTAATCTACCCCCATGTGTTCTGTTTCAAATGCCACTTTATGCATAGCCCCCTTTACCCAATCTGTCCAGACAGTATGGTCACCTGCTGACATGGTGCTATCCACAGCCAGCCTAATTCGCCAACAGGAAACAGATCCAGATACCCAAATTCCACCTATTCTGTCAACTCCGACCTCACTGACCGTAGGCTGGATCATCACAACATAGAAAATATAGGTATTTGATCAGATACCAACATGTAATTGAGAGGCAGAAAAGAGCCTGAGGGACAGCACAAAATACATAAAGGAGGCACACAATAAAATCATGTCCTCCCTTAGGCTAGGTTCACCTCGGGTGGGGGAAGGCATATACAGTGCCTTAAAGTGGTGGGACACCCTGAAAACAAAAACTTTTAAAAAATGTTAGTAACAATTTCAAATGAAAAAAAAAAAAATATATATTTTTTTACTTACCAGAAATGGCTGTTGCTAGGCAGATTGTCCTAATCTGCCTCCTCCAGCTCCGCGGTGATCTTCTCTCCTTCCGTCTTCTATGGAATGGGGCACAGTGTGTTATGGGAACTGTGTCCCACAACACATTGCGTTCCCCATTCACAAATCCCACTCGCGCATGCGCAGTAGGCCGCGCGCCGACTCGCGCATGCGCAGTAGGCCGCGCGCCGACTCGCGCATACGCAGTAGGCCGCGTGAAGCCGTTTCCCTTACTGAGGATGGCGGCGCTGGATCCGGAACGCGGAGGGACATCTCGGTCTCCACGAACAGCATCGCGGCGCCCTGGGAGGGTGAGTGTACTTATTAAAAGTCAGCAGCGACTTTTTTTTTAGCTGCTGACTTTTAAATTTTTTTTTTTAAGCTGACACACCGCTTTAAGAAAGTACCCCTTGTGGAAATCCCCTTCATTGATTGTGGATGAGGTAGTGAATAGGATGAACAACACTATGACGCAAGCCAAAATGGCAGCTCTTGAAGCTGTCACTCTTATCAAATTTGAAAAAGTATAGCATCCGTGGATAAAAAATGATTTACCATCAAATTTTAACAAAGAAGTTCTATTACCATGGTAGCTGACCCGATGGGTAAGTGATTACAGTATATGGATTCTGAGTGATATGGCGGCCATCGAATCGGTCCTTGCGGACCTCTCTTCTTCCCTTCCTAGTTTCTTCTCTTCCTATCTTTCCTTTCTTCTCTATCTATTCCTATTATGATTTTGAAGCTCTTTCCTACTTCAGAAGACAATTCCTCTAATAAACCATACCATTAATATGCATTATTGTTATAGTTATAATTATAGTTGAATATATAATTTACATTGTATTGAATATATAACTCTGAGCTTCATTACTTCTGTTGCATATTATGTACTTAACCTATTGTCAAATACTCTATTGTATGTTCAATAAAATCTTTTTGACAAGGAAAAAGTTCCCCTTGAAATTTTCCACATTTTGTCATGTTACAACCAAATATAAATGTATTCTATTGGGATTTTTATGTGATAGACCAATAAAAGTGGCACATAATTGTGAAGTGGAAGGAAAATGATAAATGGTTTTCAACATTTTTTACAAATAAATATCTGAAAAGTGTGGCATGCATTTGTATTCAGCAGCCTTTACTCTGATACCCCTAACTAAAATCTAGTGGAACCAATTGCCTTCAGAAGTCACCTAATTAGTAAAAAGAGTCCACCTGTGTGTAATAGACATGTGCGATTAGTTTCGTACGAATCGGAAATTCGTAAAAATAAATTTGAAATTCGTACATTCGTACGAATCCGAATTACGAATTTTTACGAATACGAATTCTGTACGAAATACGAAATTTCGTTTATGAATTTCGGATCCAAATTATCCGAATCCAAACTACCAAATGACGAATTTTAACTAATATGAAAGAAATTATAGCGGATATAACGAATGATTCGAATGAATTAGAGATTCAGTATAACGAATATCGAAACTCTACAAATAATAACGAATTATCCGAAAACGTATTAACGTTACATAACACAAGTCTATTGTCTATTGTTCACCAATCACTCAGAGGAAGTACAAAATACAAAATTTCGTATTCGTAAATGAAATTTCGTATTTCGTACTTCCTCTGAGTGATTGGTGAACAATAGACAATAGACTTGTGTTATGTAATGTTAATAAGTTTTCGGATAATTCGTTATTATTCGTAGAGTGTCGATATTCGTAACGATTCGTAAAGATTCGGAACGATATTAACGATTCGTAACGATTCGTACGAAATTCGTATTTCGTACGGATCCGAATTAAATTTCGTACACGAATTACGATTTTTTTTTATACGACACGGAACGAAACGAAACAAATTTTTTGACGGCTCCCATGTCTAGTGTGTAATTTAATCTCAGTATAAATACAGCTGTTCTGTGAAGCCCTCGGAGGTTCGTTAGAAAACCTTAGTGAACAACAGTATCATGAAGGCCAACAAACACACCAGACAGGTCAGGGATAACGTTGTGAAGAATTTTAAAGCAGGGTTAGGTTATAAAAAATATCCCAAGTTTTGAACATCTCACGGAGCACTGTTCAATCCCCATCATTCGAAAATGAAAAGAGTATGGCACAACTGCAAACCTACAAAGACATGGCTGTCCACCTAAACTGACAGGCCAGGCAAGGAGAGCATTCATCAAAGAAGCAGCCAAGAGGCCCATGGTAACTCTGGAGGAGCTGCAGAGATCCACAGCTCAGGTGGGAGAATCTGTCCACAGGACAACTATTAGTTGTGCACTCCACAAATCTGGCCTTTATGGAAGAGTGGCAAGAAGAAAGCCATTGTTGAAAGAAAGCCATAAAAAGTCCCATTTGCAGTTTGCGAGAAGCCATGTGGGGGACACAGCAAACATGTAGAAGAAGGTGTTCTGGTCAGATGAGACCAAAATTTAACTTTTTGACCTAAAAGAAAAACGCTATGTGTGGCAGAAAACTAACATTGAACATCACCTCCATGTGAAACATGGTGGTACCAGCATCATGTTGTGGGAATTCTTTTTTTCAGCAGGGACAGGGAAGCTGGTCAGAGTTGATGGGAAGATGGATGGAGCCAAATACAGGGCAATCTTAGAAGAAAACCTGTTAGAGTCTGTAAAAAAGACATGAGACTTGTCAGGGCTGGGCTCAGCCTTTCCTTCTCAGAGCTGGCCGCTCGGCTGTCATCTAATTGCCAGCTCCTATCTCTACATAGTTACTCAGCTGTTCATGATATCCTGCTCGTCATGCCTACTTAATATGTTCAGCCTAGTAGATCTCTGCCTTCGTTTTGGTCAACATCACACAAAACTATCTCCTGCGTTCCTGTTTAAAGACTGGCTTTGCTGACATCCCTTTTGGATCCAGATCCTGCTTGCTGTTCCACTACATTGATTCCTGACTTCTGGCTTGGCTGACTATCCATTCTGGTTACTGAACTTTGGCTATGTTTTAACTACGTTTGTTCTTTTTACTTTTATTATTAAACAAATGTGATTTAACTGTACTTCTGTCTCGGTCTGATTTCATGGTTTCTGACAGTAGGCGAAGGCCATAAATTCAGAAGATGCAGTCAATCCACTTGTTGGTAATATTTTTTCCAGATTGAATGAACTGGATCACCCCATGGATCAGTTTGCCATGGCGTTACAAACGCTCCTGAGTCGCACGGCTCACCTGGAATCTCCCACTACAGGCTGACCCTGCTTCTGCTCCAGTCTCTGTGCAGGCACCTGCCTCAAGTATTACCTCTATAAGAGGTATGTCTGGTTCCGCTCCACTTCCCCAGCGATTTGGGGGGGTATCCAGTCCAATGCAGAGGGTTTCTCAACCAGGTTGAGATATACTTTGAGATGCTGCCCCAGGCGTTTCCCGCGGACAGAAGCAAAGTAGGTTTCATGATATCTTTGCTTTCTGAGAGAGCCTTGGCCTGGGCAAACCCTCTATGGGAGACGCAAAAACCTGTTGTCTTGAGCTACACTGAGTTTGTGGCTTCGTTTAAAATGGTATTTGACTTTTCTGCATGCTCCGCTTCTGCCTCATGTCCATCGAACAGAGTACGAGAACTGTTACCGACTACGCCATTGAATTCTGTACTATGACAGCAGAGGATGTTTGGAACAATGAGGCCCTCATGGCTGCTTTTTCTCATGGTCTCTCGGATGCCATCAAGGATGAGATAGCAGCCCAAGATATACTCACTGAGCTGGAGAAGTTGATCACGTTTGCCATCCTCATTGACTACAGAGAAAGACTCTTTTAAGGAGCGCTTGCAGAAGCCTCCTGTACGTTTGTCTCCGAGCTTTGCAGTCCCACCCGTGCCTCCCTCACCTCCCATGTCTCCTAGTACCGAGTCGGTCAGTGAAGGTGAACCCATGCACTTGGGTTTCACGCGTCTCTCTGTGGATGAACCTTTAGGAGGAGGGAGAGATTGTGCCTTTATTGTGGTTAGGCAGGTCACTTTTTGAAGTCTTGTCCTACCTGTCCAGTGAACGCCCGAACCTTAAGTGGCGTTGTTTCATCCCCAGTTATCCAGAAGGATAAGCCCCTGGTTTCAGTCACCCTTTCTTGGGCTGAGTCGTCCATCAAGATACAGGCTCTAATTGACTCTGGGGCTGCAGGCCTGTTCATTGATGCTGCCTTTGTATCGAAGCACTCGATTCCAATGCAGCTGCGTGACACTCCACTTGCCATTGAGGCTCTTGACGGGAGACCTCTACAGCCTTCCCATGTGACTCATGACCTCATGACCTCATGACCAGGGGCATGTCATGCCTCGAAACGTATTGGATTTATGAGCTCCAATGCCACTCCCCCTCGGGCCTTAATATTGAATGGGACATCAATGCATTCATCAATTGAGCCTAAGGTGTATTTTATATAAATTTTTCTGGATATCCAAATTTTTTATACTATAAGAAATTTTAAGTAATTTTATGTAATGTATCCTCTTTTTTCAAATACACAATGGTCTCACGGCCGTTCACACTTCCTGTTTAGATTGCAGTTGATATTTTGACCTCTCTGTTTATTCAGATTGAGGTCTGTACTGCATTACACCTATAGGTGGCGAGCCAAATGCCGATGATCATTGCATTTCCTGTTGACGATGTGATGGATGCATCTGTTGATTCCATTTTCTCAAAGTGAGGCTTGAACCGCATGCTGTCCATGAGTATATGAGGCTTGGTTCATGTCCTCATAGGACACTTCCTATGTGGATCACAGTGAGTCTTGACTCACAAAAGCCCGCCTCCTCACATGTCAATGGATTTTACAACTCAGTCTAGAGTAAGGCTTGGAATGAAAGCCACGGTGCCAATTTGTTTAAACCAGGAAGTGCAGTGTCCACATGCAGGAAGCTTCAATTATGATCACAGGTTGGTAATTTTACTATTGGGCCTCATAATATATATAAACGAGGTGACTACAGCAGGCTCATACGCCAGATGATGTATCATTAGACAAAACGCGTTGGAAAGAGCCCTGCTGATGTCATTGCATTACCCACAAACTTCAATTTTAAGCACTTGATCCACTTTCTAAAGTGTTTCCAATTTTCTTTCAATACATTTTACGTTTATACGGATTCACACTATGTGGAGTATTTTCTTTTTTGGTCATGCTATTTTGAACACTTGAGAGGATTTGGTTTGACAAGTTGGCTGCTTCTGAAGACCGCTTGACCAATTGGGTTGCCTTACAACTTGATCTGGAACTCAGATGTGGAGGTCCCATATTTTGGTGGTTGCACCATAAGCCTTGTTGACTCACTGAGCATATGCCCATTTGAGTCCTCTCACTCCAGTAAGCCTCCTCACCTCAACATTGATGTCACGTGAAATCCCACTTCTATTTACACAATCAGTGTTCACTGTTTATTTAAAGACTGATATGTTTATGTTTTAAAACATCTTTTGTATGATGGCACATGAACTTTAGTTGGATGTGAATTTCACATCTCATTTTCATTATTATTAGTTTTTGTGGTCATTGCACAGTGTACATTAGTTTGTATACATATGTATTTCAGTGTTTTGAGTGCTGCACATAATTTCCCTTTTTACTTATTCCATGTGACTCATGAGACTGTTCCGTTGTCCATGGCCGTAGGGGCTCTACAATATGAGATAATCCAAATCAAAGTTATTTCCTCACCTAAGTTTCTGCTGGTTATTGGTTATCCTTGGTTACAGAGGCACAACCCCTCTTTTGATTGACTCCGTGCTGAGGTTCTCTCCTGGTCGCCACAATGCAGTAGAAAAGAATCACTCTGGTGAGAGTGTGTGTCCTCAGTGGGATTTTACTAGGGTTGCTAACACTTTATTAAAGAAAGTAGGAAAAAGAATTTCTAAAACAAGTATTTATTGAAAAACCATATTAACATTTAAATGGATATATGTAGCAATTTTGCAGCATATACATGAGACAATATTGAACCAACTCTATTAAAAATTTGTACAACAATAGAAGTAACCCAACGTTTCAAGGTATAGTTTACAGTTGACCTCTTCTTCAGGGGTAGTCTTTTTTGGTTATATCAACAAGCAGGTCTGTGATAAGACAATAGAACACAGAAGGACAAGAAAAGAACAAAAGAAAAAACAAAACAGTTTCTGTAAGTATGTATAGTATGTGGTAGTCCACAAAAATCATCATATATATATATACAGTGGTGTGAAAAAGTGTTTGCCCCCTTCCTCATTTCCTGTTCCTTTGCATGTTTGTCACACTTAAGTGTTTCGGAACATCAAACCAATTTAAACAATAGTCAAGGACAACACAAGTAAACACAAAATGCAATTTGTAAATGAAGGTGTTTATTATTAAAGGTGAAAAAAAATCCAAACCATCATGGCCCTGTGTGAAAAAGTGATTGCCCCCCTTGTTAAAACATACTATAACTGTGGTTGTCCACACCTGAGTTCAATTTCTCTAGCCACACCCAGGCCTGATTATTGCCACACCTGTTCACAATCAAGGCATCACTTAAATAGGAGCTGCTTGACACAGTAAGGTCCACCAGAAGATCCTTAAAAGCTACACATCATGCCGAGACCCAAAGAAATTCAGGAACAATTGAGAAAGAAAGTAATTGAGATCTATCAGTCTGGAAAGGGTTATAAAGCCATTTCCAAAGCTTTGGGAATCCAGCGAACCACAGTGAGAGCCATTATCCACAAATGGCGAAGACATGGAACAGTGGTGAACCTTCCCAGGAGTGGCCGGCCGCCCGAAATTACCCCAAGAGCGCAGCGACGACTCATCCAAGAGGTCACAAAAGACCCCACAACAACGTCCAAGGAACTGCAGGCCTCACTTGCCTCAGTTAAGGTCAGCGTTCATGCCTCCACCATCAGGAAAAGACTGGGCAAAAATGGCCTGCATGGCAGAGTTCCAAGGAGAAAACCACTGCTGAGCAAAAAGAACATCAAAGCTCGTCTCAATTTCTCCACAACACATCTTGATGATCCCCAAGACTTTTGGGACAACATTCTGTGGACCGATGAGACAAAAGTGGAACTCTTTGGAAGGTGTGTGTCCAAGTATATCTGGCGTAGAAGGAACACTGCATTTCAGAAAAAGAACATTATACCAACAGTAAAATATGGTGGTGGTAGTGTGATGGTCTGGGGCTGTTTTGCTGCTTCAGGACCTGGAAGACTTGCCGTGATAAAAGGAACTATGAATTCTGATGTCTACCAAGAGATCCTGAAGGAGAATGTCCGACCATCTGTTCGTGTACTCAAGCTGAAACGAACTTGGGTTCTGCAGCAGGACAATGATCCTAAACACACCAGCAAGTCCACCACCGAATGGCTGAAGAAAAACAAAATGAAGACTTTGGAGTGGCCTAGCCAAAGTCCTGACCTGAATCCTATTGAGATGTTGTGGTATGACCTTAAAAAGGCCGTTCATGCTCGAAAACCCTCTAATGTAACTGAATTAGGACAATTCTGCAAAGATGAGTGGGCCAAAATTCCTCCAGGACGCTGTAAAAGCCTCATTGCACGTTATCGCAAACGCTTGGTTGCAGTTGTTGCTGCTAAGGGTGGCCCAACCAGTTATTAGGTTTAGGGGGCAATCACTTTTTCACACAGGGCCATGATGGTTTGGATTTTTTTTCACCTTTAATAATAAACACCTTCATTTACAAATTGCATTTTGTGTTTACTTGTGTTGTCCTTGACTATTGTTTAAATTGGTTTGATGTTCCGAAACACTTAAGTGTGACAAACATGCAAAGGAACAGGAAATGAGGAAGGGGGCAAACACTTTTTCACACCACTGTATGATCACAGGTGCAAACATATCCAAGAACATCCAGTTTGGGCAGTCCCTCCAACAATACAAAGAGGGTTCTTGGTATTACCCGCTCCAATAGTGTGATGTTGGAAGATCCAGCCGGATGTTCAATGTGTGTTGCAATCCTGTGATCAGCTGCAGTAAGACATGCTTCCAGAAGGTAGCCAAGGTCCTGTGCACCGCTTCACTCTCCTCCATGCCAGAGGAGTACCGCGATTTTGGCGATGTCTTTGACAAAGGTCAAACCGGTAGTTTGCCTCCACACCGGTCGTATGATTGTGCAATTGACCTTCAACCTGGTGCCATACCCCCTCGTGGCCAGGTTTACTCTGTTGGTCTTGGATGATAAGGCCATGGAGGACTATGTTGCAGACGCACTTTCTCAAGGTTTCATCCGCAAATCCTCATCTCCTGCTGGTGCTGGTTTCTTCTTTGTGAAGAAGAAGAGTGGTGAACTGAGACCTTTATTGATTATAGGGGTCTCAATCGTTTCAAGAATTTAAGAATGCCTATCCGATTCCATTGATTACGGAGTTATTTGACTGCCTCAAGGAAGCAACGGTTTTCACGAAGCTTGATTTGAGAGGGGCATACAATCTTGTGAGGATTAAGGAGGGTGACGAGTGGAAAACTGCGTTTAATACCAGAACAGGCCATTATGAATACCTCATAATGCCTTTTGGCCTTTGTAACGCCCCAGCAGTTTTCCAGGAATTTATTAACGATGTCCTCCGAGATTTGTTGCAGTTATGTGTGGTGGTTTATCTCGACGATGTCCTCATATTTTACAAGTCCCTGGAGAGCCACCACACAGATGTCTGTCATGTGCTTCAGAAACGAAGAGAGCACAATCTCTATTGTAAATCGGAGAAGTGCGAATTCCATTGTGAACAGGTTAAATTCCTGGGTTGTCATTTCCACTGCTGGTTTTTCGATGGACCCAGAGAATTTTTCAGCAGTCCTACAGTGGCCCCGCCCCATGGGTTTATGTCCTCTGCAGCGTTTTCTTGGCTTTGCCAACTATTATCAGAATTTTATTTGTAACTTCTCGTCTCTGGTCAAGCCCCTGACTGATATGACCAGAAAGGACAGTAACCCACAGAGTTGGTCTCCGGAGTCCATTAAGTCCTTTGAGAGTCCAAGGCTGCTTTTGTTTCTGCTCCTGTGTTGGCACATCCTGATCCTACGTTACCTTTTATCCTTGAGGTTGATGCTTCTGAGACTGGAGTTGGCACTCTTCTGTCTCATCATCCTACCTCTGAGAGCGCTATGTATCCTTGTGGCTACTTTTCCAAGAAATTGTGACCTACGGAGTGCAATTACGAGTTTGGTGACAGAGAGCTGTTAGCGATAATTTTTTGCCCTGAAAGAATGGAGACATCTCCTCAAAGGTACCACCATAAGAATCTCACATTCCCAGAAGGGCGTGATAGGCTCTTTTCTTGTCTAGTTTCAACTACTTTGCCTCATTCGTACTAAGAATGTAAGGGCTGACCCTTTGTCACAACAATTTTCCTCCACTTCCAAGATGGAGTCGGTTCCGGTTCCTGTGATTCGTTGATCGTATTCTGGCTACGGTTCGCACCAGTCTCACTTCTCCTTTGGGTGACAAAATTCTTGCTGCTCAGGTCCATGCTCCTCCTGAAAAATCTTGTGACCGCTGCCTTGTCCCAGAGAGTCTCCGTACTGCCATGCTCCAGACTTACCATTCTTCCAAGGCTGCTGGCCACCCTGGGAAGAATCAACTCTTTTGGGCCATTTCCCAACAATTCTGGTGGCCTAGCCTACGTGCTGATGTAACCGCCTTCGTAGCTGCCTGTTCCATGTGTGCTCCGCGTAAGACTCCACGACACCTTCCAGTGGGCCTCCTACAACCCATACCCAATGGAGAAAGACCCTGGACCCACCTGTCGATAGATTTCATTGTGGAGTTATTCTCCCAGGGCAACAACGTAATCCTTGTGGTGGTTGATTCTCGAAAATGTCCCATTGTATTCCACTTAAGAAGTTGCCAACTTCTTTTTTTTTTTTGTTGCCACCTCAGAAGAACTTTTGGAATAGGACTATATCAGTGAGGTCTTGACCTCTGTCCCATCTAGTCTTATCATCATAGTGGCTTGGCCTTTTTGAATCTTTAGGCACTCTCTTGGATCCTACTTACAAATTTTATTGAGAACCATTATTTCGTTTTTTAAAAACATACCCCCCTTCATAATAGACAGACTAAATAGAATATCCTTTTGACGTTTCCATCAGGGGGGTGGGAAACCCTAAAGTCCCCCTGTATCTCCCTCACCCCTCTCCTCTTTTCAATAACCTTTCAGTTCCCCTTTCCCCCCCCCCCCCCACCTCCTCCCTCCCCAAAATCCCTACCTCTCATCGCTGCCCTCTTCCTTCTCCCCCTTTTTTTTTTTTTTCCTTTTTGGTCTACATTTTTGTCTCCCTATGTCTGCAACAACTCCGCGTAGCTCCAGGTTCTTTTGAATTTTTCCCAGCATTCCCACTTCCCCTTTGGCTGGGTGTCCTCCTCAAGATTCTCTTTCAAGCTTATAAGTCGCCTCTACTTTGTCTATCCATTCCCCTATGGAAGGGCTTTCCTGCTCTTGCCACTTCCTGGGTATTAATCTTTTTGCGGCGTTAAGCAGATGTGGGACCAATGTGCTCCTGTATTGCCTCACTCCCTCCTCTGTTGCATGCAACAGGACCACCCAGGGTTTTTTTTTTTACTTCTATTTGGGTAATTTCTTTGATGTAACTCAAGACCCTCCCCCAGTATTTTTGGATTTTCTGGCATTCCCACCATAAATGGCCCATATTTCCTCTCTGGTTACATCCTCTCCAACAGTTGGGGGATATCCCCTCCTGAAATTTACTTGTTATGTCGGGAGTCGCGTACCACCTAATTAAACATTTGTAGTTCATTTCAGCTGTTCGCATATCTACTGACGAACTATGTGTGAGCTTCATTATTTTTTTAACCATCTCCGTGTTTATCTGTGACCCCAATTCCCTCTCCCATTTCTCGATGAATGGGGGTACCTCCAGCCTGTCCATCTCGATCAGTAGTTTATATATTTTTGATATAGACTTTTTGGTGTTTTCTGCTGTGCATATTTGCTCCAGCTTCGCCAGGTCTCCAAGTGACCTGATTGGTTGTGGGAGTTTTTTCACGAAATGGCATATCTGGAGGTACCGCCACTTATCAATTTTAAATATATCCGCTTTTTTTTTTAATTCGTTTAGTGCCAGTGGTTGTCCCAAAAATATTACATCCCCTAATTGTGTTTCTTCTTTAATTATCCAGTCCCCTCCTATCTCTTTTTTCCCTGGGGGGAAATAATCATTCTCCTTAAGTGCTACTAAAGGTGAGTTATAATTGCCATTCATTTGCTTGTATACTTTGTCCCAAATTTTAAACGAGTGCCGTGTGATGATGTGAGTGTGGTCACCTAGTGCTCTAAACCCTGGGGGATTCCAAATAATCCTTCCCAAGTGGACCTTACTCAGTGCCTTTTCCAAGTGTACCCATCTTTTACTTGAGTTTATTTTCCCCCACTCTGGAATTCTTATTAGTGCAATTGCGTGATAATAACTAATAATGTCGGGGACAGCTAGTCCCCCCTGGTTCTTACCCTGTTTTAGGAGTTTCAGCGACGTGCGATGTTTCTTATTTTTCCATACAAAATTCATCAGTATTGAATTAAGCTTCCTTAGGTATTGGTGAGGTAAGGGGAGAGGGAGCATTTGTAGCTTATACGTTATTACTGGGAGTATCATCATTTTTACTGTGTTTACTCGCCCAATCCAGGACAGGGGCCTATTAATGTATTCATTGCATTTTTTTTTCACTTCATCTAGCAAAGGGAGGTAATTTATTCTATAGAGTTTTTCAGTTGAGTTGGCTAAGTCTATACCCAGATATTTTATTCGCTTCTTCCATACAAATTTATAATCTTTCTTTATAATCTGCTGCTCGGTTTTATTTACGTTGATATTAAGTATATGAGATTTTGCGGGATTGACCCGGAAATTTGATAGGGCTCCATAGGATATAAGGGTCTCCAAAAGAATGGGCATCGTCCTCCGAGGATGACTTACATAGAACAGGATATCGTCTGCGAAGGCAGCCAACTTATGGGACTCCCCCTCCACTCTACACCCCTCTATATCTGGATTTCTTCTTATCGAAGACAATAAGGGCTCTAGGGTCAGGATAAAAAGGAGAGGGGACAGGGGGCAGCCCTGCCTCGTCCCGTTCTTCATTTCCAAGAGTGAGGAAAGGACTCCATTCACCTTGATATTTGCCTTCGGGTGCCCATATAAAGCTTTAATATGACAAATGAATTTCGGACCGAACCCCATATGCTCTAGTGTACTAAACATGAACCCCCAGTCTACTCTGTCAAACGCTTTTTCTGCGTCTATTGACCAGAGCAGACTGGGGGTCTCTGAATCCCTCATCCTCTGGAGAGCCAATAGAGTCCGGACTCCATTGTCCCTCCCTTCCCTCCCTGGGACGAAACCCACTTGATCCGGATGGATCAATGCCTCGAGATGTCCTTTCATTCTCTCTGCAAGAATTTTAGCATACAACTTAGTGTCTGAATTTAGCAGAGAGATAGGCCTGTAGTTAGAGCACATAGATCCATCCTTCCCTTCTTTAGGCAGGACCGTTATAGTTGCTAACAGAGAGGCTTCTCCCATAGCGTATTCTATTCCCAACCCATTCATATATTGTTGTAGTCTAGGGATCAGGATCTCCTTGAAGGTTTTATAGTATAAGATGGAGAAGCCGTCTGGGCCCGGGCTTTTCCCTGCTGAGGAATTCATCAGGGCCCGCAGTATTTCTGTCTCAGAGATTGGCTGTTCCAGAGCCTCTCTATCCTCCTGCCCCAAAGTCTCCAACCCGGCTCTGCTGAGAAAATCGCGAATTTTTTTTTTTTTTTGGTTCCCTTTTTTCCCCTCCTTGGAGTCTACAGAATAAAGCTCTTCATAATATTCCCTGAAGGATGAAGCAATGTCATGGGATACATATTTAATCTCACCGTTTTTGGCTTGAATTTTTTCTATATAGTTTTTTGTTTTTTGTTTTTGTACTATTCTCGCCAAATGTTTACTGGATTTATTCCCCCAGATATAACGTTCTTTTATTGTCCTGTTATATATCTGCTTTGCTTCATACTCTATACAGTCTTTTAATTCTTCCCTCTTTGCTATTAGGTCTTGATATAATTCCCTATTATGGGCCGAAGAAGCCTTGTGTTTTTGTTCCAGGCTATTTAATTCGATCGTCAGTTCCTGCACTTTCCTCCTCCTCTCTTTTTTTTTTCCAAGAGGCTTTCCCTATCAAAATCCCTCTTATAAATGCTTTATGTGCCTCCCAAAGGTTGGCTCCGTTGACCTCCCCGTTATCATTATTGGTGAAGAATCCTTCCAGTTCTCTTTTTACGCACTCCACCACTTCCCCGTCTCGCAGTAACTCCTCATTAAGTTTCCACCCACATGATGGGGGTTTATATTCTGGGACAGCAAGAGTCACTGAGGCAGGGGCGTGGTCGGAGAGCGTGATTGTCTCTATTTTTGTTTGTAATACTCTATCTAGGATTCCATGCTCTATAAATATGTAATCCAATCTAGTGTACGTCCCGTGGACAGGGGAGAAAAACGTGAAGTCCTTTGTTTGCGGGTGTTGGATCCTCCACACGTCCATCAGTTGCTTGTTATATAATTTGTTTTTTATCGAGGATAGCTGTACCTTCCTTGTCCCCTTGCCACCGGACGTACTGTCTAAGCCGGGATCCATAATGAAATTAAAGTCTCCCATAAGAATTACATAGCCCTTCTTGAAAGCCCCCAACTTTCGTAGTATCCCCTCCAGAAATTTGATGGGGTTTATGTTTGGCGCATAGACATTAGCCAGCGTGTATGTTGTTCCAAACAAGGTTCCCCTCAAGAACAAATACCTTCCCTCTGGATCTACCCTTCTGTCTTCCAGCTTAAAATGTATATCCCCCGAAAAGCCAATAGCCACCCCTCTCGATCTACTTGAAGAAGTGTCAGCGTAATACCAGTTAGGGTATGTTCTTGAGAAGAGTTTCACGTTTGTGTTGTGAGAAAGATGTGTTTCCTGGAGGAAAACCACACTGGCCCCATATCTCCCTATCTCGTCGAGAATTGTATGCCGTTTGCTTGGGGTATTCAGTCCTTTGACATTATAAGTTAAAAATTTCAATGCGGGAGTCATTACTCAATTAAAGCTATAGTTACCAAAAAAAAAAGAAAAAGGGCAGCGATGAGAGTCTCCTTCCCCGAACCCCCTCCCTTCCTCCCAATCCCCCCCTACCTCCCCCCTCACCTCCCCCTCCCCTTCTCCCATCCCCCTCCTCCCCTCTCCTCCCCCCCCCCTCCCCCCCCCTCCCTGACCCCATCTCGGGTCTCTATTCCAATGGTGACCCATTTCAAGGGGTCCCTCGAAACAGCTAGATCTAAGGTGAGGTGGGGTTCTTTCCCCGCCCCCTCCCACTATCTATTTCCCAGTTGATATCGGGATATAGTGGGACAGGTGGATGAAAGAGTGTGGATTGGTGTCTCATCTATTTTCTGGGTTTAGCTCCCCCCACGCCCCGCCCGCCCCCCCGCCGCCCCCCCCACCCCAGATTCACTCTCCCAGCTTTCAGTCCATCCCGGAAGAGCGGGAATAGGGATATCAAGACTGTTGCAAAAGTCCTGCAGCTCCTCTGGAACCCTAAGTCTAGCTGATCGTCCTTCTTTTATGCCAATGAGACACGCTGGGAACCCCCATTTGTATTTTATGTTTTCTTTGCGCAGCGCTTCCAACAACGGTCTTTGATGCCGTCTTCTTTCCAATGTTCGTGCCGAAAGATCGGCATAAAGCTGTATTTCGGTGCCTTCATATTTTAGTGGGGGGTTGCCTCGTGCCTTTTGCCAGATATTTTTTTTGTCCTTATAATTCCGTAACCTGACTATTATATCCCTTACTCTTCCGTGCTCTAGGCGGTCCATCCTTCCAATGCGATGTGCTCTTTCAATCGCCGGGAACTGCCCCTCTTCTAGCCCAATAATGGGGCAAAAAATTGATCTGACTATTTTTTCCAGATCCTCCCCCTTTTGTTCTGGAATCGCCCGGAGTCGGACATTTTGTCTTCTGTCTCTGTTCTCCTGATCTTCTATTTTGTGTAACATTTCTCTCTGATTCAGTTGACACCTTTTGAGTAGAGTCTCTAGGTTATTGATTTCATAGGCCATCTTATCTACTCTCTCCTCCACCGCCTCGACTCTAGTCAGTAAGTGGCCCAAATCCTCTCTCAGAGTATTAATTTCCATTCTTATCACATTTTCCACCTTTAATAGCATTTCCTCCATTTCCCTTTTTGTTGGAAGTTGGTCGCCCCGGTGCTGATCTTCCACTCCACTTGTCTCAACCTCGCTTTCAGTTATATAATCGTCTCTAGATTGATCGTGTGCCCCTTCCGTTTTCCTGGAAGTACCTTTATTTTTCTCCATTGTGGCTTTGGACTGGTGACTGGTCTCCGGGGTTTTTGGGGTTACTCCTTGTTTTTAGTATTGTTGGATAGTACTCGTGTCTTCTTTCTGTGTTTTTGGGGCCCCTTTTTTGGTCGCTTTGCTTGTGGTTTTACTCATGTTTTCCCACTACGCCCCTCTTATTCTCCTCCCCGACTTAAACTCACCTTCCCCGCCCCTACTACTCTGTATGCCACTAGGGTATTCTTAATTGTGTTGTATCCCTGGTTTAGTTACTACGTTCTATTGGACTAGGCAACCAGTGTGAGTGAACGTAGGGGAGAGCTTCAGGCAAAGAGTAGTCTAAGGGAGGGAAAAGGCCAGGTTACGGATTCGTATCTGTGAGAGTTGACCCTCCAAAGGGAAGAGGAAAATAGCAGGGTTTTCCTAAAGATGCTTACTGACCCGAGCTTGTCAGGTTCTCTATTTATCTCCTCCCCAGGGTGTTCAACTTTCTTTGATTCTGCTTTCCTTCTTACTCTTCAAAGCCCAAGAGCAATTTTTGACATCATACATCATACGAATCATTACCTTACATACTCCTACTGTTTGCCCTCTAGGAGGTGGGAAAGAGTAGGGTGTGTATAAGAAGGCATAAAGTGTCGTGGTCACCCCTGCACCGTATTTATACTTATTACAATAAAACTGCATACATTTGGTTTGTACTAAATATGGACTTATGAGGTTGGGTCTGACACCTTATTACCCCGCTCTCACTGTATTTAGTCCACTTAGGGGGACCCGTCTGAATCGAGAGGTATGGTCCCCTTACAGAGTAAGTCAGGGCGGGATAGACCCGCTGGGTGTCCAGTTGCCTTATTCACCCCTTCGCCTCTTGTATGTCTTGTTTGATTTGGATACGTGGGTTGTCTAACGAGTCCCGGCTCTGTCGGATGCTATGGGGGAGGGGGCGGTGGGGGAAGGAGGGGCGGAAGGGAATTGACACGGACCCAGTTCAATAACCAATGCTTAATGTCTTCATCCCTTGTACCGTTTAAGGTGGAGAGAACAGAGTGTAACCACAATGCTGTACACTACTCTTCGTGAGTGAGGAAAACCAATGCAAAAAAATTAAAAAGAAAAGAAGAGGAAAAAAAAAAAAAAAAAAAAAAAATTTTTCCTCCTGTTCTTGACAATAAAGCTATAGCATTATAGCGTTTTTTTTTTTTTCTTTTCTTTGTATAGGTTTTTTAAACGCTGTTTTCGGTTCTATGACATATATATCCGAAACTCTTTGCTATATGAGCCCTTCACCCCCAGAATGTATTATAGGTTTTATAGGTTGAGTGCACACGTGTTATCTAGTTGACCCCCGACTCACGGGAGGTTAGGGGGGGGGGAGGGATTGTACCAGCACCCCTAGTCAGAACAAGAGAAAAGTCAAAGAGAAACTCAATGCAGGGCAATTACTGACCATGGAGAGTACAATCACATAAAGCTGTAGTGGGAGAGAATTTTTTTTTTTTCTTATCTGCCCGACAGAAATCATGAAATGCTTTACCGGTCTTTTTACAAGGTTTCTCCAGGCATTTACCAACATTTATCTTCTTCCATTGGCATATATTTATAAGCAGTCTTGGCTTACCTCCTGATGTTGAGTGTACCTTCAGGACAGTTACATGGAATATACTCACATATTGAGTTTAGCGTCCGCTTGGTCTTTTCAGCCTATGCTGGGCTGTGGGCTCACCTTTGCTGCAGACAGACAGACTAGTGAAGGCGAGCGCTGCAGTCGAAGGGGGAGGGGGGAGGAGGAGGAGAAGGACCCGGGGGGGGGGGCCGGAGGAACGCCGCGGGAGGCCGCCGTAGGATGATACGTCAGGCTAGGTCTGCGTGGGTATAGCTGTTCAGCCGAGTCTCCCCGGCTGTAGTGGGTTTAGCCGATATATGGCACTGAGGCGGTCCCTGGTCTTCCTGCTTGATGGGCAAGCCGCTTCTCCCGGAGCCTCTCACGCTCCGTGGTAACCCGGTACGCTCCTCCGCATCGCGTCTGCAGACATCCACCTGCGGGCTGACCCCTCCCTCCATCCGCCAACGTTCTACGTCAGCACGTCCATCCCTCCTGAGGCTGACGCCGGACTACTCAGAAGTTGCCCACTTCTAAAGAACTGGCTTCCATTTTTGCTCGGGAGATCTTTCGCTTACATGGGCTACCCAAGGTTATTGTCTCGGACAGGGGTAGTCGTCAGTTTGTGTCTCAGTTCTGGCGAGCCTTTTGTGCACAGTTGGAAACTCAGCTTGCTTTCTCCTCTGCGTACCATCCGCAGTCTATTGGGGCCACAGAACGAGCCAATCAGTCCTTGGAGCAATTCCTGCATTGCTACGTTTTTGACCATCATAACAACTGGTCAGACCTCCATGCTGACCAAAGACGCCTGCGCCTTCCTACCAGGTTGGGGACAGGGTCTGGCTGTCATCTCGCAACCTCCGACTTCGTGTTCCCTCTCTGAAGTTCACACCTCGGTTTATTGGGCCTTTCCATATTCTTTGCAGGATTAACCCAGTGGCTTACGCGTCAGACCTTCCTTCTAATATGCGTATCTCGAATGTATTTCATATCTCCTTATTAAAACCTTTGGTCTGCAACCGCTTTTCCACCTTGGTGCCTTGTCCTTACCCTGTACAGGTTGAGAACCATGAGGAGTATGAAGTACAGTCCATTGTTGACTCCAGTAGGTTCCGTGGGCGCATACAGTACCTGGTGCATCGGAAAGGGTGCGGTCCGGAGGAACGCTCTTGGGTCTCATCCTCGGACGTACATTCCCCTGTTCTCCTCCATGATTTCCATAGATGTTTTCCCCTCAAGCCTGGTGGTCCTCTGAAGGGGAGGGGTCATTGAGGAGGGGGTACTGTCAGGGCTGGGCTCAGCTGTCGGCTAATTGCCAGCTCCTATCTCTCTACAGGGACTCACCTGTTGATGATATCCTGCTCGTCAGTCCTGCCTACTTAAGCCGTTCAGCCCAGATGATCTCTGCCTTCGCCTTGGTCAACATCACAGAGACTATATCCTGCTTTCCTGTTAAAGATTTGCTTGGCTGACATTTCTTCAGAACCTTCCTTCACACACGAGGCCCAGGAGGAGGAGAGTGTGGGGTGGATCTCTGGTCTCCTTTATAGCTCTTCCCAGCAATCTCTCTGGTAGTAGCAAGGATCCCTGGGATATGTAGTCCGGGTGTACGGTCATGCAGGAAAACAGCCATCTGATGGAACTACTAGTCCCATCATCCCTTCGGTTGTGCTCACGAATATGATGTCAGTCCAGTAACGCTGGGCACTAGAGGGACAATACGACATGCAGAAAGGGTTGCAATTGTAGTCCATATTGCTACAATAATATTCAATTACAATATGTCGCAATTGTATACGTTATATTATTTTTTTCTTTATTTGCAATTTATTTTTCCCCACAAAAGTGGAGTTTCCCCTTTAAACTAATACTTTGTTGAAGCACCTTTTGATTTAAAGCGGTTCTGCACCCGTTTTTTTTTTTTTTTGGGCTATATGCCAAGGGCATATAGCTCAATTGGGGGACTTACCTGTTCCATCTTCCATCGCGATCGCCGCCGGTTTTCGTCCGATGAAGTTCTTCATCTTCTTCTTTTGTGCTGGGGGCCATCTTGCCTGTGGGCATGTGGAACCCCCACAGGCATTTTAGATGGCCCAGCATGCACCGCCGTTACTCGCGCGTGCGCAGTAACGGCAAATCTGCCGACATCTCACGAGATTTCGGAAGATGTGTCCGAAATCTAGCGAGATTTCGGAAGATGTGGCCGAAATCTCGTGAGATTTCGGAAGATGTCCGCACTGACTCCTGGGAACAATGACACCAGATCCCAGGAGACAGTGCGGCCTGACGACGATCGACGCAGAGACCCCGCCCACCCCCGAAGAGACAGAAGACCGGAAGTCATCAATTACAAGGTAAGTAAAAAAAAAAAAAAAAACACATTTCATTTAGTACTCTTTGCCTGATTTGGAAGGCAAAGAGATTTACTAAATGAAATGGGTGCAGAACCACTTTAATTACAGCACTCAGTCTTTTTGGGTATGATTCTATCAGTTTGGCACATCTTGACTTGAATATTTGCCCACTCTTCTTTACAAAAACACTCCAAATCTGTCAGATTGCGAGAGTATCTCCTGTGTGCATCCCTCTTCAGATCACCCCATGGATTTTCAATCAGATTCAGGTCTGGGCTCTGGCTGGGCCATTCCAAAACTTTAATCTTCTTGTGTTGAAGTAATTCCTTTGCTGATTTGGATGAATGCTTTTGGTCATTGTCATGCTGAAAGATGAGGTTCGTCTTCATGTTCAGCTTTCTAGCAGAAGCCTGAAGGTTTAGTGTCAATATTGACTGGTATTTGGAACTGTTCATAATTTCCTCTACCTTGACTAAGGCCCCTGTTCCAGCTTAAGAAAAACAGCCTAAAAGCATGATGCTGCCACCACCATGCTTCACTGTGGGTATGGTGTTCTTTTGGTGATGTGCAGTGTTGTTTTTGTGCCAAATATATCTTTTGGAATTATGGCCAAAAAGTTCAACCTTCCATAACACATTTTACCACATGCTTTGGGAGACTTCAGATGTGTTTTTGCAAAATGTAGATGTTTTTCTTTGTAAGAAAAGGCTTCTGTCTTGCCACTCTACCCCATAGCCCAGACATATGAAGAATATGGGAGATTGTTGTCACATGTACCACACAGCCAGTACTTGCCAAATATTCCTGAAGCTCCTTTAATGTAGGCCTTTTGTAGCCCTTTTGGCAGCCTCTGACCGGTTTTCTTTTCCTCTTCTCATCAATTTTGGAGGGACGTTTAGTTCTTGGTATTGTCACTGTTGTGCCATATCTTCTCCACTTGATGATGATGTTCCATGGTATATCTAATGCCTTGGAAATTCTTTTGTACTCTTCTCGTGACTGATACCTTTTAACAATGAGATCCCTCTGATGCTTTGGAAGTTCTCTATGGACTTTTGCTGTAGGATGCGACTAAGAAAATGTCAGGAAAGACCTACTATAACAGCTAAACTTTATTTGGGGTAAATCAGTGGCACTTTAAATGATGGCAGGTGTGTACTGACTCCTATTTAACATGAGTTTGAATGTGGTTGCTTAATTCTGAACACAGTACATCCCTTACAGTTATAAGAGGGTGTGCACACTTATGCAACCACATTTTTTTTTCTTTTTCTTTTTTTTTTTACTTCGCCCCTCTAAAAGATTTCAGTTTGTTTTTAATTGAGTTGTACAGTTTATAGGTCACATTAAAGGTGAAAAAAAGTTCTGAAATGATTCATTTTTGTCTCATTTTTTTACATCACAGAAACCTGACATTTAAACAGGGGTGTGTAGACTTTTTATATCCACTTGTATATTGTGTGTCTGATGTCTCTGACTGATAATTCACTGAATTTTATGTGCAGCACTTGAGGCCACCCATATCCAGAAAGTTGACCACCACTGATGTATAGCTTACAGCTTTTTTGAGAATATGCAGGGGACAGTGTCAGAGACTGGGTGAGCATAACAGCTGTAGATCCTTTTTCTATTTTTTAAATACACTAGGTACTGGATTGCTCCTATTTTTTTTAGCTCAAGTGAGCCGTGGCTTTAGACATCCTTTAAGAGAATCCTGCATGCATCAATTTCAGGGGTCAATTGATCTTCCCCATGCTTGGGTGACAAAGGTAGCTCTAAGTAAAACAAAAAGGCTCATCTGTTATCAACCCCAAAAAATCTGTACTTTCCAATGCTTAGAGTTTAGACTGAACAAACCTGCACTGAAAGCTTTACTGCTAGCTTTGATCCTTGTTAGGAATAGGCAAGCTATTCCTTTGCAGAGACCTTTATATAGCTAAGCATACAGATGGTTTTTCTGCAGATACAACATGCCTTTACACAGCTTTACAAAAATAACACAGTGTGACATATGAGGGTATTTTTTCCCTGCGTATTCTTCCAAATGTTTCCCTAGTGTTTTTTTTTTTTTTTTTCAAATAGAGCAACACCAGTTCACTATACATTTTATTAAAAAATATTATATTAATGAAAAAATAATGTTTTTGCATTGCCTTTTTTTTTTTTCTTCTTCATGATTATGTAGGCGGTTTTATCCAGTTAATTACCTCTTCTTCTGCAGTGACTTGTTCTCTTCAAACTACAGATGCTCTTGACTGTTTATGCTTAATTGTAAGAAATGTTGATTTTAATTAGACATATGCCATCAGACAAATACCTGTGCAGAAAAGTTAAATGTTCTAAGTATCATTATCCATTAACTTTGTAAAGCTAGCTGCTGGATTGCTAACAATATGAGACGATGTGCTTCGAAGCAAACTCTTTTGTTTCTATGGCAGTAGGCATGTGACTCAGGTGCTTTGTTATAATATTCCAGTCGTTCAATTAATTTCTTTAGGTTAGTGGGGTGATATTGCTCTCTATTTTGTTTTTCTATGTTGTTTATTGAATTAATTTATTGAATTAATTAAATGGATGTTAGGAGCTCATAGGGGAAATTGTATTGGTTGGTATTAGCTCCTATGGAGAACCCAAGGTCACTGCAATGTCATTTTAGAAGTCTATAATTGTCCTGAATGCAAATCTTGGTTTAACAAATGATTGTCTGTTTGTTGACCTATGGTGCTGAATAAATGTTTAATGTTAGCAGCTGTTTGGTCAGTTTTAATGCCCCAATAGGCCTCTGCCCTGAAATATAATATTTGAAGTATTCCAGACCACTCCCTTAAAGTGATACTAAAGTCTTGTTGTTTTTTTTTTGTATAAAAATAACAAACATGTTATACTGGTTTTGCACAGAACCTCGATCCTCCTCTTCTCGGGTCCCTCGCCGGTGCTCCTGGCTCCTCCCTCCTGCCGAGTGCCCCACAGCAAACAGCTTGCTATGGGGCACCCGAGCCAAGCTGCTGCTCGGTGTGTCCATTTAGACATGGAGCCATGGCTTGGACCCACCCCCTCTCTCTCCCTGATTGGCTCACATATTTTGATTGACAGCAGTGGGAGCCAATGGAGCCACCACTGAAAGTATTATAGTTTGCCCCAACTCCTGTCCCTGTCACTTTTGCTGGACAGCATAGTGGGCAGAGAAAATGCAAAGACAAGTATCAATATGGGCATGTAAAATAAAAAAAAAAAAAAAAAAAAAATGTAATAATATGCTAAATACTTTGATTACATTTTTTCGTATACAAGGAAAACGAAAAAAAATAATTCAGTTTGTGTAGTATTTTAGTTATATTTTGGTATAGTTAAAGCAGAAGTACAGCCAAAGCTCATTTAGCTGTACTCCTCCTATGAATTTACAGGAGTGCAGTTCGTTCATCGTTTTCATCAGACAGCGGGCTGAAGTCCGCTGTCTGCTGATGTCACAGAGACGGTCCAGGCTCGGGAAAGATCGCGACAATAGAGTTCAGGATTTGCCCACATGCCTGGACCGGCACCTGACTCAGCCTCTCAGCGAGCTGTTGAGAGCCCTTCTCACGGAGCCCTGAGAACCGAGCGATCGGTGGTGTTTGATCGCACAGTTCTCAGTGTTAGAGCCGGCGGGGGACAGATGCAGCATCGGACCAATGCTGCATCCACCTAGGTAAGTATGATTGTAAAAAAAAAATCCCACACATCTCTTTAAAAAAACAAACAGCTTGGGGATTCCCGCATAATTTATTCTAGGCCCTTCTGGTATGAATTTTAAAGGGGAACCTATCCCCAAAAAATGTTTCCAATGTGCCCGCCGGGGCCGCCTGCCGTTCTTAAGTAGGAGTTGTTCGCAAGTCGGAGGCTCGTAACTCTGGGACTCCCTGTACATTATTCAGGGCTTCTTCTGATACTAACTTAAGGACTGAGCAATATACTTTGGAGGAGGAGGGCAGGGTCAGTCCTTAGGCCTTGATCAGTGGCGGCTGGTGCTCAAATTTTTTTTGGGGGGGGCGCAAGCAAACTGAAAAAATACATCAATTGCAGCCTCACTGTGCCCATCATCTGCAGTCACTGTGCCCCATAAAATGCAGCCACTGTGCTATCAATTGCAGCCTCTGTGCCCATCATATGCAGCCTGTGCCCATCATACAGCCTCTGTGCCCATCATATGCAACCTGTGCCCATCTTATGCAGCTTCTGTGCTCATCATATGCAGCCTGTGTCCAACATATGCAGCCTCTGTGCCCATCATATGCAGCTTCTGCCCATCTTATGCAGCCTCTGTGCCCATCTTATGCAGCCTCTGTGCCCATCATATGCAGCCTCTGTGCCCATTATATGAAGCTTCTGTGCCAATCATATGCAGCCTGTGCTCATCATATGCAGCCTGTGCCCATAATACAGCCTATATGCCCATAATATGCAGCATGTGCCCATCATATGCAGCTTCTGTGCCCATCATATGCAGCCTGTGCCCGTCATATGCAGCCTGTGCCTATCATATGCAGTTTCTGTGCCCATCATATACAGCCTCTGTGTCCATCATATGCAGCCTGTGCCCATCATACAGCCTCTTTGCCCATAATTTGCAGCTTCTGTGCTCATAATTTGCAGCTTCTGTGCCCATAATTTGCAGCCTGTGGCCGTCATATGCAGCCTGTGCCCATCATATGCAGCTTCTGCCCAACATATGCAGCCACTGTAACAAGCCCCCCCCCGCTCGCCCGCCATCAGACCACTGTGACAAGCCCCCCCACCCGTTCGCCCGCCATCAGACCACTGTGACAACCCCCTCCCCCCCAATCGCCCGCCAGTAGACCGGAAATTACCCCATCCGGGTTACGGCAGCAAGCTGGGGGATGGACAGGCGATGGCTCCTGCATCCCGTGTGTCTCCTCCTCCATTCCAGCCCCGGGCTATTGTGTTTTTGTCCTTTCCTCCTGTGTCAGCGGTGGCGGAGGATTCCGATCCTCCAGCCTCCACCCCTGTGAGTGTGTCTTTTCCGCTAAAGCGGCGGGCATCCAACAGGATGCCCAGCGCTTTGGCCAATCGGGAAACAGGTCTCTCTGACCCGCCTCCTGATTGGCGGGGAGGCACTGTGGTGTAAAAATAGCAAACATGTATTCGCTATGGTCACACAGCACCTCGAGCCCACACTTTTTTGAAGCCTATTAGAGCCTCAGGCTCTAATCAGGTGCTTAAAAAAACGCCCACGCTGCCATAGGAGTTCATGCGTCCGGCGCCCTGACAGGGGCCGGGCGTTTGGATTGGGAAGTGGCGGCAGGGATTAGGGGGTGGCACCCGAGCGCCCACGATGCACGGGCTGCCCCTGGCCTTCATCATGCTGACTAATAATTATTACACTTCAGCTTGACAAAGATTCTGCCCAAAACTTTATTTGTGCAGAAAAGTTGGAGTTCAAGTGATACCCTTTATCTGTGGAAATTGCAAAGCAGTAAAATACATAAAATAGTGGTTTTGATCAACCACATAGAGATGGGATCAAAATTGTCTCAATAAAACAATATTGTACTGGGCTTTTCTTTTTTTCTATCTCCTCCTCTCCTTGTTTTAGGCGCCACTTTCAAATCTGAAGCTTGATTCCCTGTCGACTGAAAGTGGTTTAAATTGCTGAAAGTTGCCACATGCTTGGCCAGCTTGGGAGTGTAGGATGTACAGATGAGTTGGACCCGTGTGGATGGGGCACCTGACGGCTCTTTCACACATGTGTTGATTATGAAGAACAAAGCAATGATCAATAACGCACCTATAGCATTTATGACGTGTTTTTGATATGTTTTTGTTGTATTTTTGAAGCATTGAAAAAGCATCAAGAATGCTCGTAAAATTCCCATGAAAGGGTTGTTTTTCTAGGGAGAAGTGCCTAAAAGGGAAGTGATGTAGAGGAAATAATCTGCTTTGAGACGTGGTTAGGTTGTTGTGTGATAGCAGACATTTTTGGGAATTCTCTGAAAGATGGATTTGTATACTTCGATCTCTTTGATACTTGGCTTGATCCAGTTCAACTTTGCTGAAACAAAATCTGTGCCACTGCCAATAATGCTCAATTCCTCTGCTCCTTCCTGGCACCATTAGTATTGCTGGCTGGATGCTTTTGCCCGCACACAGAAACAAATAGTGTTACCACATGGCTGCTCTGTACAAACAGGAAGTGGCTGGAGCTGCTGTATCCTAGTTCTCTATTATTTCCCAGTGCATTCTGGGATAAAGGAACCTCCACTGCCTGCCATTAGCACCCAGCTAACACTTTATAAATACTTCACCAATAAGCCATAAATGCTGTAGGTGTGGTTAAGGTGCACTTATGGTGCATTACCTTTGAAATAAATGGAGGCAGCTGGAAAGGTTGATGCCTTATGAAAGTGATATGCTGCTTAATTTTTAAACACAACACAATGCTACCGCTCCTGTGTAAACAGCACTGTGTGGTGCCCATTGAAATATTTATGGCTTTAACAGTAAAGCTTTGACAGTAGAACCTGGAAGCTGATGGGTTTCTATGCAGAGCTGCACCAGATATTGCATGCTCCAGTTTTAGCAAATCTCCCCCATGGGCTCAGCCACCATCGGCTCTCCCTCCTCTCCCATGTAGCCACTGACTGAGTCAAATCTGCGGATCATGTGGACAGCGGACTAAAAATAGGTAAGTATACACACCTTTTTGCACACATAGTCCACATGGGAGGCCCAAACAATACTTTGCTCCAAACACAATTTGGTACTCTTGGAGATTATTATCTCTCTTGGAGCCTGCCTTTGCTTTTCTGAGCACTCTCTAGTGGTCCGCTGCAGTAACACAACTTTTCATGGGCAGATTTTGTAGCCCTCCTGCGGTGCCCCAATGGACCGCTGGGTGTGTGTGCCCATTTCCGTGGTCTAATTGAATGTGATCCAGAATGATCTCTGCATATCAAACTGCAATTGAATATTACAGATTCTTTGTAATTCTTGGTTAAACTCTATATGTGTGTATGCTCCTTGTAATCAACTGTCATCCCTGAAGAAGCCACGATAGCCGAAACATGTCGGAGATGCTATTTGGAGCTAATTATGATAAAAAAAGGAGTATCTGTATTGTCTACTTTGTTTTTAATACTATAATTAGATTTTATGTATCTATTAAAACTGTATGGATTTTAAAAGAGAAGTATGGGAATATTTTTTTTTTAATCATACCCTCTGAGGTGGATGCAGCATCCATCCGATGCTGCATCTGTCCCCCTCCGGCTCTAAGGCTGAAAACCGAGCAATCAAACACCACTGACCGTTCGGTTCTCAGAGCTCCCTGAGCAGAGAGCAGTGACTGTCAGTCACCAGCTCTCTGGTCTACCCCCCCAGCGCTCACTGTAGCATTGGTATGTGGAGGGGGCAGGAGCAGCCTGCTGGGAGGCTGAGCCAGGTGCCAGTCCAGGCATGTGGGCAGTTCCCGACCATATGGTCACGATCTTTCCCACGCCTGGACCGGCTCTGTGGTCACAGGCGGGTCTCAGGAGTGCAGAACGATCTGTACTCCTGTGATCCACAGGAGAAGAAAAGGCCAAACAATCTTTGGCTGTACTTATCCTTTAACTAACTAGGTTGGTACCTCTGAAAGTCCCCAAAAAATGTTGTTGATTTGTTAAAAACGCTTGGCTGGGGACAATGACACCTTGGTTAATGCTCAATGGATTTTTTAGAAAAATTTTTTTTACACAAGTTGGAAACCATAAGTAGCAGGGGAGGAGGGCACATTTTTAAGACTAGTTCGTTTTAGGCTGGAATTCTATTTTATATCTGTGCAATAATTGCCTTTTTTTAATTCATATGCCAGTACTGCCAAGGAGACAGAGAAAGAAAGTTCCAGGTACTGTGGGAAAGGTTCCTATTCACCTTCGGTTGCAAGTTCATTCTGTGTCAGAGACTTTTACCAAGTTTCCGGATCACACTGTCAGTTGCTTTGAAGTACTCAGCTGCGAGTGACTACGCTATGGGTTTTATTAAAGCGGTGTTTCAGCTACAAAACATTTTTTTTAAAAGTCAGCAGCTAAAAAAGAAGTAGCTGCTGACTTTAAATAAGTACACTTACCCTCCCAGGGCGCCCGCGATGTCGGTCGTGGAGGCCGAGATGTGCCTCGGCGCTCCAGTCCCAGCGCCGCCATCCTCAGTAAGGGAAACGGGCAGCGATCGCATGCGCGAGTCGTCGCGCGGCCTACTGCGCATGCGCGAGTCGTCGTCCGGCGCTTTGTGAATGGGGAACACGATGTGTTGTGGGACACAGTTCCCATAACACACCGCGCCCCATTCACTAGAAGACGGCGTAGGAGCAGAAGACAGAACAGCGCCGCGGAACAGGAAGAGGCAGATTAGGACGATCTGCCTAGCAACAGCCATTTCTGGTAAGTAAGAAAAAAATATTTATTTTTTTTTTTCATTTTACATTTTTATTAACCTTTTTATCAAGTTTTTTTTTTCAGGGTGGCCCTCCACTTTAAGGACATTTGTAGATGTCAGCAGTTCAAGGTGCCTGAATTTCTTCACCCTTGCCCTCTATTCCTAACTGAGACTGTGTTATGTTGGATGTTACCACTGCAAGAATAAAAACCTTCAAAAGGACTTTTATTGTGTTAGCATCCAAAGTGTTTGGGTATTAACCCTGGGAACCCCTGGACATTCATCGACAAGCCAGGTGGAGGTAACCGGTAAGCCCAAAATTCAAGGCCGCCCCTCTGAGGGTTATGGCTGCTACACTAAAGCCCCATACACACGGTCGGAAAATCCGACCACCAAATCAATCGGATTTGGTCCGACGGATTTATTCCGACACTGGTGTTGCATACACATGGTCGGACAAAGTTGTCGGAAAATCCGATCATTCTGAACGTGGTGACGTTTGTTGCCTACGACGGGACTACGTAGAGGCTAGTAGCCAATAGCTTTGGTCTTGTAATGTGATCTGAGCATGCGTGGCACTTTGTCCGTCGGAATTCGCTACACACGATCGGAATTGGTGTGATCGGACTTTGTTGTCGGAAAATTTTTAGAGCAGGAGATACAACTTTGTCCGTCGGACAATCCGATGGAAAATGTCCGATGGTGCCTACACACAGTCGGAATTTCCGACAACATTGTCCGATAGGACAGAATCCATCGGAAAATCCGACCGTGTGTATGGGGCTTTAGAACAGTATAAGCTTCAAAAGGTCTGCTCTAAACTTCTCGCCTATTTGGTAATTTGTATATCTTGCCCTGCTGCAAAATGTTGCCCATTTTGTATTGGCAAATTTAGGCATCACAAGTGCAAAAACAAAAACACATCAGCATTGGCATATTTCTGGGTTGGCAATGTCATGAATGTACCCATATAGCTCATATATTTAGCAACATATACATATAGAAAACTGGGAACAAAGCCACATAGTAGTAAGTTATTTTTAATGTTGAAGGGTTAGACACAGCAAATTTCCCCAGAGTGTAATTAATCCCTGGACAGTGGACAAAAGCAAAGCAACCCATTCAAAACTTAGGGTCGAGCTCAGGTAGTTCCAATAAATTTTTCAGTTTGGATTTTTTTTTTTTTGCAGAATGTTATACTATTAATTGCCAATTTGCATATGTGTGCAGCTGCTGTTTTGGCTCCTATCTGAATCCGATAAGCTCGCTGGAGGTATAACAGAGCACTTGGCAGCTTTCCTATTTGAAAAGCAAGCCTTCCCTAACTACAGAACAGCTGATAAACCCTGATGGCGTGAATTACAATTACACTACTTTTCACACTAAATCTGGGTGATAGCTACTTGGAAAGAAGTTTCATCATCTCTTACCACAAACTGGAAAAAGAATTACATGGTCATGCTGTGCTTTTAAAGGCAGGTTGATTCACTTTTGTCTATTTAACACCTAATTCTATAATGTCCATAGGCATCTAGAGATCAGAATTCTGCGTAATGAAAATCTCTGGATTGTTTTTTTTTTTCTGTTTTTTTTTTTTTTTTTAAATCTACCTCAAATTTAATTTAATAACAAGAAGAGATGGAAGTGTTAAAGTTGTCAGACACCTCACTTATTAAATAATTTGTGAGTATTTTCAGTTTTCATAAAAAGAGTCACAGGGTTTCCTTTTTAAAATAGTAATCAAAAATTGTAAATGCAACCTATATTCTGTGCATGAGACAGCAAAAAAAAAAAAAAAAAGGAAAATTCTTATGACTGGCATTAAGTTATGTTCTGTAATCGTGTTTACAATAATAAAATTCAAACATATTGGTTCCGAGGAAGGCTGGAACTGCCTGCTGTACAAACACTCATTAGCCAAATAATACAAATAGGATGGAGAATGACATCGTTATCAAAGCATACCCAGACTGACAGCCACAAAAATGGGTAATACTTGCACCACAAGCCATAAGCATCATTGTTTTATTTGTATGTATGCAGTGTCTTTGTGTACACACATGAAAGCATATACATACAAATAAATACATATGTAACTGAGTTTTGTATTTAACTAAAAATAATTTATTATCCTTTATATAAAAAAAAAATACAATACATTAATCAAATATTTTAAACACTTTGGTATTTTATAGATATTAGTTAAATAAAATGAAGACACTGTAAACTCAAAATTTGTTGATCTTTTTATACATTATCCGCAAGTGAACAATTAGAAAGATGTATAAATAGACAGAACGTTAAGAAGATATCACACCTTGACATACACACTGATCCACAATAAACAACTCTGACATTTATATATATTAAAAAAAAAAACAGAACTCATTCTTTAAAAATAAATATATTAGAAGCAAATTAATTAATAAAAATATGCCTCCAGATTTTATTTACTGCTTCTATTGTTTATGAGGCTAGTTAATGGGAGAAGTGGCCTATCTTTTGGGTTATATTACCTTATTGTTTATTTTCCTTCATGTATTTATTCTATTTATAAATATTACAGTCTATATTTCTATAGGTTTTTATTTTTATTTTTCCCTCAGCAGTGCATATAAAAGGTCCAACAGGACCAGAAGGCAAGTTGCCCTAAATAATAGAGCTTTTAGTCTTTTTTTTTTCTTTATATATATATATATATATATATATATATATATATATATATATATATATATATATATATATATACTGTCATATGCTCTCATATGTACATTGTGACTTTTGGAGGCAATGTGATCATCTTCAAAGGAGAAATGCGTGAAATGATGTTATATTTTTATTACTGCTATTTTTTGTTGTTGTTACGGTTCATTTTAAATTACATTATTCTGTGACATTAGAGTTTATATAGCCCTAATTAATCTCATCCCAAAACTAATTAATGCATTAACATAAGTGCTTGTATGTCAACTATTATCTCTATTGTTATTATAATTGCACACATCTTGCTCAACACCAGCAAATGCAATAATTATGGATAAATATGTTTAATTTTATTTTGTGGACTTCTAATGTTGCTGTGCTCTGATAGCCTATTTATTGATTGAAACATATTAAAAATAAGAAAAAAAAATGGAACAAAAGCAGTGTGCTGTAGAGGATGAAATTATTGCTTCTATTCTTTAAACAACATACATTTAATATCTTACACTGACCTAAATTAAGGTATAGGGAATAGATTTCCTTTTTCCCACTTTCACTGCAGTTGCCTTGTTTATTAGATGTGCTACCTCCTACATGATAAGCATGGACTAGCCAGTGAATGACCCCCTGCAGTGCTGCATTTGGTAGAAAGAAAATCCTCACTGCTTTATTGGATCCCAGGGGATCTGAAGAACAGAACAAGATATTGAGAAAAATAATCATGCTTTAACAAGGTAATGATGGAAGGTTAAGACTTCAAGGCTTAGTGATGTGTTGTAAATTATCCCAGCATCTCCTTTCATCAATTATTGGAAAATAAACCAATGCCTTATACTTTAATAATAATAATAGAAAATAAATAAAAAAACAAAAAAAAACAATTGTATATATAAAAAAAGACTTTGATGATGCATCCTTTAAAAGTAACTATAACATTTTAAGCCAGTGTCTAATTTTTCCGCATTGTTCACTCAAGATGTCCAAATGCGTCTCAAATTGGTGCTCCAAAGGTGTTAACAAAAGAAGACCAAAACATCTGGTATTAGAATTGATTAGAATTTTCTTCATTATTATCATTTTAAAGGTGAGATAGCTGTTTAATCTGCCTGATGTTCTAAATTTACAGATTAAGAAAGAATAATAAAAACAAGTGACTTTTTACATTTTATTTAAAAATATATTTTTTTTCTCACCTAATACATTTAAAAAAAAAAATTTATATAGTTAATTACATGTAATGGTTGAGTAATTATTTTAAAGAAGAGAAAAACTATTTGGAGTTTTGCCAAAAGCAACCAATAAAATTTCACTTTTAATTTTATGAAACAATAATTTCATGGCCAATGTCTTTTGTGCTATTTTATCTACTTTAAATGAAGAAATATATTTTTATCCTGCGACCAGAAAATCTGTTTTTGGTGATGGTCTTGAAATACAATTGTTGCAAAATGTACAAACAAAACTTTATTATAAATCCAAACACTTAAAAAAAATTTAAGAAAAATATTATATTAATAGTACTGTTGTCCAAAACCAAGAATCCATGATTACCTTCATTTCCAGGCTGAGACTGCTGTATTATTTCCACACATATTATCAGTCTAATAGTGTGCATTGTAATTAAATGGTACACTAACACAGATTTCATATAGGGGGTTATTTACTAAAACTGAAGGGTGCAAATTCTGGTGCAGCTCTGCATAGAAACCAATCAAATTCCATTTTTTTTTTCAAAGCTTAATTAAACAAACTGAAGTTAGAAGCTAATTGGCTACAGTGCAAAGCTGCACCAGATTTTGCACTCTCCATTTTAGTAAATCTCCCCCCATAGTTTCCAGAGCTTGCATATTTTAAATTTTATAGCTACTAAAGCCAGAAGCTAGGCTTCAAATTTCATAAAATTGAATTTTAATCATGAAAGCAAACTCACCCATCCATCCAGGTCTCCAGTTTTTTTTTGTTGAAAAATCTTTTTTTGAAAAACAGCCCACTAGCATTTCTTGCAGCAGCCATCTTGAATAAGGACAGATGATTCATGTAGCATTTACTTACTGGAATTTATCTGCCCTTAGCTCAGGTATGCAGGCAGGAGGGTGCACTTAACTAAGAAATCCCCTCCTTCCCTTCTCCAGATGAAAGAAATAAATGCCCATAAAGACTCCTGAGATGTATGACATCATTTTGGCCTGAAGAAATTTTAAAAAGTTTAAAACAAGTAAATATAATATACCTTCCTATCTATTTATTAGAATAAGGATTAAAAATAAATAATGATAATCTAGAGAGTGTAGTTCCATTTCAAACACTTCGGCAGCGGATGATTTGGCTGCTCAATGACCAGAGCATTTTTTGCGAAAACGGCACAGCGTAGATTTAACTGACAATTGCACGCACGTGCGACATTGTACCCGAACAAAATTGATGTCCTTTTTTCCCCACAAATAGAACTTTCTTTTGGTGGTATTTGATCACCTCTGCGGTTTTTATTTTTTGCGCTATAAACAAAAAAATAGTGAACATTTTGAAAAAAAAACACAATATTTTGTACTTTTTGCTATAATAAATAGCCCCAATTAAAAAAGCAAATTTTTTTCTCAGTTTAGGGCGATATGTATTCTCCTACATATTTTTGGAAATAAAAAATCGCAATAAGCGTATATTGATTGGTTTGCGCAAAAGTTATAGCGTCTACAAAATAGGGGATAGATTTATGGCATTTTTATTATTTTACTACTAATGGCGGCGATCTTCGATTTTTATTGTGACTGCGACATTATGGCGGACACATCGGACACTTTTGACACATTTGTGGGATGATTGACAGTTATACAGCGATCAGTGCTATAAAAATGCACTGATTACTGTATAAATGTCACTGGCAGGGAAACGATTAACACTAGGGGGCGATCAAAGGGTTAACTGTGTTCCCTGACTGTGTGTTCTAACTGTAGGGATGGGACTGACTAGAGGGGATGACAGATCGTGGTTCCTAGCTTTTAGGAGCTCACGATCTGTCTCTCCTCACAGAACAGAACAGGGATTTGTGTGTTTACACACGCACGTCCCTGTTCTGCCTCTCGTGCCCACGATCACTTGTGGCCGGCGGTCATTGAAAAAAAAAAAGTGACATTTTCCTTTAAATATGGTACCTGGGGGGTGTCAAAGTATGCCTGTGAAGTGGCATGTGTTTCCCGTGTTTAGAACTGTCCTTGCACAAAATGACATTTGTAAAGGAAAAAAAGAAGCCATTTAAAACCACTTGCGGCTTTAGGTTTGATCTTAAGTAGAATCTGAACAGGTACATTATGAAGTGTAGCTCCATCCCAAAAAAATCTATTTTTAAGCTTTTGGAGAACATAGGGAGGGGTTATCACCCCTGTAACATTTGCTGTCTTTGCACATCTGTTCAGAACATGTCACCTCACTTTCCGTCCCAATGACAAATGTTTTTGGAAAAGTGGGTTTTAATTGAAACAAGGATTGGTGATAAAGTATCAGTAGAGAGGAGATACCTTTTTTCCCAAATTAAATCTAACAGGATAGAATTTCCCTTCCTAGGGGTAGATTTCCTCTCACTTCCTGTTTTCTCTTTCCATTTGCAAGTAGGAGTCGTTTGTAAGTTGGATGTTTGAAAGTAGGGGCCTGGCGTATATACTCTGCAGAAATTTGCCCTATTAGATGTTGGTGTAGCCACAAGACTGGTGGGCACAGGAATGGGCCCTGCTGTGAGTTAATAGATCAAGATTTGTAATTGCATGCACCTGTTGAACAGGGCAGAAAAATTGGGGTGGTGGTGGTGGTGGTGGTGGACGGTTTTGCCACAAGACTGTAAGCACTCAAAGTTACTCTTGGTGGGCGCAGGAATGGGCCCTGCTGTGAGTTATTAGATCAAGATTTGTAATTGCAAGCACCTGATGAACAGGGCAGAAAAATTGGGCCTTTGGCGGTGGTGGTGGACGGTGTTGCCACAAGACTGTAGGCCCTCATAGTTACTCTTGGTGGGCGCAGGAATGGGCCCTGCTGTGAGTTATTAGATCAAGATTTGTAATTGCAAGCACCTGATGAACAGGGCAGAAAAATTGGGCCTTTGGCGGTGGTGGTGGACGGTGTTGCCACAAGACTGCAGGCCCTCATAGTTACTCTTGGTGGGCGCAGGAATGGGCCCTGCTGTGAACTATTAGATCAAGATTTGTAATTACCCGCCCCTGTTAAACAGGGGCTGAAAAATTGTGCCTTAGGCACTGGTGCTGGTGCCACAACACTGCAACCCCTCACAGAGACTGTACTTGGAGCACAGCAGTCACACGTGTTGCGAAGCATTTTTTTAAAAAATTGTAAGTACACGCCCCTGTTAAACAGGGGCTGAAAAATTGTGCCTTAGGCACTGGTGCTGGTGCCACAACACTGCAACACGGCCCTCACAGAGACTGTACTTGGAGCACAGCAGTCACACGTGTTGCGAAGCATTTTTTAAAAAAATTGTAAGTACACGCCCCTGTTAAACAGGGGCTGAAAAATTGTGCCTTAGGCACTGGTGCTGGTGCCACAACACTGCAACACGGCCCTCACAGAGACTGTACTTGGAGCACAGCAGTCACACGTGTTGCGAAGCATTTTTTAAAAAAATTGTAAGTACACGCCCCTGTTAAACAGGGGCTGAAAAATTGTGCCTTAGGCACTGGTGCTGGTGCCACAACACTGCAACACGGCCCTCACAGAGACTGTACTTGGAGCACAGCAGTCACACGTGTTGCGAAGCATTTTTTTTAAAAATTGTAAGTACACGCCCCTGTTAAACAGGGGCTGAAAAATTGTGCCTTAGGCACTGGTGCTGTGGCATGGATCATTGAGGAGGAGGAAGAGGATAGTCAGTGAACATAAGAGGACAGTCACTCAGCATCAGCATAGGCAGTCTTGAAGGGATGTGACATTAAAAATTATTCGGTTATATCCGCCTCAGGTGCCTGGTAGCTGGTGGTGATCCAAGACTGATTCATTTTGATGAATGTCAGTCGATCAACCGAGGCGGTGGACAGGCGCACCCTATGATCAGTCACAAATCCTCCAGCAGCACTGAATGTGCGTTCGGAAAGAACGCTGGAGGCAGGACAGGCCAGTAGCTCAATTGCATACTGTGCAAGCTCTGGCCAGTGATCCATCCTCAGGACCCAGTAAGCCAGAGGATTTTCGGTGGGAAAGGTGTCCAAGTCTGACCTTGCCCCAAGGTATTCCTGCACCATGTATATCAGACGCTGGCGATGGTTGCTGGAACCGATCATACCTTGGGGCTGCGGACTAAAAAATTGTCTGAACGCATCGGTCAGACGTCCACCTTCCCCACCGCTCCTTCTGCCACTGACCGAAGCCTCAGCAACTCGTCGCCCAGGACCAGGAGTTTGTAGCCTCCCAGTTTCTGGGAACGCGTTGCACAGACCTTTCTGCAAGGCCTCCCTGAGATGTCTCATCCTCTGCTCCCTCTGCGACGGCAAGATAAGGTCCGCAACCTTACCCTTGTACCGCGGATCAAGGAGAGTGGCCAGCCAGTAATGGTCCCTCTCCTTGATCCGAAGAACACGAGGATCCTTCCGCAGGCTTTGCAGGATCAGGGAGGCCATGCAGCGTAGGTTAGCTGAGGCATTCGGTCCGGAGTCTTCTGGGTCACTGAGGATGACATGATCGCCAGCCACCTCCTCCCAGGCACGTACAAGTCCACTGGCTTGTTGGGACTGTACATCATCCCTAAAAGACTGCTGCTGCTGATGCTGAGTGCCAGGCTCCACCTCCATGCTCACACAATCCTCCTCCTCCTCCTCCTCCTCCCTCCTCCTCATCCTCTTCCTGTGTGATGGGTGGGACAGAAGGAACACTGTCCGGATAAAGGGGGCCTTGAGAGGCAAGGAAGTCCTCCTCTTCCTGCCTCTGTTCTGCCTCAAGTGCCCTGTCCATTATCCCACGCAGCGTATGCTCCAACAGGTGGACAAGAGGGACAGTGTCACTGATGCATGCACTGTCACTGCTCACCATCCTCGTGGCCTCCTCAAATGGTGAGAGGACAGTGCATGCATCCCTGATCATGCTCCACTGACGTGGGGAAAAAAAACCAAGCTCCCCTGACCCTGTCCTGGTGCCGTAGTCGCAAAGGTACTCATTGATGGCCCTCTGCTGCGTGTGCAGTCGCTGCAGCATGGCCAACGTTGAGTTCCACCTGGTGGGCATGTCAGATATTAGGCGGTTCTTGGGCAGGTTCAGCTCCTTTTGCAGCTCAGTCAGCCGAGCACTGGCATTATAAGATCGGCGGAAATGCACACAGACTTTCCTGGCCTGCCTCAGGACATCCTGTAAGCCTGGGAACCTGCCCAAGAACCGCTGCACCACCAGGTTGAGGACGTGAGCCATGCAGGGCACATGGGTGAGCTGCCCCTGTCGCAGGGCGGAGAGGAGGTTGGTGCCATTGTCAGAAACGACCATTCCTGGCTTAAGCTGACGTGGCGTCAACCACCTCTCGGCCTGCCCCTGCAGAGCTGCCAGAACCTCTGGCCCAGTGTGGCTCCTGTCCCCCAAACACACCAGCGCAAGCACGGCATGGCATCTTTTTGCCTGCGTACTTGCGTAGCCCCTTGTACGCCTACGGAGCACCGCTGGTTCCAAGGACAGAGCACTGGAGGAAGAAGAAGAGGAGGGGGTGGAGGAGAGAGGTGTGTCACAACCAGTAGCAGTAGTCGCGTTTTGGAGGCGTGGTGGCGGAACAACCTCCAACACTACTGCACCTTGTCCTGCATCCCTCCCAGCTGCCAATAGAGTGACCCAATGGGCCGTGAAAGAAAGGTACCGTCCCTGTCCATGCCTGCTGGACCATGAGTCAGCGGTAATATGCACCTTACCGCTGACCGCCCTGTCCAGCGAGGCATGGACATTGCCCTCCACATGCCGGTAGAGAGACGGAATCGCCTTCCGCGAGAAAAAGTGGCGTTTGGGAACCTGCCACTGAGGAACCGCACATTGAACAAACTCACGGAAGGGGGCCGAGTCTACCAACTGAAAAGGCAGCAGTTGAAGTGCTAGCAATTTAGCAAGGCTAGCATTCAACCGCTGGGCATGTGGATGGCTGGGAGTGTACTTCTTTCTACGGTCCAGCAGCTGGGGCAGGGAAATTTGCCTGCTGCATTCGGACGTCGGTGTACTGCAAGTACTTGGTTGTGACACACCGAATTCTACACCTTCAGTCCTCTCAGAGCAGCTTTCAGAGAGGACTGAAGGTGTAGTGGGGATGGAGATCCCAGCTGAGGAGGAGCAAGGAGAGGTCCGCTTAGTTCTTTGGTGTGGGTCTTTTATGTGTGCCTGCCAACGAGCTGCATGGCAGGTCGCCATATGTCTGGTCATGCTTGTCGTGCCCAAGCGGCTGATGTTTTGGCCACGCGAGATACGCTTGAGACAAATATTGCAAATAGCAGTGGTGCGATCTGCTGCACTCGTCTCAAAAAAGGCCCACACCAAAGAACTTTTCTGATAACGTGCAGAGGCAGCGCCCTGCACAGGCGGAGCTCTGCGGTGTTGTACAGTTGCTGTGCTGGCCTCTACCTGGCCTCCAGGGGGCATCCTGCCTCGTTGGACATGTGACGCCGCATCCTCCTCCTCCTCGTCCTCCTCCTCATCCTCTCTCCCTTGAGGCACCCACGTGGAGTCAGTGACCTCATCATCCCCTCCCTCTTCACCACTAGAGCAAACCTGGCAGTAAGCTGCAGCTGGTGGAACTGTACTGCCAGATTCCTCAAGCTGGGTATCGTCATCCGAGCCTTCGAATCGTTGGGCATCCTCCTGGAGCATGTACCCAACACTGTGCTCAAAGAGTTCGGGGGACTCCTCAGGAGGACATGGTGGGTCTAGGGAAGGGGTGGCTGATGATGCTCTGTCAGTACCCTGAGCCTGGGTGAGAGAGGATGAGGAGGATGAGGAGGGCTTGGTCATCCATTCTACCAAGCCTTCAGCATGATGCGGCTCCACATGTCCAGCTGCCGAAAACAAAGACGCGCGTGTCCCATGGCCACGTGCTGATGACGATGCACGACCACGTCCACGTCCACGGCCACGTCCACTAGAAACAGAGCCTGCCTGCCCTGTGTTCTTGGCTCTGCACGCTCTGCCTCCCCTTGGCGGTCTTCCAGCCATTGTAGTCGGTAGTCCTGTGGGTGCTGCTGAGAAGAAAATATAGGAGCTCTGTGTGATGCCACTAACACACTAGAAGTCCTATGGGTGCTTCTGCAAAGAAAATAGAGGAGCTCTGTGTGATGCCACTAACACACTAGAAGTCCTATGGGTGCTTCTGCAAAGAAAATAGAGGAGCTCTGTGTGATGCCACTAACACACTAGAAGTCCTGTGGGTGCTTATGCAAAGAAAATAGAGGAGCTCTGTGTGATGCCACTAACACACTAGAAGTCCTGTGGGTGCTTATGCAAAGAAAATAGAGGAGCTCTGTGTGATGCCACTAACACACTAGAAGTCCTGTGGGTGCTGCTGAGAAGAATATATAGGAGCTCTGTGTGATGCCACTAACACACTAGAAGTCCTATGGGTGCTTCTGCAAAGAAAATAGAGGAGCTCTGTGTGATGCCACTAACACACTAGAAGTCCTGTGGGTGCTGCTGAGAAGAATATATAGGAGCTCTGTGTGATGCCACTAACACACTAGAAGTCCTATGGGTGCTTCTGCAAAGAAAATAGAGGAGCTCTGTGTGATGCCACTAACACACTAGAAGTCCTGTGGGTGCTTCTGCAAAGAAAATAGAGGAGCTCTGTGTGATGCCACTAACACACTAGAAGTCCTGTGGGTGCTTATGCAAAGAAAATAGAGGAGCTCTGTGTGATGCCACTAACACACTAGAAGTCCTGTGGGTGCTGCTGAGAAGAATATATAGGAGCTCTGTGTGATGCCACTAACACACTAGAAGTCCTATGGGTGCTTCTGCAAAGAAAATAGAGGAGCTCTGTGTGATGCCACTAACACACTAGAAGTCCTGTGGGTGCTGCTGAGAAGAATATATAGGAGCTCTGTGTGATGCCACTAACACACTAGAAGTCCTATGGGTGCTTCTGCAAAGAAAATAGAGGAGCTCTGTGTGATGCCACTAACACACTAGAAGTCCTGTGGGTGCTTCTGCAAAGAAAATAGAGGAGCTCTGTGTGATGCCACTAACACACTAGAAGTCCTGTGGGTGCTTATGCAAAGAAAATAGAGGAGCTCTGTGTGATGCCACTAACACACTAGAAGTCCTGTGGGTGCTTATGCAAAGAAAATAGAGGAGCTCTGTGTGATGCCACTAACACACTAGAAGTCCTGTGGGTGCTTATGCAAAGAAAATAGAGGAGCTCTGTGTGATGCCACTAACACACTAGAAGTCCTGTGGGTGCTGCTGAGAAGAATATATAGGAGCTCTGTGTGATGCCACTAACACACTAGAAGTCCTATGGGTGCTTCTGCAAAGAAAATAGAGGAGCTCTGTGTGATGCCACTACACACTAGAAGTCCTGTGGGTGCTGCTGAGAAGAATATATAGGAGCTCTGTGTGATGCCACTAACACACTAGAAGTCCTGTGGGTGCTTATGCAAAGAAAATAGAGGAGCTCTGTGTGATGGGACTAACACACTTCAAGTCCTATAGGTGCTTCTGGGAAGAAAATATAGCTCTGTGTGTGTGATGGACTAACACACTTCAAGTCCTATAGGTGCTTCTGGGAAGAAAATATAGCTCTGTGTGTGTAATGGGACTAACACACTTCAAGTCCTATAGGTGCTTCTGGGAACAAAATATAGCTCTGTGTGTGTAAATGGGACTAACACACTTCAAGTCCTATAGGTGCTTCTGGGAACAAAATATAGCTCTGTGTGTGTGATGGGACTAACACACTTCAAGTCCTATAGGTGCTTCTGGGAAGAAAATATAGCTCTGTGTGTGTAATGGGACTAACACACTTCAAGTCCTATAGGTGCTTCTGGGAAGAAAATATAGCTCTGTGTGTGTGATGGGACTAACACACTTCAAGTCCTATAGGTGCTTCTGGGAAGAAAATATAGCTCTGTGTGTGTAATGGGACTAACACACTTCAAGTCCTATAGGTGCTTCTGGGAACAAAATATAGCTCTGTGTGTGTAATGGGACTAACACACTTCAAGTCCTATAGGTGCTTCTGGGAACAAAATATAGCTCTGTGTGTGTGATGGGACTAACACACTTCAAGTCCTATAGGTGCTTCTGGGAAGAAAATATAGCTCTGTGTGTGTAATGGGACTAACACACTTCAAGTCCTATAGGTGCTTCTGGGAACAAAATATAGCTCTGTGTGTGTAATGGGACTAACACACTTCAAGTCCTATAGGTGCTTCTGGGAAGAAAATATAGCTCTGTGTGTGTGATGGACTAACACACTTCAAGTCCTATAGGTGCTTCTGGGAACAAAGTATAGCTCTTTGTGTGTGATGGGACTAGCACACTTCAAGTCCTATAGGTGCTTCTGGGAAGAAAATATAGCTCTGTGTGTGTAATGGGACTAACACACTTCAAGTCCTATAGGTGCTTCTGGGAACAAAATATAGCTCTGTGTGTGTAATGGGACTAACACACTTCAAGTCCTATAGGTGCTTCTGGGAACAAAATATAGCTCTGTGTGTGTGATGGGACTAACACACTTCAAGTCCTATAGGTGCTTCTGGAAGAAAATATAGCTCTGTGTGTGTAATGGGACTAACACACTTCAAGTCCTATAGGTGCTTCTGGGAAGAAAATATAGCTCTGTGTGTGTGATGGGACTAACACACTTCAAGTCCTATAGGTTGCTTCTGGGAAGAAAATATAGCTCTGTGTGTGTAATGGGACTAACACACTTCAAGTCCTATAGGTGCTTCTGGGAACAAAATATAGCTCTGTGTGTGTAATGGGACTAACACACTTCAAGTCCTATAGGTGCTTCTGGGAAGAAAATATAGCTCTGTGTGTGTGATGGGACTAACACACTTCAAGTCCTATAGGTGCTTCTGGGAAGAAAATATAGCTCTGTGTGTGTAATGGGACTAACACACTTCAAGTCCTATAGGTGCTTCTGGGAACAAAATATAGCTCTGTGTGTGTAATGGGACTAACACACTTCAAGTCCTATAGGTGCTTCTGGGAAGAAAATATAGCTCTGTGTGTGTAATGGGACTAACACACTTCAAGTCCTATAGGTGCTTCTGGGAACAAAATATAGCTCTGTGTGTGTGATGGGACTAAACACACTTCAAGTCCTATAGGTGCTTCTGGGAACAAAATATAGCTCTGTGTGTGTAATGGGACTAACACACTTCAAGTCCTATAGGTGCTTCTGGGAACAAAATATAGCTCTGTGTGTGTGATGGGACTAACACACTTCAAGTCCTATAGGTGCTTCTGGGAAGAAAATATAGCTCTGTGTGTGTAATGGGACTAACACACTTCAAGTCCTATAGGTGCTTCTGGGAAGAAAATATAGCTCTGTGTGTGTAATGGGACTAACACACTTCAAGTCCTATAGGTGCCTCTGGGAACAAAATATAGGAGCTCTGCCTGCCTGCCACGAACACACTACAAGTCCTATAGGTGCTTCTGGTAACAAAATATAGGAGCTCTGCCTGCCTGCCACTAACACACTACAAGTCCTATAGGTGCTTCTGGGAAGAAAATATAGCTCTGTGTGTGTAATGGGACTAACACACTTCAAGTCCTATAGGTGCTTCTGGGAACAAAGTATAGCTCTTTGTGTGTAATGGGACTAACACACTTCAAGTCCTATAGGTGCTTCTGGGAAGAAAATATAGCTCTGTGTGTGTAATGGGACTAACACACTTCAAGTCCTATAGGTGCTTCTGGGAACAAAATATAGCTCTGTGTGTGTAATGGGACTAACACACTTCAAGTCCTATAGGTGCTTCTGGGAACAAAATATAGCTCTGTGTGTGTGATGGGACTAACACACTTCAAGTCCTATAGGTGCTTCTGGGAAGAAAATATAGCTCTGTGTGTGTAATGGGACTAACACACTTCAAGTCCTATAGGTGCTTCTGGGAACAAAATATAGCTCTGTGTGTGTGATGGGACTAACACACTTCAAGTCCTATAGGTGCTTCTGGGAAGAAAATATAGCTCTGTGTGTGTAATGGGACTAACACACTTCAAGTCCTATAGGTGCTTCTGGGAAGAAAATATAGCTCTGTGTGTGTAATGGGACTAACACACTTCAAGTCCTATAGGTGCTTCTGGGAAGAAAATATAGCTCTGTGTGTGTAATGGGACTAACACACTTCAAGTCCTATAGGTGCCTCTGGGAACAAAATATAGGAGCTCTGCCTGCCTGCCACGAACACACTACAAGTCCTATAGGTGCTTCTGGTAACAAAATATAGGAGCTCTGCCTGCCTGCCACTAACACACTACAAGTCCTATAGGTGCTTCTGGTAACAAAATATAGGAGCTCTGCCTGCCTGCCACGAACACACTACAAGTCCTATAGGTGCTTCTGGTAACAAAATATAGGAGCTCTGCCTGCCTGCCACTAACACACTACAAGTCCTATAGGTGCTTCTGGTAACAAAATATAGGAGCTCTGCCTGCCTGCCACGAACACACTACAAGTCCTATAGGTGCTTCTGGTAACAAAATATAGGAGCTCTGCCTGCCTGCCACGAACACACTACAAGTTCTATAGGTGCTTCTGGTAACAAAATATAGGAGCTCTGCCTGCCTGCCACGAGCACACTACAAGTCCTATAGGTGCTTCTGGTAACAAAATATAGGAGCTCTGCCTGCCTGCCACGAACACACTACAAGTCCTATAGGTGCTTCTGGTAACAAAATATAGGAGCTCTGCCTGCCTGCCACGAGCACACTACAAGCCCCTCTTTGTCAATCAATCTTTGTAACTGAATCTATCTAACTCAATCTCTGCAAGTGAATCTCTCTATCTATCTAAATGCAGCAGAGTGTCACAGAAACAGCCTGCTCAATCTGCGCCGGAACAGCATGTGACCGGCGCAGACGGCGTGGCGGCGTTTTATAGGGGGGGGGGGCGTGTACTACAGCCCCTGAGCTGTAATTGGCTACAGGCGTCCTGCCTGTAGCCAATTATGGCTCTTCGAGTTTCCGGGGCTGTGATTGGCCAAGCATGCGGGGTCACAGTGCATGCTTGGCCAATCATCAGCCAGCAATGCACTGCGTCGGCCGCGCCGGCCGCAATGCATTGCGGGGCCGCTCGCATCACACGAACGTGATGCGAGCGGCCAAAATAGTTCTGGGCTCGCCGAGCGAGCGAACGCCCGGTGCTCGATGCGAACGTGGGTTCGCATCGAGCACCGGGCCCATCCTTATCGGCCACGAGCATCGGCACCCCCGCAGTGCAGCATGCGTGGGAGTGCATGCCTGCTATCCCGCTTAAAGGAGCCGAGGTATAGCTACGATGGCTCGGCAAGCGGTTAAATACTATTATAATAATTGTTTAATTTTGCACGTTGCCATGCAAAAAACAAATACTGGACAATGTAACAATGTTACAATAACTGTAACAATAGCAGTGCAAGTTACAGATTCTCAGCGAGCTATCACAGCATTAGAAGAGTATTTAATAAGTCACATAGTTTAGTACATTTTTAGTGGAGTTAGCTGGTGTAAAATCACAACAAATTTGCAACCCACAATAGGGGAGAGAGATCAAGGAAATCTGTAAGGCTGCTTTCACACTGACGCGGGCGGGCGCCCGTGGTAAAGCGGCGCTATATTTAGCGCCACTTTATCGTCATTTTAGCTGTGTTTTTCGGCTGCTAGCGGGGTGGTTTTAACCCCCGCTAGTGGCCAAAAAAGGGTTGAAACCGCCCGACCGGTGGGTTTTCAGTGCTGCCCCATTGTTTTCAATGGGAAGGGACGCTTTGGGAGGGGTGAATACACTGCTCCTACATCACTCCAAAGATGCGGCTTGCAGGACTTTTTTGACCGTCCTGCAAGCGCACCGGGGCTTTCACATTGGAGTGAATTGAGTGGCACTTTCAGGGCCCTTTGCAGGTGCTATTTTTATTACTTTAGCGCCTGCAAAGTGCCTCAGTGTGAAAGCAGCCTTAGTTAATATTAAATCACAATTTCACCCAAAGTGTAGAAACTTCTGACTAGGACACCCAGTGCTGTATTCTGGCCTAGGCCCACAAGGCCCAGGCCTAGGGCGGCACACGAAAAAAGCCCCCCCCCCCCCCCCCCGAGTCAGTCCATTCACTGCTGAGGTTGCTGGCTGCAGTGTCTCTCACATAGAACAGAGCATGTGCTCACAGTCCCCCCTCCCCCTCCCCTCCACACGGACAGGAGAGCAGAGAGAGAGAACTTGTCAGCTTCTTCTCCTGTGTTATGATTCCGGGTGGGTCGGATTGTGGCTTCAACTGGCAAACCCAGCTACATTCTGCATATCCTGGAGGGGTGAGAGTGAGATACCAATCGATCCTCTTCACTCTCCTTGCAAACCTCACACAGCTGCTTATCTGTGCTCCAACTTTATTTCTCCTATCTCCTGTTATCTGAAATAGGGTGGACTCCCTGGTAAATAACCCTCTGTGTCCTTGGTGCTAGGGGAGGACTGTGCTTTTCTACTCTGCTTCAATGGAGACATGTACACTGCTGCTTACATATATGGTTTACTCTTTATAGCTCAATATCTGCAGGCTGGTGTCTCTGGAATCAATGGCATTTAACACCCTAGTGTCTGCTTGTATATGTGGTTAACCTTTTATAACTACTTGTATGTCTAAGGCCCGGTTCACACTGGAACTGGCCGCGGATCGCACAGGAATGCTGTGTATCCCTGTTCTCCATTCCAGGGACGAATCAGGACCGAATCTTTGCCTGAATTTGGCCCTGAAACGGAGTCAAAGACGCACAGCGTTTATGTGCAAGCCGTACCGCAGCCGCTTTGGAGATATGTGAACTGGTTCCATAGAGAGCCGGTCACAATCTCCTGCTATGCGAATTGGATGTGGAGAAACCCACATCCAATTCACAAAGGTGTGAACCCAGCCTAATGCTAGCTTCTGACATATGAAGAAATGTGTCATTTCTGATTTTATTACCCATCCTGCTGACTACATTAAGCCCAGGTTCACACTGATGCAGGTTAGAAACCGTGCAAGTTCAGCTGAACTCGCACAATTTCAAACCAACAATGCAGTCCGACTTCAGGGGCACCAATTCGGACGGTGCCATTGCTGGCAATAGCTGCTGATTTGGTATGCGATTTCACACGTCATGGCGCTGATGAGGCTGCATTGATGGGCACTGATCAGGCTGCATTGATGGGCACTGAAAAGGCTGCGCTGATGGGGACTGGTGATGCTGCATTCATTGCACTGATAAGGCTGATAAGGCTGCTCTAGTAGGCACTGGTGAGGTTGCACTGATGGGCACTGGCGAGGCTGCTCTGATGGGCACTGATAAGGCTGCTTTCATGGGCACTGGTGAGGCTGCATTGATATGCACTGATAAGGCTGCACTGATGGGCACTAATGAGGCTGCACTGATGGGCACTAATGAGGCTGCGCTGATGGGCACTGATGAGGCTGCAGTGATGGGTACTAATGAGGCTGCGCTGATGGGCACTGGTGATGCTGCATTGATGGGCACTGATGAGGCTGCGCTGATGGGCACTGGAGATGCTGCAATGATGGGCACTGATGAGGCTGCTTTGATGGGCACTGATGAGGCTGCACTGATGGGCACTGATGAGGCTGCACTTGGTACCCACTTTTAATGTACAGAGAGAAAGAAGTGGAGCTCTAAGAAGAAAAGGTGGAGCCTAAAGAGGAAAGGGTGTGGTTTACAGATGTCAGGGCGGGTCTTAAACAGGAAGGAACATGACATTGACAGGAAAGTGTGGGTCTTATTTAAATTAGGGAGTGCACAAGTTTAGTCAGGCCTAGGGCAGAACAAAACCTAAATACACCACTGAGGACACCAACAGGGAGAACACCGGCCCTTCAAATTAGTTGTGATAGGCTGAGCTTTCCTTTTCAGGCAATTGAATAAGTTCTCTATGTATTTCTATAGAAAATCCTTTAGAAAGAAAATAATGGTTTATTTCTGGCCCCAGCTCCCTCCGATGCATACTACTGTACAGAATCCTGTTGGACTAGTGGCAGTGGTAGCTCAGCTTTGGGGCCGGTTCACACTAGAAATCGCACAAGGAACAAGCTGTGCTATTTGCGAGAGGTTCAGTGTGGTGCAATTTGAGCCTATTCATTTTGAATGGGCTCAAATCACACAGCACCGAAAGTATTTTTGGAATCTTACTGCAACCAGATGGCATGGTACTTCTGTACCATGGGATGCAGTGCAGGCAAGAGCACTGCATTTGAAAACTGCATTTGGGGTGTTGTTAAGTTAACAATGACACCCGCTGCAGATTGCAACTGCAGTGTGTTTTACCACTTGCTTACTGGGCACATACAACCCCCTCCTGCCCAGGCCAATTTTCAGCTTTCAGCGCTGTCACTCTTTGAATGACAATTGTGCGGTCATGCAACACTATACCCATATGTAATTTTTATAATTTTATTCACACAAATAGAGCTTTTCATAGTCATAAAATTTTGTAGACAGGTATTTTATCTCCTTCATTGATGAGCGCTGATGAGGCTGCATTGATGCGCACCGATAGGCTGCACTGATGGGCACTGATAAGGTGGCATTGATGGGCACTGATAGGTGGCACTGATGGACAATGATAGGTGGCACTGATGAGGCAACACTGGTGGGCACTGATTGGGAAGCACTAATGAGGCTGCAGTGATAGGTTTCACTGATGGGCACTGATAGGCGGCTCTGAAGGGTACTGATAGGCGACACTGAAGGGCACTGAGAGGTGACATTGATAGGCGGCACTGATAGGTGGCACTGATGGGCATTGATAGGCACTGGTAGGTGACACTAATAGGCAGCACTGATAGGTGACACTGATGATGAGGCACTGGTGGGCACTGATTGGGAGCACTGGTGGGCACTGATAGGTGGCACTGGTGGGCACTGATTAGCAGAACTGATGGGCACTGGTAGGTGGCACTGGTGGGCACTGATTAGCAGCAGTGACTGTCAGTGTGCGGTCCCGTTTTCACAAGCCGGTAACCGTTTTTGTTTTCCTCGTACGGTCAGCGTGAGGAGAAAAAAAAGCAGATTACCGGCTTCTGTTTACATCATGTGATCAGCTATCATTGGCTGACAGCTGATCGTGCCCTTTACTCCGATCTATGATCAGGCGAGTCCCATGGATGGGCAGCGCATGCACAGTAGGACGTACATGGATGCCCTCCTGGCAGTTTAAGCCCATGCTGTAGCCATCTTTCGGCTATAGCGAGGGCATGAAGATGTTAAAGGCGGTGCAGGAAACAAGCAGATAACACAGGTTTCCTGCACCACGCTCTGGTGTGAACGTGGCAATGGGGCTTTCAATGCCCTAGCTTTTAATGGGCTGCCTACTCACAGCTAATGGAGGGAACCCCTGCTGGGGTTCACACAGGTTATTGCTGCCAGGGTGCATTCCCAAGTGTGAATGCACCCTAAAAGCCTAGTGCTGCCATTTTGAGACTTAGGCTCGGTTCACACTGCCTTGACTTGGAATCCGACTTGTGAGACCCCAAGTTGCGTGACATGTGAAATCCCATGTTAGCCAATGAGAGCTGTCTTAACTAACACTACTGAAGTTGCTCCGACTTTAGAAAAGGTTCCTGTACTACTCCAAGGCGACTTCTATCCGAATTGTGCCCATAGACTTTAATGGGCCCAGGCATTTCCCGAAAGTCTCCTCAAAGTCTCTTTAAAGTTTCTTCAAAGTCTCATCAAGTAGTACTCAAGTTGCCTGGAAAGGTTGCACCGCAAGTCACGCTACTTTCAGTTTGCAGCAGTGTGAACTGAGCCGAAGAAGGGGTCTTTCCTGCAAGATCCTGGAAAGCTGGAAAGCTTTTCTCATTAGGCAGTGGCCAGGCTTCTCCCACTAAATTCTTCTATAAAACAGCCCAACAAATGGGGGGGGGGGGGGGGGGGGATTTTTACTGACATATAATGCTCATACATCTTGGAGGGGCACAGTTTGGCATGTTGGCCCTGGGCCCTAGATGACATTGTCCCAGCACTAAGGATCTCAGCTAAGGGTTTTCATCATTGGAGCTCCAGGAAACTAGCTTGGGTTTTAACATGCAAGCATGTGTCCATTTCTGAGATGTTAAATTGGGTGGCTTACCCATGTTGAATTAAAGTGAAACAAGTCCCATACAGCATAGGATAACCGTGAGTGTGTGCATTAACTTGTACCTGGAGCAATATTTCCATACTAATTGGGAAAAAGTACAGCACATTCAAAAGATGTAATTTTTCATTTATAAAATAATAATAATAATAAAGTGATAGTAAACCCACAAGCAAACATTATTATATTGCAGTTTACTCATTCTTGGGTATAATGGGTGCATTCGTGTTCTATTTTAGGTTTTATTACTTTTATTTTCACTTGGCAACACAGACAGTAAATCTGACAATTGTCCAACTTTCCCCAACAAATGTTGGATGGCAGGCTAGTAAATTTTCCACGGACAACGGTCTGTTGTCAGATTTTCCAATCGTCTGTACACATGTCCGTCACACAAAAGTTGAAAGTACAAACACGTATGCTCGGAATCAATGCTCACCAAACACGACATTAGCAGAAGGTGCTCAAAGGGTGGCGCTCAAGAGCTGATATACCTTGTAGTATGTCAATACGTTTATGTTTGTTGGCCGACAATTGTGTACTATTTGTATGCAAGACAAGTTCCTGGCACACGCCCTTCGGACAAAAGTCTGATGCTTTGTTGGCCAACAATCTGATTGTGTATATGAGGCTTAAAGGGGGATTCCACCCTAAAGTGGAACTCCCGCTTTTCGGAACCCTCCCCCCCTCCGGTGTCACATTTGGCACCTTTCAGGGGGGAGGGGGGTGCAGATACCTGTCTAAGACAGGTATCTGCACCCACTTCCGGGCATAAACTCCCACGGGAGTTTACGTCACTTCCTGTCCCGACGCGCTGTCTGCCGGGACACACACGGGCGACTCGTGCATGCGCAGTAGGGAATCGGGAAGTGAAGCCACTTCCTGATTCCCTCACCGAGAATGGCGCCGGCTACAGCAGAGAGCCGAGCGATCGATCAGCCTCTGCTGCCGACACCGCTGGACCCTGGAACAGGTAAGTGTCCATTTTTTTTAAAGTCAGCAGCTGCAGTATTTGTAGCTGCTGGCTTTTAAAAAAAAAAATTTCAGTACAGTCCCACTTTAACAAATTTTCTAGCAAACAAAAAAAATTATTTTCACATGTACACAAAAAGTGCCAGAAAATGCCCGGTCTTCAGCTGGTTAGGGAAACAAAACTGGCCTTTAAAAAATATTTACAAATTTGTAAGCTGATGTTTTATATCATTGCTGAATTACATGTATAGTCCTTATTTTGCACATAACATTACCTACAGAGTGATGACATTACTATTTGTTTGCAGTGTTTGCTTGGCTTTCTAGGTGAGAGACTATATGGGGTGTTATGATCTAAAGCCAGTAAAGTAGCTCTAGAGATGAACGGCAGGTGGGAATTTATTCACAGAATAGTAGTATAATAAAGTAGCATAAATATAAAAAACTTATTGCTTACCACCATCTGCCTGAAAATAGTAAATATAAAAAAACATTTACTGTATATGCAATATTTCATATTTGACATACTAAAGAATGAATTAAAAAAAAAAATTCTAATATATTTTGTATTATGTTTCCAAAGTTTGGTAAATACCACAGTTCTGTTAGTGTTTGAAACAACTGTTATGACACCTTTGGAAAATCATTGGCCATCCTGCAATGCCAAAGATAGTTTATGAGCAAGAGGTTCAAGAGATACATTATGTGTGAGCATTGGGCGCTTCTTACCTCCAGAAGAGTTTGATAAATGGACAGTTCCAAAGGTTGTTGTAAAAGTCTGCTTGCTTTTTGCTGCATTTATTGCATTTGTGTGAATCACATTATCCTAGCTGAAAGAATGTATTTGGGGTGAAAATATATATTCTGTGAAAACAGCAAAAAATAAAATAATAATAATTTGCCTATTTTATGCAAATAGTTTTTCAATGTAATGTTTGAATCTGAACATAAAATATATACAAAACTTTAAACATTAATTATAAAAAGGGAATTATTTTATTTATTTATTTATATTTTTTCTGTTAAGGGGTTTACTCATTTATATATTTTAAAGTGGTGTTGCCACCAAAAAAAAAAAAAATTTGCTTAAAAATCATAAAAAATAAATAAATAAAAATAATTGTAATAAAAAATGTTTTACTCACCTCTAAATGCCTGTTGCTAGGGGGTCCCTCGTAGTCTGCCACCTTCAGTGCCCGGGCACTAACATCACTTCCCCTCGGCGCCGCACAGTCATCTGGGACCTGTCACGAGTCCCAGATGACTGAGTGTCGTATCACGGCACCCACAGTAAGAATGCCGGCGCCGCGAGCGGATCGGGGAACAAGGGGGGGCTTCGTTCCCCCGCATTGCTGGACTCTGGAACAGGTAAGTGTCCAATTATTAAAAGTCAGCAGCTGCAGTATTTGTAGCTGCTGACTTTTAAAAAAAAATTTTTTTAGTGGGCACTCCTCTTTAATATCACTACAAGTTTGTAAACAACAGGGATACGAAAATTAATTCAGAACCAAAATCTGCTGAGTGGAGGTGGGCTCATGCTATAATGTGATTTAAAATATGCTGTTCATGCTTGCTTATTATGGCACCCAGGTCATACCAGGTCCAGGCTCTAGCTGACACTCCACCTACCAGTACCATCTTTCCCACCACTTCTTCTGGGTCCTGTGTCGCCCCTCCTCAGCCACTGGTGATATGACTGCTCCACATGAGTACAGGAGCATAGCTCTGTTTCTGGAGCATATCAGCATAGCATAGCACAGGGGCATATTGTAGCTCCATGCTCGGCATCTCACAGTTGTTGGGAATGGGTCAGGACTCTACACTACCTGACACATGTGCTTTGGAGTGTACATAGAAAAAAAAAGCTTAGTAGCTGGATAAGATTTTTTTCTTGGTAAATATACTTTGCCTATTTCCTTTGTCAAAAAGTTCTTACTAAAACATAGGGCTTTGGGCAATTTAACTGGTGAGCTGGTATTATAAGTGTTCCCTCCTGTACTACATCTGTCAACATGCCAAGGTTTCTTAGGCTTCATGTACACATAGCCTTCTTTGACCGCCAGCTGCGGCAAAAAAGGATTTTACAGCGACTTTGCTGCATTTTGTGACCGGCGAGCAAAACTTTCCTATCCTGAACGCAATTCTTACGCATTCAGGAGAGGGAGGTTGAAACTCCCCTGACCACAGCAGCACCTAAACTCTGGTAAAAAGCCTATGGGGGTTATTTACTAAAGGAAAATCCACTTTGCACTGCAAGTGCACTTGAAAGTAAAGTCGCTGTAGATCCGAGGGGGACATGCAAGGAAAATAAAAAACAGCATTTTAGCTTGCACATGATTGGATGATAAAATCAGCAGAGCTTCCACTCATTTCAGATCTACCCCTTAGATTTCGAGTGACTGCACTTCCAAGTGCACTTTCACTACACTTTCAAGTGCACTTGCAGTGCAAAGTGGATTTGCCTTTCGGAAATAACCCCCTATGTGTATATTGACACATTGGGGGTTATTCACTAAAGGAAAATCCACTTTGCACTGAAAGTGCACTTGGAAGTAAAGTCGCTGTAGATCCGAGGGGGACATGCAAGGAAAATAAAAAACAGCATCTTAGCTTGCACATGATTGGATGAAAAAAACAGCAGAGCTTCCACTCATTTCAGATCTACCCCTCATATTATATTTAGAGCGACTGCACTTCCAAGTGCACTTGCAGTGCAAAGTGGATTTGCCTTTTGTAAATAACCCCTATAGGCCTTTATGGAGTTGAGTTTAGGCGCTTTGGCAAAAAAAACAGCAAAAGCTTCTAAACTCAAGTTGTAGTATACATGAAGCCTTAAGCCCCGTACACATGGGCAGAATGTTGGGAGACATTTGCCGGTAAAAAAATACCGGCCGACATTCTGCCCATGTGTATGCCGGCCTGTCCAACAGAGACCATTCTGCCAGCTTCTGTCAGACGTGCATGCTGGAAAACAGCAGCCGACCGGCTCCCGATCAGCGCTCTCAGCCAATGGCAGAGAGCGCTGATCCGAGTGTTCTGGCAGGGGGGCGTCGCCCTTATCAGAACACAACAGCTCAGTGGGGGAGAAGCTGGACTAACCTTGCATGGTTAGTACAGCAGCTCCCCCGCTGAGCTGTTGTGTTCTGATAAGGGCTTGTGTTGATGGCATTGGTTTGAGATGTTCTGGAGATCATTCAAAGTTCGAAGAGAGGCGCATTCAATCTGCAGTTGACCTTGCATGAGTGTGCAAAACTCCTCTGATGCAAACAAAATTCAGTTCATACAGACCCGTAGACAGGCAGAATGCTGATAAGGGTGTACAACATGGTGAGGCCAAGGCCTGAGATTGGGTGGTATTGTCAATACGTATTGCTTCCACACTCTTGATCAACCATGAGGGTACTTACTGGGTGTGACTCTCCTCTCCACATTACTTCGTAATTTCCCGTGCAAATGTCACCTATGACATTTTTCTTTTTTTATTTTTTATTGTATTTTTATTTTATAATTTTATTTTTTTTTTTTATTTTATTTTTTTTTTTTTTTTTTATTATTTTTTTATTTTTTTATTTTTTTTTTATTTTATTATTCTTTTTTTTTTTTATTTTTTTTTTTTTTATAATTTTTTAATTTTTAATTTTTTTTGTTTATTTTATATTTTTTTTTTTTTTTTATTTTTATTATTTTTATTTTTTTTTTATTTTATATTATTTTTTAATAATAAAATTAATTATATAATTTTTTTAATATTTTTTACTTTTTAAATATTTTTTTATATAATTTTTTTTTTTTATAAAATATTAATTAATTATATTTATTAAATTAATTTTTTTTTTAATAATATTTCAATATAATATTTTTATATATAAATCATATTAAAAATATATTACTTTAAAAATTTAATAAAAATGAATCATAATCCAAATTAAATTAATAATTTAAAAAAAAAATAATAATAAATAATTATATAAAAATATAAATAACAAAAAAGTTTTTTTTATCTAAAGAATAAATAATTAATAATAATAAAAAATTATTAGTCGAGTGTATTAATAAAAAAAATAAGTTACATCAAAAAATTAATTAATTATGAATATAAACAATAAAAATAATTAAAATGATAACTTAAAAAAAAAATTTATAAAATAATTTATTTATTAAATACTAATAAATTGTAATATGAATTAAATTAATTAAAAAAAAAATAAAAGAAAAAAAAAACAAAAAAGAGAGCACATAAAAAAAACAAAAAAAAAAAACAAAGAACAAAACAATAGACTCCACAAACAAAAAAAATAAAAACCAAGAAGCACCAAAAAAAAAATAAAAAAGAAATTACCACCCTAAGAAACAACAAACAACCAAACAAGCAAAAAAATCAAAAACCAGACACAACACAAACAAAAAAAAAAAATGAAATGACCAGAAAAACGGCAGCACTACAGCATAGACATACAAATGGGGTGTAACAATGGCTTTTTGTTCAGCTGCAGCTAACCGGAGCTTGATTGACAAGCTACTCTGGGCCATCATTTGAATAGTTCTTTGAATGGACAGCAGCAGACATGGGTTAAATAAGTCAGCATAACATCTAACACCTCTTCATTAAAACCATGCCTGGACATTGGATTTAAGTACTCAAAATATAATAATAACATCACAGAATATCTTCAATGCATGAAATTAAGCATTTCTAGCACGGTACTCAAGCCAAAGATCACATCTCCAGTTGAACTCTATTTTCACGATAACAATTGATTCATCTAAAATGTAAAAATGTTGAAAATAAATAATCTGCACATTACATCAAAGGCAACAGACTGGAAGATCAATTTCATTACTCTTATCCCCCGAAATATGACACTACTAAAAACTCTACATGACTGATACTCCTAGCCTGACACAGATATTAATGGATGTGGATGATTTTTTTAACAAGAGTAGAAAGCAAGATAGGCAAGTTGTTTGCAGTGTATCAAGGCCAATTTCTCTCCCGTGAACACTGTAAAGCAAAGGTAGGTTTCTAGGGCAGAACTGAACATGCTCATTGCTGTGCTGTGGTTGTGTTCATTGGAAAAATAAAATCTCACATTGCTCTCTATATATATATATATATATATATATATATATATATACATACATACACTATATTGCCAAAAGTATTGGAACGCCTGCCAGTGCCGGGACAAGGTCACCTAACGCCCATGGAGAAGACGGCAAACTGCACCCCCCCAAGATGTTTTAGCATGTGCTATCAAAAATCCCCTCCCCCAAAAAAATAAAAATATATATTTTTTAAAATTGAGCACTAATCGGCACACCTAGCTCTAAGCATAAATTCCCTTTGCAAGTCTTGCCAAACAAGAATTCCCCCTCCTCCAAGTACAAATCTCTCCCTGCTGAAGTCCCCCTTCCTAGCACACATCTCCCCCCCCCCCCCCCCCCAATCCTCTCTCTAAGCTCAAATCCTCTCTCCTCCCAAATGTTCCCTGCTAGCACAACTATCCCTCACCAAAAAAGCACCCTGTTAGCACATATCCTCACCCCTCAAATGTGCCCCCCTAGCACTAATGCCCCGTACACACGGTCGGATTTTCCGACGGAAAATGTCCTATCGGACAATGTTGTCGGAAATTCCGACCGTGTTTGGGCTCCATCAGACTTTTTCCGTCGGAATTTCCAACGGAAAAAGTTTGAGATCCTGCTCTCAAATTTTCCGACAACAAAGTCCTATTGGACTTTTTCCGATCGTGTGTAGCGAATTCCTACGGACAAAGTGCCACGCATGCTCAGATCACATTACAAGACCAAAGCTATTGGCTACTAGCCTCTACGTAGTCCCGTCGTACGCAATGAACGTCACCACGTTCAGGATTATCGGATTTTCCGACAACTTTGTCCGACCGTGTGTATGCAACACCAGTGTCGGACAAAATCCGTCGGAAAAAATCAGACGGATTTTGTGGTCGGAATTTCCGGCCGTGTGTACGGGGCATAATACTCCCCAGTCATCCCTACTAGCATAAATCCTCCCCCCTCCTAGCACAAATACCCATCAATCATCCCTACTAGCACAAATCCTCTCCCCCAAACCCCTGCCCGCCCCCAAGAAGTGTTTCCCCTTCTTGCACAAATCCCCCCTCCTAGCACAAATCCTCTTCTGCCCATTCCACCAGCACAAACCCCTCAAATGATCCCTCAAATTTCCCCTACTAGCCCAAATCTTACGCCTGTCACCCCCCCCCCCAATTCCCCCTCCTAGCACAAATCCTCCCCCCAAATTTCCCCTCTAGCACAAATACCCACCAGCATCCCTACCAGCATAAATCCCCCCCCCCAATCCCCATTTCTAACAAGCCCCAATATTTCCTGTCCTAGCATAAATCCATTCCCCAGTCACCTCTTTTAGCAAAGCTCCCCCCCCCCAAATCCCCCCTCCTAGCTCAAATCCTCTTCCCCTTATACCCACAGCACTAATCCCCCCTCCTGGCACAAATCCTCACTCCTAGCCCAAATCATCCTCCTCCCACCCCCAGCACAAATCACCCCCTCTAGCACCCCTCCCCTCCAAATATCCCTACTAGAAAAAATCTTATCCTGTCACCCCTCAAATTCCCCATCCCAGCACCCCCTCCCCAGATTTCCCTTCCTAGCACAATAGCACAAATACACCCCCCCCCCCATATCGATCCCACCCAAAAGTAATCATCTTCTCCCTACAAATACTCTCATTCACCCCCTTGTGTCCCCAGTGCAGTTCTCCCTTCCCTCGGCTTGGCTGTTTCAAACACACATACCTTATATACAGTGCGGCACATCGCTCTGTGGTGCCCTTCTTCCGATGCTCCTCCCCGTCTTGTCATGTCAGAGTTGGGGAGGAGCCTGGGGGGGGGCGATTTCTATACCTTTGTCATTGGATGTCAAGGCGCAAAGTGGTTAAAAGATTAAAGTAGAACTATAGGCAAAAAAAATTTTCTTCTTGGATAGAGTAAAGTGATGACAGCCTGTTGGCCTAAAATCCGACCGTTAGTAAGCTCCATCAGACAATTGTTGTCCAACTTTCCGCCAACAAATGTTGGATGGCAGGCTAGTAAATTTTCGGCGGACAACGGTCTGTTGTCAGATTTTCCTATCGTCTGTACACAAGTCCGTCACACAAAAGTTGAAAGTACAAACACGCATGCTCAGAATCATTGCTCACCAAACTAGACATTGGCAGAAGGTGCCCAAAGGGTGGCACTCAATACCTCTTAGTACGTCACTACATTCGTGTTTGTTGGCCGACAATTATGCAAGACAAGTTCCTGGCACACGTCCTTCGGACAAAAGTCTGACATCAACAACCTGATCGTGTGTACTTTTAGGATTTAGGGAGGATTCTTTTTTTTATAATTTAATCTTTTATTATAGAAATTTTTGTTACATACAAAAGTCAATACATTGCATCTTAACATTTTTAATTTTTATTACTAGTCCAAAAATTATTTATTTCCCTTTATCCCCCCTCCACCCCATTTGGTCTGTTAACCTCCTGTACATCCACTCTAAACTATTTCTGTCATTGCCTGAAAATAAGATTCCGTTGTTTTATACGTTCCCCATTTTTCCCACCTTACCAGATACATTTCCATTCGGTCTTTCTCCATATTACTCAGATATTCCATATTGTTGATATACTCTACTCTTTGTATCCACTCTCTGGTACTGGGTTTTTTAATATCCAACCATTTTTTAGGGATGAGGGCTTTTGCAGCATTAAGCAGATATGGTACTGAGGTTTTTTTGTTTTGATTTTTTGTTTTAGTCGTGCCATGAAATAAACAGGCCCAAGGACATAATGGGATCCTCTCTCCAGTTATTTTCTCTATTTGATCTATTATATCTCACCAGTATTGTTTTATCTCTGGGCTTTCCCACCATATATGAAATGTTGATCCAAGTAGATTACATTTTCTCCAACACTGTGGAGATTTGGTGGGATATATTCTATGTTTCCTTTCCAGTATCAGATGCCATCTTATCAAACATTTATAGTTTACCTCTATGGACGTTATATCAGATGCAAAATTATATACAGCGTTTACCATTATAGCAGGTATAGTCCCCTGACCTTCTAATTCTGTGAGAATGTCGTAAACTCGCAATATAATGTTTTTTACTGTATTTTTTAAATTACAAAGCTTTTCCATCGGTAATAAAGCGTTCTCATCTCTGATGGGGCCAGGGATTGAATTTACTAAATGTTGTATCTGTAGGTATTCCCAATCTTTTAAGTTTTGCCACCCGTGTTTATTTATTAAATCTTGTTTTATCATTACTTCACCCCGTGATATAATATCTTTTAATTGTATATTAGCCAGTTGTTTCCCAAGCTGTGTACCATTTCCTGGGATAAAAAAATTTGTACCGCCCAGTGGAATTAATGGAGAGTTATACCTCCATTTTTCCTTTCGATATAGTGCATCCCATACTTTAAGTGCTGTGGAGGTTATATCATGTGTCCTAGTACTACTTACCGTATATTTTGGCGGTATCCATATATTTTTACGTAATTGTGTGCCATAAAGTGTATCTTCCATTTTCACCCATTTTTTACTAGTGTTTGTATTAGACCATTCAACTAATCTAGCTAAAATAATTACCGTGTAATACCTATAAACGTCTGGAAGTGCCATCCCTCCTTTTTTTTTTTTTTTTTTCGTTAATAGATTGTAGTTTACCCTTGATTTTTTGTTTTGCCATATGTATTTTAAGAATAGCGATTTTATTACACCAAAGAAAGTTTTTGGGATACTTATCGGGAGCATTTGGAATTTACATGTTATTTTTGGTAGAATCACCATCTTTAACATATTAATTCTACCTATCCACGAAATAGGCCCACTTCTTATATTCCTTATCTCTGTTTTAATTTCATTGAGTAGTGGAATGTAGTTCGCTTGATATAAATCATGTTCATTAGATGTAATTTTTTATTCCTAAATATGTTATTTCCTTTTTCTCCCATGTAAAGGGGAATTCCTGTTGTAATAATTTCTCTTCCTTTAGATCTATTCCTATGTTCAAAATAACTGTTTTATGGGGTTTATTTAAAAATTTGAGAGTACTCCATATTCCTTCATTTCCTTTATCAAACAGGGAAGTGACAATCGTGGACTGGTCATATATAGGAGTATGTCATCTGCATATGCTGCTATTTTATGTTCCTCCTCCTCCAACTTTACCCCCCTTATATCGACATTATTTCGTATTTTTGTAAGTAATGGTTCCAGGGCAATCACATAGAGGAGTGGCGAGAGCAGGCACCCCTGCCTTGTCCCGTTAAGCATATAAAATGCAGATGACATACTCCCATTGACCGTCACTCTGGCTGATGGCTGCGTATATAAATTATTTATCCATCTCAACATCTTTGGTCCCATACCTATGCTCTGAAGTGTTTCGATCAAAAAGCACCAATCTACTTGATCAAATGCCTTTTCGTCATCTATAGATATTAGTATCATGGGGAGCTTATTTCCCTTCCCGTATCATTTTGGGGAGGATTATAACCAGATTTTTTTTTCGCCATTAGTGCCCCATTGTAGAGAATTCCTTCACTTCCTGTCCCATAGCCAAACAGGAAGTAAGAGAAAGTGAGAGGAAGAAGTCCCTGCAAATTAAGAGGGACCCCCAAGTCACCAACACTAGTGTCCCTATTGGCAGATTTCCCCTCTATTACTTTTCTAGGGACAAATTTGAGATTTTCTTTTACTTTCAATGATAATAGTAAACAGGACAAATAGAGATGGAGAATCTCCTTAACGGAGGCACAGACAGCCATAAAACCTGAGAAGCGTTCCAATACATCTCCAATCCAAAACAAAAAAAAAAGTTTTGCCTTAAGTTATATTTTAAAATGAGTTATTCTTGTTTGAGAGAGTTTAGTTATGCTTTAAGATGATACAAAACATGAGGAAATTAGTGTAGAGCTCCATCTGCTGGCTGAAAATTGTAGATGTCACATATTCATATGATATTTTACATATTTACCTGACATTGTGTTTTCATTTTTTCTATTGTACTAAATATGGTTAATGCAGAAAGAAAATATACAAAACACTATACATTCTTTAAAAGAAGAAATTCAATCTCCAGTTACCAGGCAATGTTTATTATGGAGGTTTTTAAGATGGCACATCCCCTTAATTATAAACATGTATACTGTCAGGACAGGCAGCCATTCTGATGAAGCAAGCTGTGAATTCAGCCCCCCAGCTACCACAGTAACGCATACACGGTCTCTTGGCTACCTAAACTTATGCCCATCTGTCACAAGACTGTTCACGAGTTGGTTGGACTTTTTCCTCTATGGGGAGAAATGCCAAGCAGCAACACAATATGTCAGCTGCATAATACTGTCCCATATAATGTCTCTCATTTGTGACAGTTACAATTACTTCTGACCACATGCCTCTGTACACTTGCTCACACTTGTTAGCACCTGAGCTATTCAAGGAGTGAGAGGATTAAAAAAAAAAAAATGAAGATGGAATGATAGGGAAAGGGATGAAGGGTTGAGTTAATTCTGGCAGCAACAAAGGCAAATCACATTCAAGGAAAACCATGGCAATCTCATAGTGAGCAAAAATGTAAAGGCAATAGGCGCAAAGTAATAATGTGTGATAATGTGAAATAGATTGAAAGATCTCTGCAAGAGCCCGGAATCCGAGTCACCGAGACGCAATTTATTTTGTCACAAACAATATTTAAATAGGGAAGAAAGAGAAAGGCACACTGGCTTCATATTGCAGCTTTTAGGTGCGTTTCACAGAATGAAATGAATTTCTGCAGTAACACTAGACGTCTTTGGTTATCAATGTAAAACCCCCTGTACCAACCGCCATTCTGCAGCAGCAGGAAAATATAGAATGAACTGATGAGTGAAATGGTTTTGAGGAGTCACAAAATAAATACATATCTCTAGTTTCTAATGGTCGAGGTGTTTGGACCTCCCACTATAAGTCACTCGGTTTACTTTAGTTTCTGAAGCTGGGAAGGCTGTTCATTTGCAGATTAGTGGTTTGTCTAAATCAGACCCCCAGAATAATGTGTCTGTGCTTGCCCAGCTTTAGGATCATTGAGAGTCAGTTAGGGGTATGATGTGTCTGTACCTGCCACTACTGCTATGATGATGGCATGCTGATAAGGCTAAGTATCTATGCATTGCTCCTAAAGTAGAAGTGACTTTCAAATAATTACTTGTAAAAGCTTTAAGACGCAGCATGAGCTTTAGGACAAGCCCTCACTGACCTTGGTAGCTGCAAACATTGCAGAGTAATTCATTCTCAAAATTTACAGCAAAACACTTTTACTTTCATTTTCAGTGACTCCAGTTTATTTCCTCCTCCCAGCAGAGACTTAGTAGCCTGACAGTCTTTTTTTTTTTCAAATAACTTTTTATTGAAATTTTCAAAAGGAATATGTACAGAACTTATGCATATCCACATATATACATGGTAAGGGCCTAAACATGGCCTGCGTTTGCTAAATGTAAATTCAAAACATTTTAAACAGTAGTTACACTTGTTCAGCAACATGCTGACATCGCCAAGTATCACACATAAGTTATCCATGTCGGTCCTCAAGGTTGAAGGAACCCAGAGGGCGAGATAGACATAACCAAGAACATGTATCTTAAAAGGAGAAAGAGAAAGAACGAGTGAGAGAAGAAGGGGGGGGGAGGGAGGGGGCAGAGACGGGGTCCCGTCTCTCAGCCTAGGGCGGGTCCTCATGACGGTGCCATTCCTCCCAAACCATATTATGCATTTCCAATCTGTCTTGTAGTCTGGCCGTCATCTTTTCCATGTTTTCTACCTGACAGTCTTTTTTAACACCTTCTCGCCTGGCTTATATCAGAATGATGGCCAGGCTGGGGTCCCATTGTTCTGACTGGACGTCATATGATCCCGCAGCGGGGTGGCTCGTGTGTCGCCCGGACACACCAAATCTCTGATTATGGTAAAGAGCCTATGATGTAAGCTCTTCACTACATGATCAGCTGTTTCCTATCACAGCTGATCACACTGTAAATAAGAAGTGCCGGTGATGTGTCGAATATTGTCCCCCGTCAGATAGTGTCCGCCCTGTACTGCGCCTACGCAGTACGGAGGACAAGGAGACGCCAAAGGTTTCCGAAGATGAACAGCTCCTGTGCAGTGAGTCCAGGTTCAACCCCACCATCCAAGTGGACATGGAGTTAGAATAAAAAATAGCCGAGAGAAGCAAGGCCGCGCCCGAAGCGTGGCGAGCGAAGCGAGCCCGCGGGGGGCCCTGTTACTATGTGCTACCGTATGTCCGCTTGGATGGCGGGGCTTGCACCTGGACTCAGTGCGCAGGCGCCGCTCTTCTTCGTAGACTTTCGGAGTCTCCTTGTCCTCCGTACTGTGCAAGCACTGCGCCTGTGCAGTACGGGGCGGACACTATCCGATGGCCGGACACTTTTTGACAGAACACTGGTTATCAGCATTTCTCTACTCACACTGACAGGGCGTGAGTAGAGGAAAGCCAATAAAGTGGCTCTCCAGACAGGGGGGATCTGCACTGATAATCAGTGCTTTGATTATCAATGTAGCTTCATTAGCAATGCCTGCCAGTGCCCCACAGTGATGCCCACCTTTGCCCATCAGTTAAGCCCATCTGTGTCCATTAGTGATGCCCACCTATGCCCACCAGTGATGCCAATCAGTGCCCACTAGTGGTGCCAATCCGTGCCCATTATTGATGCCAATCAGTGCCCATCAGTACTGCCTTTCAGTGCCCATCAGTGATGTCTGTCAGTGCCTCCTCATCAGTGCCGCCTATCAGTGCTGTCTATCAGTGCCACCTATCAGTGCCCATCCGTGCCACCCACCAGTGCCACTTATCAGTGCCCCTCAGTGCCGCCTATCAGTGCCCACAAAGGCTGCTCATCAGTGCTGCATATCAGTACCACCTATCAGTGCCCTTTAGTGCTGCATATCAGTGCCTCCTCATCAGTGCCCATCAGGGCTGCATATTAGTGTAGCCTATCAGTGCCCATCAGTGCAGCCTCATCAAGAAGGAGAAACATTTTTGTAAGAAACTAAGAACAACTTTTTTTTCCCACATTTTTGGTCTTTTTGGTGATTAAATACCACCAAAAGAAAGCTCTATCTGTCTAAAAAAAATGATAACAATTTTGTTTCTACAGCATTGTATGACCTCGCAATTATCATTCAAAGTGCGACAGTATTGAAAGCTGAAAATTGGCCTGGGCAGGAAGGGGGTGAAAGTGCCCAGTATTAAAGTGGTTCTAAAACCATTTTTTTTTTACCTTATGCATTCCCTGCATTAAGGTAAAAATGTCTCTCTAACTGTTCTCCACTTACTCATCCCTAAACACTTAGTTGGGAGTGTGCCCACTTGGGAGCCCCCTTAGCACTACGCTTGCTGAAGGAGCACCCTCAACTGTGGAAAGTGGACAGCACTGAATGGGGAATTCCAGAAAAGGAGGTAAGGGACTGCTTAGTACATTTTCGTACGGATTGTTTCACAGTACCTCCAGCTACAGAGGCCAGTGAGGACTTGTTTTAAAGCTTATTTACTGATTGTTAAGAATATATACATTTTTGAATGTCCATAACCTGGCCACAATTCTGCTATAAAGAGTTTCTATGCAATGGTGAAGGTAATCATTCATGGCATTTTCTCCTTAAAATTATATTCTGGCTATCATTCTGATCCAGTGGCTTCAGCATATAAATCGTTAATCTGATACAGCTATGCAGATCTGATGTTTTGATTTTAATTGCTACATGATTTTTGCAAATCAAATCAGAGAAAGTACTGAAGACTGGAAGGAATGGTCAGCAATGGTACCTTACATATTTTTCTCAATACAGGTTTCTTTTAAGTTTTTTAAATAGGTTGGTGGCAAGAGGACCCTTTGAGAAACAACATTATTTAATAAAAAGTAGAAGCAGCAAAGTGCTATACACAATTGCAGCTAGTCAGAATCAACTTGCTGAGGTCATACCAGTACAAGATAAATTCTATTTGGCACGGGCACTGGACTTTACAAATATAACCTTACTTAATAAAGAGTACTGCTACTGTATGTATGTGACTAACCCACAGCACCCAATCCAAATTCACTCTGCCAAAGTCAAATCAGTACAAAACTAATTCTGATTGAATTGTGTACTTGGGAGGTGGTCAGAAGGACTGGACATTCTCAGCACTGCTCCCTAGGAGTTTAGAAATAACCCAATAAATGATGCTTGAAATAGCATTGCTTGTTCATTCAAATTTCAGATCACCTTTACTCAATAAAAAGTGTAAGACGCTAGCATTATTGTTCAATAAAATTAGATCTTATTTTTAGGATAGGTATATTAAACCCCCCTCACCACCCAAAAACAGTGATAGTAACTACTGTAAATCCATGATCCATACAAAATAAAAATTGCCCTGGTCAGCACTAGTTAAATTCATAAAGCAGAATAAAAGATAAAAAAAAATAAAAAATAGTTTAAATTGCAATACACACCTTCTCCCTGGTGCTGTCCCCTGCATACTCACTGCTCCTTCAGTGTAGCCGGCGGCCTGGCGGCCTGGCGTGAGTTATTGCGGGATTTCAACGCCGCCGCCGCCTGTTGCGATGGCAACCTTGGCTGTTGACAGCGCTCCCATATCAAGTTACTGTGCATGCGCGAGATCGGGGATACAAAACGCAGTGCATGCTGGTCGATCAGCGGCACTGTATCCCGGAAGAGGATGCCTGTGGGCTTCACATGCCCACAGGCAAGATGAGAACAGCCAAAAAGAAGATCTACAAGTTCTTTTTTTAAAGAGAAATAGGACATTTTAAAGACAGAAAAACTGGAACAAGTAAGTTGAAATTTTAAATAACTTAATCTGTCAGTGTACCCCAAAAAAAAAATGATTTAGGCAGTGGAGCCCCGCTTTAAGAACTTGTGCTCACAAAGTAGAGTTTCCTGAAATGATGCAGAGTAACATTAGTGTAATATTTCTTACTATATCTTAATACTTACCTAGCTAGAAGTCATAGATTATGCTGTGCCCCCATCTGCTATATCGCAGCAGTTTGTATGGAAGTAGACTGGGATATCTGGTATTCGAACCAGCGACCCTTCTTAATGCTAGATGAGAGTGCTAACCACTACACCACTGTGCCACCCTGTGCTGCCCTGTGCCGCCCTAAGATTACCTTTTCATGTTCTCGTGGCAACCTAAAATGTTGTATTTACCCTCACGTTTAGTCCCAGTGCCACTGGTAATCAGGACAAAGAGTGAATATCCCTAATGGGGACACAGACAGCAATAAATATTTGACAGTGGTTCTAACCTCACACTATTATATCCAAATATAAATAAAAAAAGGTTTGCCCTTAGTTTTACTTTAAATATCAACTGCAGCCTGAACTGTGTGTTTAATTGTAGATATATGGAGAAGGATTAGAGCCTTCTTCATCATGTTATTACTGTCTGGTCCTTTTGGGGTGATCTTCTCTTACTTTTGTAGGGATCTGCTGCCCTCTACTGTCAGCTGCTAGCATCACACTGTAATGTAATATTATGTATGCCACTTCCTAAATCAGGGGTTAGTTGGGAAAAGGTCCTGGAAGGAGGAAGTTTTGAGAGAGATATTCGCCACATGTCCTTTTCATGCTACCAGATTAGAAGAGACTATTATTGCCAGATAACTAGGATTGTGTTTCAGACTGGTTGGGTAATTGCTGAAGAGTCTCTTCATCACCACAGATCTTGTCTTCAGATCTCCCTGTGTCCATTCTGACCTGGCCCCGCCCCCTCTTTCCTGATTGGCTGAATTTGATTGACAGCAGCAGGAGCTAATTGCACTGCGCTGCTGTCTCAGCCAATGAAGAGGGGAGTCTCGGGCAGCTTAGACACTCCTGCAGCATCGCTGAATAAAGACTAGCTCAGGTAAGTATTGCGTGGGCTGAATGGGGATGCTACCCACAGAAGGTTTTTTTTTTTAATGAATAGAATGCATTAACATAAAAAAAACCTTCTGCCTTTACATTCACTTTAATCTTTTCTTATATAAAGCTTGTATTATTTCTATACTGTTGTGCATCTATTTACTTATGGTGAATGTGATGTGCTGGTTGCAGTAGTTCTTCTGCGTCCAATTACTTTATTTAAATTATTGATTCATTTCCTGGGAAAGGAATCCCCTCTGTTCAAAGAGGCCCTGTCCTGGGGTGAAGGCACTGCCAACTTTAATATCAATCCCACTCTTCCACTAAATAGAGGTACTGATTCTCTTATTTGACTACAGGTTTAGCGCAATATCCTGTTTGGGGAGGGCCATTTCTCATAACTCCACCAAATGAGGGCTACATTTTCTTTCAGAACAAGATATGAGGGGAAATCTCTGCAATGGGGGAAATAGACAAAAAGAACCCCACATTCTAGGAAGATTAAGGAGGGTTAAACTTGTCAGTGCGTTCTGCACCTCTATGGCAGTGTATGCCACTGCTCCCAACAAGGAGAGCACTTTTTATTTCTAAAAACACCAAGAGGGCATTCTTCATTCCACTTCCACTAATGAGGAGGCACACTTTCTCCCACTGCCACCATTGAGGGGGGCACACTTCATCCTTCTGACATTACCGAAAGTACACTCTTAATCCCACTAACACCAACGAAGGGGCACTTCTAATGCTACTAACACCAACAAGGGGGGAATCGATCATCCTTAGAACACTAAGAAGGTGGAGCATTCTTTGTCTGACTTCCACCAATGAGCGGGGCACTCCACATCCCTCTGACACCAAAAAGGGGGTCATTGTTCATTCCACTGGCACCACCAACCAGACACAGCACACTATTAGCGTCACTACAAAGTTTAGCCTGAACTAACATCTCTGCTACTTATTGTACTTACAAACTATACATAGAAACAAGGCTTTTAACATGAACAAACATTTACTAGATTAGTTACATTAAGCTTAACTCTTTTCCATGAAAATGACTTTAAGGCCTACTCTGGCCCTCTGTACCTTCAGGCTGTTTTCTTACTACGTTACCATAGCAATGCTAGAAACTTAAGGCTCCAGGAGAAAAATTTAATGTGGCAGTCTTCAATGTCATTCTAGATCTCAGTCATTATACCTGACTTTTTCACAACCTGGTTTTGTTATTTTTAAAATTGTAATGTATTCATTTTTAACATATGCTCTTTTTTTATGTGTGAAGAAATTACACTTTGCTACAATGTAAAGTAGTGAGTGTACAGATTGTAAATTTACAGCAGTGTAAATTTGCTGTCCCCTCAAATTAACTCAACACACAGCCATTAATGTCTAAACCACTGGCAACAAAAGTAAAAAATGTCCAAATTGGGCCCAAAGTGTCAATATTTTGTGTGGCCACCATTATTTTCCAGCACTGCCTTAACCCTCTTGAGCATGGAGTTCACCAGAGCTTCACAGGTTGAAACTGGAGTCCTCTTCCACTCCTCCATGACGACATCACGGAGCTGGTGGATGTTAGAGACCTTGCGCTCCTCCACCTTCCATTTGTGAATGCCCCACAAATACTCAATAGGGTTTAGGTTTGGGGACATGCTTGGCCAGTCCATCACATTTACCCTCAGCTTCTTTAGCAAGGCAGTGGTCGCCTTGGAGGCGTGTTTGGGGTCGTTATCATGATGGAATACTGCCCTCCGGCCCAGTCTTCAAAGGGAGGGGATCATGCTCTGCTTCAGTATGTTACAGTACATGTTGGCATTTATGGTTCCCTCAATTAACTATAGCTCCCCAGTGCCGGCAGCACTTAAGCAGCCCCAGACCATGACACTCCCACCACCATGCTTGACTGTAGGCAAGACACACTTGTCTTTGTACTCCTCACCTGGTTGCCGCCACACACGCTTGACACCATCTGAACCAAATACTTTTATATTGGTCTCTTAAGACCACAGGACTTGGTTCCAGTAATCCATGTCCTTAGTCTGCTTGTCTTCAGCAAACTGTTTGTGGGCTTTCTTGTGCATAATCTTAAGAAAAGGCTTCCTTCAGGGACGACTACCATGCAGACCAATTTTATGCAGTGTGCGGTGTATGGTCTGAGCACTAACAGGCTGACCCCCCACCCTTTCAACCTCTGCAGCAATGCTGGCAGCACTCATATGTCTATTTCCCAAAAACAACCTCTGGATATGACGCTGAGCACGTGCACTCAACTTCTTTGGTAGACCATGACGAGGCCTGTTCTGAGTGGAACCTGTCCTGTTAAACCACTGTATGGTCTTGCCACCATGGTGCAGCTCAGTTTCAGGGTCTTGGCAATATTGTTATAGCCTATGCCATCTTTATGTAGAACAACAATTCTTTTTTCAGATCTTCAGAGAGTTCTTTGCCATGAGGTGCCATGTTGAACTTCCACTAACCAGCATGAGAGAGTGAGAGTGATAACACCAAATTTAACACACCTGCTCCCCATTCACACCTGAGACCTTGTAACGAGTCACATCACACCGGGGAGGGAAAATGGCTAATTGGGCCCAATTTAGACATTTTCACTTAGGGGTTTACTCACTTTTGTTTCCAGCGGTTTAACCTCTAGCCGACCGCCCACTGTCTATTGACGGCGGAGCGGTGCGGCTCTTGTGGCGGGACGCCGTCATATGACGGCGTCTACATTTTGGCCACTAGGGGGGGTGCACGCGCGTGCCCGCCACGTCGCTGGGGACCCGATGCACGTGCCCGGCGGCCGCGATGTCCGCTGGGCTCCCGCGATTGCCCGGTAACTGAGCAGGACGTGGATCTGTGTATGTAAACACACAGATCCACGTCCTGTCAGTGGAGAGGAGACCGATGGTGTGTCCCTTGTACATAGGGACACCGATCGGTCCCCTCCCCCAGTCAGTCCCCTCCCCCCACAGTTAGAATCACCAATATAGGGAACATATTAACCCCTGCAGCGCCCCCTAGTGTTAACCCCTTCCCTGCCCGTCACATTTATACAGTAATCAATGCATTTTTATAGCACGGATCGCTGTATAAAATGTGAATGGTCCCAAAAATGTGTCAAAAGTGTCCGATATGTCCGCCGCAATGTCGCAGTCATGATAAAAATCGCAGATCGCCGCCATTACTAGTAAAAAAAATAATAATAATAAAAATGCTATAAATCTATCCCCTATTTTGTAGACGCTATAACTTTTGTGCAAACCAATCAATATACGCTTATTGCGATTTTTTTTACCAAAAATATGTAGAAGAATACGTATCGGCCTAAACTGAGGAAAAAATTTGTTTAAAAAAAAAATAAAAATTGGATATTTATTATAATAAAAAGTAAAAAATATTATGTTTTTTCAAACTTGTCGCTCTTCTTTTGTTTATAGCGCAAGAAATAAAAACCGCAGAGGTGATCAAATACCACCAAAATAAAGCTCTATCTGTGGGGAAAAAAATGATAAACATTTTATTTGGGTACAGCGTTGCATGACCGCGCAATTGTCATTCAAAATGCGACAGCGCTGAAAAATGGCCTGGTCAGGAAGGAGGTGTTCGTGCCTGGTAGGCAAGTAGTTAATGGCTGTGTGAGTTATTTTGAGGGGACAACACATTTACACTGTTATACAAGCTGTACACTCACTACTTTACATTGTAGCAAAGTGTCATTTCTTCAGTGTTGTCACATGAAAAGGTATAATAAAATATTTACAAAAATGTGAGGGGTGTACTCACTTTTGTGAGATACTGTACACACTGGCTTTGCATGGCTGGGAAGAGAAACAACCCAGTGCAGTTGAATCGTGCTAATGGAGTCAGCGAGACAATGAGTGACCAGTTTTTGGGAGGTATGGGAAGCGGGTATGGTAGACAGGTCCTTACACCGAGCCCCAACCCACTCTAAGCATATTGTAACAGAAACACTAAGGCATTGCACCAAATCTCATAATGCTCTTCACATTCTGAGAATCCTAGTTGTTTGTCTGTTGTACTGATCCTCTGGTTTCAATACTTTGAGTTTTAGAGGAACTTCACCCTTGTTTTCAAAAGTACAAGTCAGCAGCTACAAATACTGAATTGTAGGTGCTTATCAGTCTATGGAGTCCAGCGCTGGCATCCTGCAGCCAATTCTTCTCACCACTGCATGTCCACCATCTTGGATTTGGGAGCAAGTGAATGAGACTGGTCCTGCAGCCTCCTGGGATATGTGCCATGTCTCAGGTGACTGTGGATTGGAAAGGGGTGGGACAAGTGACTTCATACTCCCCAAGGTGAGTTGACGAAGTGGGTACCTGTCAAAAAAGTAAAAAGTAAAAAAAAAGTTTCTTCCAATACAGAAAAAAAAACTTCAAATGTGTTGTGGAGTGGGAAGGAGGATGAGCGGTACTTTCACTGTTGAGTGAAGGTCTGCTTTAATTACACACCAAAATCATGAAGATTTCTGGCTTTTCCAGGCCAGTGCCAGTGAAAACATTGAAACTAGAGGATCAGTATAACAGACAGGCCAGAAGAAGTTTCTAGTGTCAGGCCCCATATTTCTCATAGGAAAAGTTTAATTTAAAGTAAAATCTAACATAAAGCGTAACATGTTAATGCCTGGTGATCCTGCCATGAAGGTTCCTTGTTCAACCACTTCCTGTTGCAGGGTAACACCTGTCTGCAAATTGTGTTTCGGCATTGTCACTCTATTATATGCATCCTGGTAAAGTCTACAAGCAGCCATGCCACATAGATTGCCTAGGCATGGTCTACTGTTGTCACCATCAAGGCCAGTAGGAAGTGGTTGAAAGAGGAGATCAGCAGCACTGAGATCCAGATTAATTACCCATTTAAATTTTTGCAGTGCGTAATAGCACAATATAACATGCATTTAATAACACTACTGTGCATTGCTGGGCGTTGTGGCGCATTGCAATGCAGGTGCTTTAGGGTTCCATTAAAATTGCTTTGCAACACAAAGTAGCATCAAATGTAACGCATGCATTACCCCAACACAAAGAGTTTAAAGGGCCCTTCAAATAAACAATAGGATTTTCTGAAAATAAGAACATGGTAATTGTTTATGATATACAGTGCTCATTATTTTAACTAACAGATTAGAGTTTACATTTACTTTAATGGCCGACAGCTGTCTTATGTCTATGGAAAGCGTTACTCTTCCAACCACTAATATCTCAGCAATCTCTCTCCTATTAGGTTACAAATGAGAGCCCCTTACTCCCCTATTAATATTATAAAAGTATGTATTGTGATTTGTTCATTATGCGCTGTAAACAAATGCTGCGCTCAAGCCCGGCACCTAACTGGTATTATTCAAATTGTTATAAAATGCAGTTGGCACACCCACATACTCAATAATCCTTTAGGCTTGTCCATATGATACATTTATTGTGTGATCCATGTTACAATGGGGATATTTTCCCTGATTATCATTATGTGCTTTGACAGGCTGTAATTATAACAGATGGCTTATTACAATAGGGCACTTTAGACATCAAATTCCTTGCATGATTCTCCTTCATCGTGTTCATTCACATAACAGAGCTTGCAAGGGCTGTCTGAAAATCACACCTACGGTTTTAATTACCAAAAGTATTAGAGTTTTCTTAGCGCATAGCCGGTGATCGGCTTTTTTTTTTCTCCTTGCGCTGTCAGCGCGAGCAGAAAAAAAAGCCGATTACTGGCTCTGTTACTGTCACATGATCAGCTGTCAGCCAATCACGTGGTAAGGGGTCGGGATCGACCCCTTACTCGGATCTGTGATCCAGCGAGTCTCACAGACTCGCGGATCACAGAGCGCGCCGTGCGCACCCTTCAGGGGGCGCGCAGGCAGCTCGTTGCCGGGACGACGTCAATAGACGTCGTCCCGGCACAACAGATCCGCGCTGTAGCCGTCATTTAGCTATGGCGCGGATCTCAGGCGGTTAAACCACAGTTCTGGCACATGCTGCAGCAATAGTAGAGAACCATGGTGGGTGGCTAAAATGTTCTCTGCCCATTTGATAAAATATTTACAAGATAAAGAATGATTATGTCCTAAATGTGCACTTAGTGAAAATGTTATGGTAAAAAGAACCAAAATACTTGTCCTTAAAGCAGAACTTCCCATTTTTGGTGGAGCTCCACCTTAAAGTGTTACTAAACCCACAACAGTAAAATCAGTCTGTATATGCAGTAAAGCATGCTTGTTATACTCACTGTGGAACCTAAGGGGTTATCCCTCCGCATTGTGTAAAAAGGCTGTCATAGTTACATAGTTAGTCTGGTTGAAGAAAGACACAAGTCCATCTAGTTCAACCAATAAAAAGGGAGAAAAAAAAATCCTGTCTGATTCTTTCTTTGATGCTCCCCTTCTTATATTGTCCCCAATGCATCTCCTGATAAGACAGAGCCTTTGGAGTCGCTCTGCACATGCTCAGTTTGGTGTGTATTGCTAGAGTTTCTTTTTCCTGGGGAGGGTGTATGTGATCAGCACTGTCCAGAGGGTCAGGGGTCCTGTAGCCTCATAGGACAGTCAGAGTAGAACAAAAACTCCCCCTACAAGCTTTAACCAGTGCTTGGCCAGACACTGATAGAAATCACAAGATTGCTATATACTACTGAGAAAAGGTATTTGGCAGTTTATATTTAGTAAAATAATAGCATTTCCATGTCTTGTGTACTGTAGGAGACCAGATATAGTGAATGCAGGGTCCTGAGTTTAGTAAAAAAACTTTAATTTATTACTCCCCTTTAATTTTTTTTGTTTTTTGTTTTGACATTCACATATAAACATTTGTATTATTTGTTCATGTATTTTTGTTGTCACATTATTAAACCATTATAAAAATGTTTTTTGTTTTAAGTAATAAAAAAATAGCGCACGCCATTATAATTACACCACACAAAAATTGGACCTTGCCCACGTACTAATAGCAGCACCCCTGTTCAATTTTCCTAGACTAGAAAGGGGCAATCCTAAATATGGTTAAAGGATTAACCAATTGCTGCCCGCCCTATAGGAAAAAGACGTCTGCAAAATGGTTTTAAAATCCTGACCGGACGTCATATGACGTCCTCAGGATTTTGAGCCGATGCGCGCCCCCGGGGGCGCATATCACGGCGACACCCCAGTCTGACACCCCGCAACTACGATCTTGGTAAAGAGTCTCCAACGGAGACTCTTTACCACGTGATCAGCCGTGTCCAATCACGGCTGATCACAGTGAAAAATAGGAAGAGCCGGCGATCGGCTTTTCCTCACTCGTGTCTGTCAGACGCGAGTAGAGGAGAGCCGATCGGCTGCTCCTCTGACAGGGGGTCTGTCGATTATCAGCACAGCCCCCCCCCCCCTTCCCGTGGATGCCCACACTGGACCACCAGGGACGCCACCAGACCACCAGGGATGCCCAGCACCAGGTATGACACACGGTGCCCACAATGGATGCCAATCAGTTCCCACAATGGGCATCACTGATTGGCATGCATTATTGTTTGGCACTGATTGGCATCCATCAGTACCAAACAAAAAAATACAATGCCGCCTATCAGTGCCCATCCGTGCCGCCTATCAGTGCCCATCCGTGCCACCCATCAATGCCCATCCGTGTCGCCCATCAGTGCCACCTATCAGTGCCCAGTGCCACCTATCAGTGCCGCCTATCAGTGCCCATCAATGCCACCTCATCGGTGCCCATCAGGGCCACCTTAGTGCCCATCAGTGCAGCCCCATCAGTGCCCATCAGTGCAGCCCCATCAGTGCCCATCAGTGAAGGAGAAAACTTACTTATTTAAAAAGTTTTGAAACTGAAACAAAAAAAAAATTTTTTTTCAAAATTTTCGGTCTTTTTTTAATTTGTTTAGCAAAAAATAAAAACCGTAGAGGTGATCAAATACCACCAAAAGAAAGCTCTATTTGTGGGAAAAAAATATAAAATTTTCATTTGGGTACAGTGTAGCATGACCGCGCAATTGTCATTCAAAGTGCGACAGTGCTGAAAGCTCAAAATTGGTCTGGGCAGGAAGGTGTACATGTGCCCAGTATTGAAGTGGTTAAAAATAAGAGCCAGTACCACTGCTTGCTTGCAACACATTTGGATGCCTGTTTACCGGAAGAAAAGTACAGAGTCACTTTAAATCTGAAGATGTTTTGGGGCTTATAGCAAACATAATAAGAAGTTGGAATGACAGGCAACATATCATCATTTAAAGCAAACTGACAGATTTTAGAACAGCTGTTAAAACTGCCCTGTGTAAATATTCAGAAGATGTAAATGCTCCCCACTCCAAACCTAAATGAGAAAAAAAAATAAAATAAAGAAAACCAAGAAGCAATGCAGGATACAAGACAGCAAGATGAGCAATGTAAATCCTCCGCTTCAGACTTTCAGACTCCGTGATAACTTCTGATGCAAATTTGTGCTAATTGGCAAATTGTTTTGGTTTTAAATGTATATTTATTGGTGTTTAAGTATACGAATTGAGCTATAAACACAAAGTATTTTTTACAAACGTAAATGTTACAAATACTACCTACCGTATATACTAGAGTATAAGCCGACCCGAATATAAGCAGAGGCACATCATTTTACCACAAAAAAACTGGGAAAACGTATTGACTCGTGTATAAGCCTAGGGTGAGAAATGCGCAGCTACTGTAAGTGGAAAAGAGGGTCAACAATGCCCATTTGCAGCCTCACTGTGCCCATTTGCATCCATAGGTCCCCGAACTTCAAACTCGTTAGTTAAGGGTTCCTAGATGCCCCCTAGCTGCAGCCAAAAGGGTCCCAAAATGACATTGCTGCAGATGGATACAGTTGACCGATTTTGGGGCCCCGTATCTCTGGGCCACTTGGTGCTAGAAACCCCAAATATAGTGTGCAAACCCAGTGGGACTAGCACTACAACATATCCAAAGCTCGGGCTCCTAGCACCAAGTGGCCCTGGGATACGGGGCCCCAAATTTCGGTTCCGGGAAATGTCATTCTCTGCTGCAGAAAAGTGCTTGACTTGAGTATACTCGAGTATATACGGTAAATGGTGAACTTTTAGAGTTCGTATTTGAGAACCATGTTTGATATCATTTTTTCTTTACTGAAAATTCCACTATATTTATTGGTAATTCCATTGCACTCTGAGCTAATGCTAAATGTTAAAGTACATCTAAAAGCCGAAATGCCGTCTTTATTTGCGATAAGCATAGGAATTGACCATTCTTTCCTTTTCAGTCTGCGACCCAATGGAGGGCTTTCCCTTAATTCTCTTCCCTGTAGATGCAATGGGAATTTAGAAGAAATATCTAAAAAGTGAGGGGGAACCAACTTAGATTTCACCGGAAAAAAAATTCATATTGGAAGATTTCCCCTTTTTTTTTCCTGTGCTGATGAAAACCTTCTACCCTGTGATAATGGTCACCGAGACAAATAGAAAGCAGTAAAAACCTGAGAGATGGACATTAGATTGTCAAAAGTATTGGGACGCCTGCCTTTACATGAACTTTAACGGCATCCCAGACTCAATCCGTAGAGTTCAATATTGAGTTGGCCCACCCTTTGCAGCTATAACAGCTTCAACTCTTCTGGGAAGGCTGTCCACAAGGTTTAGGAGTGTGTCTATGGCAATGTTTGACCATTCTTCCAGAAGCAAACTTGTGAGATCAGTCACTGATGTTGGAGAGAAGGTCAACAGCGTCCAACATACAAAAAACAGAAATGCAACAAACCTAATAACTTGTTGTAAATAAACATGTGGGAACCGCCACTATTGGTGTTCCTGAGTAGAGTATGCCTCCCTTCCATTATCACAGTAAAAAGTCAAGAAAGATAAAGAATAGAGGGGGAAGAAGATGGGTAAGCGGAGAAAGGAGGGGGGGGGGGTAATTCTGCCCTGGTCCATCCATCATTTGAACATGCTTTATACATATGTTATTACAACTTATTACACAGGTTGAGACATAATTTCCGCATAGGCGGAAGAATACCGTATTTATCGGCGTATCACACGCACCGGCGTATAACACGCACCCCAAGTTTAGGAGGGCATTTTAAAGGAAAAAAAGTTTTAGGAGGGAAGTTTTACGGAAAAAAAACAAAAAAAAAACTTACATTTAAGCGTCATTTGCAGCTTGCCCAGCGCCATTTGCAGCCTTGCCCAGCTTCATTTGCAGCTTGCCCAGCGTCATTTGCAGCCTTGCCCAGCGCCATTTGCAGCTTGCCCAGCGTCATTTGCAGCTTGCCCAGCGCCATTTGCAGCTCGCCCAGCGTCATTTGCAGCTCGCCCAGCGCCATTTACAGCCTTGCCCAGCGCCATTTACAGCCTTGCCCAGCGCCATTTTTCAGCGGCGCTCGCTATTTTTGACACTTTTTTGGGGGGGATCAGTGTATAACACGCACCCACGACTTTCTCCTGATTTTAAGGGGGAAAAAGTGCGGGTTATACACAGATAAATACGGTATTTGAAGGCGAACCAGCCGGACCAGATCTTTTTTGCAAGGTCAGCTTTACCTCTCAGTGAGAGGGTGATGTCTTCCATGTGGTAAACGTGATCCACGTTTAGTAACCACCGGCACAAGGTCGGTATGGTCTTTGTCTTCCAAAATTGTGGAATAAGGGTTTTAGCAGCATTAAGTAGGTGGGGTGTCGCTGATCTTTTGTATGGACCGACTGGTTTACCTGTGCAGTGAACTAGAACATACCACGGGTCATTAGGGATTTCATAGCCTTGTATTTATTTAATCCAGTGTAGAATTGTTGGCCAGAAAGGACGTAACCTTGGGCAGTACCACAAAATATGAGCATGGGTGGCCCTCTCTCCACATTCCCTCCAGCACAAAGGAGAAACATGTGGAAACAACTTGTGTAATAGGACGGGGGGTGTAGTGCCATCTGACCAAAAGTTTGTAGTTGACTTCCGCCATTTTTAAGGCTCCTGAGGAAGTAAGGGTCAAGGCGGGGATGTTAGTTTTTTGGTCAGGGGTCAGTTCCTTGTGGAGGTCCATTTCCCAGTTACGGATAAACACAGGGGTGCTAGCGGAGGACAGAGACCAGCGCATGGTAGAAATATGAAATAGGCTTCACTATTGGTTGAGGTTCGGAAAATGCAGTTTCCAGAGGCGTCAGATCGGACAAAGATCTGAGAGGTTTTGGTAAAGAGTTGATGTTGGATGTCATTTAATCCAGAAGACTAAGGACAATCTTGTAGGGAAGATGGGTAACTGTGAGGACAGCTCTGGATTTTAAATAAGTATGGCAGCCTGAGCGTTTTTTATTATTATTTTTTTAACAAAGGCTAGATTACCGTTTATACTCGAGTATAAGCCGACCTAAATATAAGCTGAAGCACCTAATTTTACCACAAAAAAATGGGAAAACGTATTGACTCAAATATAAGCCTAGGGTGAGAAATGCGCAGCTACTGTAAGTGGAAAAGACGGTCAACAATGCCCATTTGCAGCCTCACTGTGTCCATTTGCATGCCTCACTGTGCCCACTTGCAGCCATAGGTCCCCCAAACTTCAAACTCGGTAGTTAAGGGTTCCTAGATGCCCCCTCGCTGCAGCCACAATTTGGGGTTCCTGGACCCAAAGGGTCCCAAAATGACATTGCTGCAGATGGACACAGTTGGCCAACTTTGGGGCCCACCCAGTGGAACTAGCACTATAACATATCCAGCTGGGGTTCCTGGCACTAAGTGGCCCCGCGATACAGGGCCCCAAAGTCGGTTCTGGAAAATGTTAAACACTTTTCTGCAGCAGAGAATGAAATTTCCGAACCAACTTTGGGGCCCCGTATCCCGGGGCCACTTGGTGCTAGGAACCCCAGCTATGGATTGGATATGTTATAGTGCTAGTCCCACTAGGTTTGCACACCAAATTTGGGGTTCCTAGCACCAAGTGGCCCTGAGATGCTTGATTCGAGTACAAGCCGAGGGGGGAAAATGCTTATATTCGAGTATATACGGTACTTTTTTCTTAAATCTAACCAGGAATTAGGCTTTAAATTCTTTCCCTCACTTTCTGAGCCCATTTACATTGCATGTCTAGGAAGAACAACCATCATAGTCAACAACGTTCGTTTACTTTACCTTTCATTTTCCCCGAAGGCAGAAGCAGCAGAAAGGTCTGGATTCAAGTTTTTACTTCTCATCTCAGAAAAAAAAAAAAAAAGTACACCTTAACAAGCACGAATAACAAAGCATTTCAGTTCATTCAGTTATGTACGTCTACTTCAGGTTCATCCAAGAGGTGCCGAAAACCATCTACATACTATGCTGGTTTAAAAACATTGATAATTATGAAGTAAAGTCTCTGTCAGACAGGAATAAATGGATGGATATGATTTGACAATAACAAAGAGATGGAAATAGCCGATGCAAAGCAACACCAGAAAATCTATTGCAGTGTTATACCGCCTCCTAGTGGTCAAGCAATGTATAGTTCACAAATGGTTGATGAAGGTTTTAACTGGATAGACGGATAGCTGGAGGCTGGCTGGTTGTAGTAAGAAAGATCAGAATTGATTCTCACCTCCTCTATTGAAGATTATTAGAGCAGCTGATGTCTCAAAAAATCAGATCGCATTTAAAAATTGCAAAATGGGAGGTAGCACTCTACTGGATGTCATAAGCATGCAAAAAAAAAAGAAAAATAATGCCAGTAACTTACAGGCCTGTGAGCTTATTTAACGAGAACCCGTAGTGTTAAAAATGATAACATCATGAATAGGAGATGGGGATGGAAAGATCTGATTATATCCGACACCTGTATCCAGATCATCCCATTCCAGCCCATCTGGGTTCATCCTTTTCCACCTTTATCAAATTGATTGAGGGGCTGTTCACACCGGTGGCAGCATTATAGTGTGTTGTGAAGGGAGCAGTGCCAGTGCACTGTAATCACACAACACGCTGTTCACTTCTTTTTAATTTAAATGTTTCAACATGACAATTCTGTTTATCTTTATGCACTGCAGCGTCTTATGATGGGGTGTAAGGAGTCGGTGAAAAATTGCCTGGTCTATGCAATAGCCAAGCCTTCCCAGGGCAGCCTATTACATATGGTGCGAATTTGCTCTAAAAAAGGAGACTGAAAAATGCTTATGATTTTTCGTAAATCTAAAATCCAGAGTATCTAGACAACTGGAGTGTCATACTGGGATCAGATTTAATTGAACATTGCAAGTATATAAATGCGATTGTTAGATTTATGAGACAGATTTATATTATATATAGAAAGAGCAAGAGTACCTGTGCTTCATCCATTCTATTTGCAGATACACTATATTATCAAAAGTATTGGGACACCTGAACTTTAATGGCATCCCAGTTTTAGACCCCTTTTACACAGAGGGCGTTTGGCAGGCGCTATAGCATTAGAAATGGCGCCTGCAATCCGCCCTCAAACTGCTGCTCCATTGTCTCCAGGACGTCAGGAAAAGTCCTGCCAGCAGCTTCTGGAGTGGTGAAGGAGCGGTGTGTTTACCGCTCCTCCATCACTGCTTCCCATTGAAATCAATGGAGCAGCGCTGCAATACCGCCGGCAAAACGCCGCTATTGCAGCATATTGCGGGCGGTTTTAACCCTTTCTCAGCGCAAGCGGGGGTAAAAGAACCCCGCTAGCAGCCAAAATGCGCAGCAAATCCGACGGTAAAACGCCGATAAAAATAGTAGCATTTTACTGCTGACGAAATAGGGGCGGCTTGGTGTGAAAGCCGTCTAAGTGCGTAGGGTTCAATATTGAGTTGGCTCACCCATTGCAGCTATAACAGCTTCAACGGTTCTGGGAAGGCTGTCCACAAGGTTTAGGAGTGTGTCTATGGGAATGTTTGACCATCCTTCCAGAAGTGCATTTGTGAGGTCAGACACTCCTAAACCTTGTGGACAGCCTTCCCAGAAGAGTTGAAGCTCTTATAGCTGCAAAGGGTGGGCCCACTCAATATTGAACCCTACGGACCAAGACTGAGAAGCCATTAAAGTTCATGTGCGTGTAAAGGCAGGCGTCCCAATACTTTTGGTAATATAGTGTATGTTATATATGATCTCCCCAAAAAGAATGGATGAGGCACAGGTGCTCTTGCTCCTTTATTTGATCTTGTTTAACAAAAAGATACATTTGAACAAACATTTTGCAAGTTCACAAGTGTTATATTAACATATACACAATTATTTTTAGTTTAGCTCTATGATCATAAATTACTAGCAAGAGGGGGACCCCTGGTGGTGGACTTTAAAAGGCACATACAAAGAATGAAAGTAAATAGAAAACAAAATGTATTCATTAAATTATCATAAAATCATATCATAGGAAGACCATATTATTGATAACCATGTTGTTCATATTTTCTTCCTATGATATGATTTTATGATAATTGAATGAATAAATGTTGTTTTCTATTTACTTTCATTCTTTGTACGTGCCTTTAAAGTCCACCACCAGGGGTCCCCCTCTTGCTAGTTCTTTATTATCGGATGTGGCACAACAAAATTGCAAGGGACTGCCGTTCTATATAATTTTCTATGATCATAAATTGGAAGACAGCCAAGGAACCTAAAACCTCTGTTCCAATAGTCCCTTGGTGGCATCTTATCCTCAGATTTTTCTGGGTTCTAGGTCTGACAGTCTTGATCGGCCGGCGCCGGATGATGTCACACCCGCGGCATGCGCAGAAGCAAAATTATCCCTGCACACAGCCATTGCTTTGAAATATAAATAAGGCTGCACATGCGCAGTTCAGTATACATACTATAGAAGATTTCAAACAGGCAGGTACATTTATTTTATTGCAGAAAAGACACTGCATGTCTGCAATAAAAGAACCCGCCTGGCCGCAAACTATTTTTTTTCAACTTTACTTTTGCTTTAAATGATAATTGCACCATTGCAACACATTTTTTTAGAGATTGAACCAATAAACTATATAGAAAATAAGGACGAGCCTAAGAAAATGTGTCAGAAATGCTGATTTCAAAGTAGGACAGCATCCTGATCCCTTAGTAACTATGCTGCGATTCCGTACTCTTCTCTTCTGACCTTCTATTTGTCACTGTGTAAGGCTCGAGTCACATCTATGCATTTTGCTTTTGAGCGTTTTTGCAGTGCTTTTTGCGGTGCTTGCCGCGTTTTTGGACACGCGATTTTACCGCGTTTTGCGTTTTTTTTTACATTTTTTTTTTACACTGTGGTTGCTTAGCAACCAGCTATATACAGTGTAAAAAAAACGCAAAACGCAGCAAAATCGCAGTAAAAACGCGGCACTTGTGTTTTGGATGCGGGTCCATTGACCTCTATTACATGCAAAACGCTGCATTTTGCATGAAAAAAAGTCCCCGACCCTTTCCAAAAACGCAGAGGCACAAAAATGCAATGATGTGAACATGTTCCATAGGAACCCATGTTAAAAAAATTCCCTGCATTTCTGCAAAATGCATCAAAAAACGCGCTAGTGTGAATGGAGCCTTATGGGTACCGGTACATTGAAAAGAACCTAAAGTTTCAGAAGGTCCCTGTTCCTTTACAAACCCCATGCTCTGCTAAATACTGAGTGGTGGCTGCAAGATCCCATGAGCATCAACCAGGATTTGTGTCTGGCCAAATACATTGATAGATTGGTTAATATTGGTTAAGCCACAGCTACGGCTGAAACCTAAAGCTGAACCAGGCTGAATTGGTGGATCGGCGATAGCTGGAGAGCCGTTTGTGAAGTCCAGTATTTATCACAACAGAGGAGTTGAAAAGAACAAAGGACTGACTGAGACTTCAGATCTGGATTAAACTGAGGCCGTGTTCACACCTATGAGAATTAGATTTGGGCTTCTCCACATCCAATTCGCATAGCAAAAGATTGTGACCGGCTCTCTATGGAGGGCGGCTGCCGAGCGCACTGCACTGAGTCTTTGTGTCAGGGCTGGGCTCAGCCTTTCCTTCTCTGAGCTGGCTGCTCAGCTGTCTGCTAATTACCAGCTCCCATCTCTCTCCACAGTTACTCAGCTGTTGATGAACCTGCTCGTCAGTCCTGCCTACTTAAAGCGGAGTTCCACTCTAAAGTGGAACTTCCGCTCATCGGAACCCCCCCCCCCCCTTCTGGTGCCACAATTGGCACCTTTCAGGGGGGAGAGGGGTACAGATACCTGTATACTACAGGTATCTGGACCCACTTCCGGGCATAGATATCTGCAGAATCTGTGGGTAATTATGCCACTTCCTGCGGGGCCCCTGCTGTGTGCTGGGAAACACACGGATACCAGAGACAGCAGGGAGCGTCCTTATTGCGCAGCGCGACATAACAAAGATGGTGGCGGCAGCACCTGAGAGCCGATCGACAGATCGGCTTTCGGGTGCCGACATCGCGGGCGCGCTGGACGGGTAAATGTCCATATTTTAAAAGCCAGCAGCTGCAGAATTTGTAGCTGCTGACTTTTAAAAAAACATTTTTCGCCGGACTCCCTCTTTAAGCCGTCCAGTCCAGAGGAGCTCTGCCTTCGCCTTGGTCAACATCTCTGAAACACAGCTCCTGCGATCCTGTTCAAGACTTGCTTTGCTGACATCCCTTCTGGTTCTAGATCCTGATTGCAGTTCCACTACATTAATCCCCGACTTCTGGCTTGGCTGACTATCCCTTCTGGTTACTGAACTTTGGCTATGTTTTGACTACGTTTGTTCTTTTTACTTTTATTATTAACCACTTTCAGACCGGACCAATTTGCAGCCAAAGGACCAGGCCCCTTTTTGCGATTCGGCACTGCCTCGCTTTAACTGACAATTGCGCGGTCGTGCGACGTGGCTCCCAAACAAAATTGACGTCCTTTTTTTCCCACAAATAGAGCTTTCTTTTGGTGGTATTTGATCGCCCCTGCGGTTTTTATTTTTTGCGCTATAAACAAAAAAGAGCGACAATTTTGAAAAAAAAACGCAATATTTTTTATTTTTGCTACAATAAAATATCCCCCAAAAATATATAAAAAAAACATATTTTTCCTCAGTTTAGGCCGATACGTATTCTTCTACATATTTTTGGTAAAAAAAAAAAAAAAATTGCAATAAGCGATTATTGATTGGTTTGCGCAGAAGTTATAGCGTTTACAAGATAGGGGATATAGCATTTTTTTTTTAACAAGAAATGGGGATATAGCATTTTTATTAATCATTTTTTTTATTAGTAATGGCGGCGGTCAGCGATTTTTATTGTGACTGCGACATTATGGTGGACACATTGGACATTTTTGGGACCGTTGTCATTTATACATCAATGCTATTTAAATGCATTGATTCCTGTATAAATGACACTGGCAGTGAAGGGGTTAACCACTAGGTGGCAGTGTAGGGGTTAAGTATGCCTAGGGGTGTCTAGGGGTGTGTTTCTTACTGTGGGGGGCGTGGCTGTCAGCTAGTAAATGCTGATCTCTGCTCCAATCACAGGGAGCAGAGATCGGCATCACTAGTTGCTAGGCAGAATGGGGAGATGCTGTTTATTTCCGTATCTCCCCGTTCAGCCTTCCCGTGAGATGATCGCGGGTGTCCCCGCGGCGATCGAGTCCGCGGGACCTGCGACCGGCCTCACGGGGGTCCCGACCGGCGCGGGAGCGCGCCGCTCCCGATGGCACGGAGGCATTTAAAAAAGGACTTATATATACGCCCTTATGCCTGTCCGTGCCATTCTGCCGACGAACATCGGCGTGCGCCGGTTGGGAAGCGATTAAACAAGTGTGATTTAACTGTACTTCTGTCTCGGCCAGATTTCATGGTTTCTGACACTTTGGCTCCGTTTTAGGGCCAAATTCAGGCAAAGATTTGGCCCCGATTCATCCCTGAAATGGAGAACAGTTGTTCCTGTGCGATCCGCGACCAGTTTAGGTGTGAACCGAGCCTAACTCTTCACTGTGAAAGCTGAAAAGCTTCTGCATTACTTTAAATTACAATTTCACAGTAAAGAATTGTGTTTAACCATTTTCAGCATTAACAGCCTACTGGCATTGTTTAAAGTGATAATAAACCCTCCGTTTTTTATAGCACTTTCAGTAGCGTATTTATTTAAAGCAGTTGTAACCTTAAAAAAAAAAAAATTATCTTGTTCCTTTAAAGCAGGATAAACATCATAGTGCTTGTGTGTTGTCATTTGTCCCTCTCTATGCTGTAAAATACCTGGTTGATCCTGTGTCCTCAGTGTGCTGACCATGGCGGCAGATCCATGATACCGTGAGTCAGTTTACGTGCCTCTGTCATCCCGCAGTCTCTCCCCCTCTCTCCCTGCCTGTCAGCTCGGGAGTCTGCGTGTCAGCCATCTTCCACCTTCCCCTCCTGTCGCTATGGCTGCAAAATCGCTAATCCCAAATCCTGGAAACACCTCTGTTACAGAAAAAAACTACCGTGCAGTATCTGTGTTTTAAAAATTATGCAGCAAAATATATCTTATTTCAGAGCGTCGCTGTGTGCTCACGTGAGCTTCCGCCGCTCTCCTCCTGACTGACATCAATGGGGAATCCCAGCCCCTCCCAATGTAGTCCTCAGATCGGCAAAGCTGAGCGCCAGGAGGTCATATGAGCCCACAGCATTGCTCTGAAATAAAGTATTTTGCTTCATAATTTTATATCTTTCTGTAATGGGATTTGGGATTTGTGACTTTACAACCACTTTAAATACTGAATATACAGCTTTTCTTTATCTTTAAATCCTTGCCTATTTCCCTGTTTAAGCTGGTGCTGAGTTTCCTACTTCATGGCAGCTTTTTCTTGCGGCTTCACCCTTGCATGCAGGGACTACAGCTGGGTCTCCCTACACTATGCGCATCAATGAAAACACACACCCCATCGGCTAGGATGGCAAGGCACCCCCCTGCTTTTCTTCCTTCTACCCACTTTTCTTCTTCAAGCTAACTGACTGATTGGAGACTGCACTGCGTACTGTTAACACTTTCCTGTGGTGACCAGAAGTTCAGGGAAGCAGCACTGAAAGTTGTAAACTGCAATTGCTTGGGTAAGAACTCTAACAAAGTTTATTAGAGGATGATTATATTTTTTTTAGGCTCAATGTGATAAGCTAAAAATAGTAAGGTATTAATACTACTTTAATTAAGAATTCTAGTTATTGAACTATGATACATTTTAGTAATATTACCCTCTCTAAATGAATAATGTTACTGAAGAGTTTCATTTGGTACCTTCACAGGTGCCTCCTTACCTCTATTTCATGTCCATGGACGGTTTTAGAATCTTGCTTTTCTCGCCTCTCATTGGCTTCTTTCAAAAGGGTTTTTAAATGCTGAACTTCTTCATTTTTACAGGAAAGGTCCGATAATAGCTTGTCCCGTTCACCTTCCATTTCCAAAAAGCGGAGATTCTCTATGCCAAGCTGCTCCTGTCCGAATATTCAAGATTTATAATACTTTTACTATTGTTACATCCACATATTTTATACATTTCAAAGAGATTTTATTCCATAAATCTCAATGACATATACAGAAAAAAAAAAAAAAAAAAGAAGGCATAAGGGGCCAACACCTGACATCAATGTACCACATCCCAAAATCCTAGAAATACTCAAAACATGAAAAAGTAGTTGGGACTTTTGAGGTGCAATGAGGATCACGCTCAACTATGAAACAAATATTATTTAATTGATAAAAATATAGTGAAAAAACTGCCTATAACACGATCAGAGAATGGGAGAAAGAATCTTGTAACTCAACAGACTCTTCCTTCCAATCACAGATCATGTTACAGGCAGTGAAAGCAATGAAAGAATATTTCTTGGAGGAAGAGGAAGAGTGAGGTGGAAGAGGAAGAGTGGGGAGAAAAGAGAAGGAGGAGGAGAAAGAGTGGCGAGAGAGGAGAAGGAGGAGGGGACAGGAGGAGGAGAAATAGTGGGGAGAGAGGAGGAGGAGTAGAAGGAGGAGGAAGAAAAGGAGGAGGAGGGGATAGGAGAAGGAGAAAGAGTGGCGAGAAAGGAGGAGGAGAAAGAAGGAGGAGGGGGAGAAAGAGTGGGGAGGAGGAGGGAGAAAGGAGGAGGAGAAGGAGGAGAAAGAGTGGGAAGAAAAGGGAGGAGGAGGGAATAGGAGGAGAAGGAGAAAGAGTGGCGAGAAAGGAGAAGGAGGAGAAAGAAGGAGGGGGAGAAAGAGTGGGGAGGAGGGGATAGGAGAAGGAGAAAGAGTGGCGAGAAAGGAGGAGGAGGAGGGGATAGGAGGAGGAGAAAGAGTGGGGAAAAAAAGGAGGGAGGAGGAGGGGATAGGAGGAGAAAGAGTGGGGAGAAAGAAGGAGGAGGGGCAGAAAGAGGAGGAGAAAGAGTAGGGAGAAAGGAGGAGAAAGAGTGGGAAGAAAAGAAGAGGCGGGGATAAGAGGAGGAGAAAGAGTGGCGAGAAAGGAGGAGGAGAAATAGTGTGGAGAAAGGAGGAGGAGGAGAAAGAGAAGGAGGAGAAATAGTGTGGAGAAAGGAGGAGGAGGAGGAGGAGGAGGAGGAGAAAGAGTGGGGAGAAAGGAGGAGGAGAAAGAGTGGGAAGAAAAGAGGAGGAGGGGATAGGAGGAGGAGGGGATAGGAGAAGGAGAAAGAGTGGGGAGAAATGGGCAGAAGGAGGGGAAAGAGTGGGGAGAAAGAAGGAGGAGAAAGAAGGAGGAGGGAGCGCGTCCTTGTGGGGAACAGTTTCACAGCAGCTTCATTGATGACCCAAAGGCTTTAACACCTACAGTGCTGGAAATTCTGGGATAGGAAGAGGACAGTGCATCCCTGCACAGAAGATTTTTACAGGATCCAGCTGTCTGCACATGGGACATAAGGTAGCTCATGAATGCTATAGAGAATCCTTTTTCATAGCTAAAATTCCTGCTTTAACGCCCAACTCCAGGAAAGTGTAAAAATCTCTTGCAGTGGGGATCCCCTAGACTTAAGTGAGCAATTAACCCTGGCACTGTAGGCACAGTCGCACTGCAAGGGGTCATTTTTTAGTTGCCCGAAGTTGGGCTTTAACTGTTGAGAATCTTCACACAATAAATTGTGTGAACACTTAACTCCTTTAGTATATCAGTCTCTATATTTTACCAGATAGCTTTCTGTCATCTGCATACATATTTTTCCTTTTACCAAAGAAATTATATTGTGTTGTGTTTGTATGTACTAAACTTAATTTTGTATTTTTTTTAATTTTTCCCTTAAAATATGAGTTTGATAAACAGTTGTGCAACTATCATACAGCATAACAAATTGAAACTGTTTCCATTTTATTCCACAGGGCCTCTGCTTCCAGAAAAGATATAATCGTTTAGGGGTTCAAAGTAATTTAGTAGCAAAAAATACAGATTTTATCACGTGGTGAAGAAAAGAAAAAAAAAAAGAAAAATGGTCCCAAAACGCAAAGTGGTTAAAACTTCACCTGTTACGTCACTACAAGAATCACAGTACTGACTGAATACAAATACACAACACATTTTTCACATATTTATTTGTAAAAAATGTTGAAAACCATTTATTATTTTCCTTCCACTTCACAAATATGTGCCACTTTATGTTGGTCCATCACATAAAATCCCAATAAAATCCATTTAAGTTTTTGGTTACAACATAACAAAATGTGGAAACTTTCAAGGGGTGTGAATACTTTTTCAAGGCACTGAATTGTTTTTGTGTTAAATAATCCTTAGATTGTACATCAGCGCCACCGATTTCCCTTTTTTTTTTTTTGTAGCTCTAAAGACACTAATCAATCAGTCTTCAGCGACCTAATCAAAGTAATTTTTTTGTTAGAGAATCTGTGTGCTCAGAATTAATCTTTTTTACTATTATCAATGGTTTAAAACATATTTGGCATTTGTCTTACTGTCTTCAGAAACCTTACTGTCTTGCCAACCTGATTTCCTTTTCGCAGCTTTTGTTGTATTATGTTTAACTCTTAAAATGATGGGCGTTTCTTTGGTTTCATATTTTTGAACTGTAATTTTCTCATTGTTCATGGCTTTTTTTCAAACCACAATAAAGAAGCCCATGTACCTTGTTTTGATCAAATAAAAATCTTGCGAGCAACTAGGATATGAATATGTTAATTAACCAACTATCTAGAGCGGGCAGCAAATAATACACTCCCTATATAAATGTGCAAAAGTGATAATACAGAAAATGCTGCGCTAATATACCAATCTCTTATCGTGTCAATCATATAAAAATGTCACATTGTTGAGTTAAATTCAAAATCTTCTTAGAACTGTCCAAATAAATATATCCAGTATTTCAGTGCAATCAGGTGAAATATAAATAAAAGTCAAATAGATGTCAGATAAAGATGAGGCTTTGCTGAATCTTCACAAATCCTGAAACATGCCTTATATGAATTTTTTTTTTTTAACATATTTTTTTTTATTGAGCATATTGAAATGTTACATCACATACATCAAGCATTAAGTTGGCATCAATGACATTATGTTCATATGGTTTTCTCTCCACTATATCTTTAATATTGCTAATATTAGCTCTCCTGGAATCTCATTTAATTCCTTCAACCTTAGCTTTGCTCTTTTTTTTTTTTTTATATAAAACACTATGTCAAAACAGTTGACATCAACCACAAAAACAAAATTTCAAACATTAAAAAAAGGTGCAGTCCCCTCCCCAGTATCGATCTTTCCAGTTACCGTATATACTCGAGTACAAGCCAAGTTTTTCAGCACATTTTTTTGTGCTGAAATTGCCCTCCTCGGATTATACTGGAGTCAAGCACTTTTCTGCAGCAGAGAATGACATTTTCCGACCGACTTTGTGGCCCCGTATCTCGGGGCCACTTGGTGCTAGGACCCCTAAATTGGTATTCAAACCCAGTGGACCTAGCACTACAACATATCCAAAGATGGGGTTCCTAGCACCCAGTGACCCCGAGATACGGGGCCCCAAAGTCGGTTCGGAAAATGGAATTCTCTGCTGTAGAAAAGTGCTTGACATTTTCCGACCCGACTTTGGGGCCTCGTATCTCGGGGCCACTGGGTGCTAGGAACCCCAAATTTGGTGTGCAAACCCAGTGGAACTAGCACTACATATCCAAAGATGGGGTTCCTAGCACCAAGTGACCCCGAGATAAGGGGCCCCAAATTCGGTCAACTTGTGTCCATCTGCAGCAATGTCATTTCGGAACCCTTTGGGTCCAGAAACCCCACATTTTGTCTGCAGCTAGGGGGCATTTAGGAACCCTTAACAACCAAGTTTGAAGTTTGGGGGACCTATGGCTGTAAATGGGCACAGTGAGGCATGCAAATGTGCACAGTGAGGCTGCAAATGGGCATTGTTGACCCTCTTTTCCAGGGACTACCGCTGGGTCTCCCTACACTGTGTGCATCAATAAAAACACACACCCCATCGGCTAGGATGGCAAGGCACTCCCCTGCTTTTCTTCCTCCTACCCACTTTTCTTTTTCACGCTAACAGACTGATTGGAGACTGCACTGCGTACTGTTAACACTTTCCTGTGGTGACCAGAAGTTCAGGGAAGCAGCACTGAAAGTTGTAAACTGCAATTGCTTGGGTAAGAACTCTAACAAAGTTTATTAGAGGATGATTATATTTTTTTTGGGCTCAATGTGATAAGCTAAAAATAGTAAGGTATTAATACTACTTTAATTAAGAATTCTAGTTATTGAACTATGATACATTTTTGTAATACTACCCTCTCTAAATGAATAATGTTACTGAAGAGTTTCATTTGGTACCTTCACAGGTGCCTCCTTACCTCTATTTCATGTCCATGGACGGTTTTAGAATCTTGCTTTTCTCGCCTCTCATTGGCTTCTTTCAAAAGGGTTTTTAAATGCTGAACTTCTTCATTTTTACAGGAAAGGTCCGATAATAGCTTGTCCCGTTCACCTTCCATTTCCAAAAACCGGAGATTCTCTATGCCAAGCTGCTCCTGTCCGAATATTCAAGGTTTATAATACTTTTACTATTGTTACATCCACATTTTATAAATTTCAAAGAGATTTTATTCCATAAATCTCAATGACATATGCAGAAAAAAAAAAAAGAAGGCATAAGGGGCCAACACCTGACATCAATGTACCACATCCCAAAATCCTAGAAATACTCAAAACATGAAAAAATTGTTAGGAATTTTGAGGTGCAATGAGGATCACGCTCAACTATGAAACAAATATTATTTGATTGATAAAAATGTAGTAAAAGAACTGCCTATAACATGATCAGAGAATGGGAGAAAGAATCTTGTAACTCAGACTCTTCCTTTCAATCACAGATCGTGTTACAGGCAGTGAAAGCAATGAAAGAATAATTTTTTGGAGGAAGAGTGAGGTGGAAGAGAAAGAGTGGGGAGAAAGGAGGAGGAGGAGGAGGAGAGAGAGGAGAAGAAGGAGGAGGGGAGGAGGGGAGAAAGAGTAGGGAGAAAGGAGGAGGAGAAGGAGTGGGAAGAAAAGAGGAGGAGGGGATAGGAGAAGGAGAAAAAGAGTGGCAGAAAGGAGAAAAGGAGTGGCGAGAAAGGAGAATGAGGAGAAAGAAGGGAGGAGGGGGAGAAAGAGTGGGGAGGATGGGGATAGGAGGAGGAGAAAGAGTGGGGAGGAGGAGGAGGGGATAGGAGAAGGAGAAAAAAAGAGTGGCGAGGAGAAAGGAGGGGGGAGAAGGGGATAGGAGGAGGAGAAAGAGTAGGGAGAAAGGAGAATGGAGGAGGAGGAGGAGAAAAAGAGTGGGAAGAAAAGGAGGAGAAGGAGAAAGAGTGGGGAGAAAGGAGGAGGAGGAGAAAGAACGAGGAGGGGGAGAAAGAGTGGGGAGGAGGGGATAGGAGGAGGAGAAAGAGTAGGGAGAAAGGAGGAGGAGAAAGCAGAGAAAGAGTGGGAAGAAAAGAGGAGGAGGGGATAGGAGGAGGAGAAAGAGTAGGGAGAAAGGAGGAGGAGAAAGAAAAGAGGAGGGGATAGGAGGAGAAAGAGTGGGGAGAAAGGAGGAGGAGAAAGAAAAGAGGAGGGGATAGGAGAAGGAGAAAGGAGGAGGAGAAAGGAGGAGGAGAAAGAAAAGAGGAGGGGATAGGAGAAGGAGAAAGGAGGAGGAGAAAGGAGGAGGAGAAAGAGTGGGGAGGAGGAGGAGGAGGAGAAATAAAAGAGGAGGGGATAGGAGAAGGAGAAAGAGTGGGGAGAAAGGAGGAGGAGAAAGGAGGAGGAGAAAGAGTGGGGAGGAGGAGGAGGGGATAAGAGGAGGAGAAAGAGTAGGGAGAAAGGAGGAGGAGAAGGAGGAGAAAGAGTGGGAAGAAAAAAGGAGGAGGGGATAGGAGAAGGAGAAAGAGTGGCGATAAAGGAGGAGGAGGGTATAGGAGGAGGAGAAAGAGTGGGGAAAAAGGAGGAGGAGAAAGAAAAGAGGAGGGGATATGAGAAAGAGAAAGAGTGGGGAGAAAGGAGGAGGAGAAAGAGTGGGGAGGAGGAGGAGGGGATAAGAGGAGGAGAAAGGAGGAGGAGAAGGAGGAGAAAGAGTGGGAAGAAAAAAGGAGGAGGGGATAGGAGAAGGAGAAAGAGTGGCGATAAAGGAGGAGGAGGGTATAGGAGGAGGAGAAATAGTGGGGAGAAAGGAGGAGGAGAAATAGTGGGGAGAAAGGAGGAGGAGGAGAAAGAGTAAGGAGAAAGAGAAAGTAGGAGGAGGAGGAGAAAGAAGGAGAAGGAGGGGGAGGAGGAGAAGGTGATAGGAGAAAGAGTAGGGAGAAAGGAGGAGGAGGAGAAAGAGTAGGGAGAAAGGAGGAGGAGGAGAAAGAGTGGGAAGAAAAGAGGAGGTGGGGATAGGAGAAGGAGAAAGAGTGGCGAGAAAGGAGGAGGGGATAGGAGGAGGAGAAAGAGTGGCGAGAAAGGAGGAGGAGGAGAAATAGTGGGGAGAAAGAGAAAGTAGGAGGAGGAGAAAGAGTGGGAAGAAAAGAGGAGGTGGGGATAGGAGAAGGAGAAAGAGTGGCGAGAAAGGAGGAGGGGATAGGAGGAGGAGAAAGAGTGGCGAGAAAGGAGGAGAAATAGTGGGGAGAAAGAGAAAGTAGGAGGAGGAGAAAGAGTGGGAAGAAAGGAGGAGGAGGGGGAGGGGATAGGAGGAGGAGAAAGAGTAGGGAGAAAGGAGGAGGGGATAGGAAGAGGAGAAATAGTGTGGACAAAGGAGGAGGAGGAGAAAGAGGAGGAGGAGAAATAGTGTGGAGAAAGGAGGAAGAAGAAGAGTAAGGAGAAGGAGAAAAGAGGAGGAGGTGGAGGAAGAGTAAGGAGAAGGAGAAAGGAGAAGGAGAAAGGAGGAGTGGGGAGAAAGGAGGGGGAGAAAGAGTGGGAAGAAAAGAGGAGGGGATAGGAGGAGGAGGAGGGGATAGGAGAAGAAGGAGAAAGAGTGGGGAGAAAGGAGAAGGAGGAGGGGGAGAAAGAAGGAGGAGGGAGCGGGTCCTTGTGGGGAACAGTTTCACAGCAGCTTCATTGATGACCCAAAGGCTTTAACACCTACAGTGCTGGAAATTCTGGGATAGGAAGAGGACAGTGCATCCCTGCACAGAAAATTTTTACAGGATCCAGCTGTCTGGGGAGAAAGGAGGAGGAGAAAGAAGGAGGAGGGGGAGAAAGAGTGGGGAGGAGGGGATAGGAGGAGGAGAAAGAGTAGGGAGAAAGGAGGAGGAGGAGGAGGAGGAGGAGGAGGAGGAGGAGGAGGAGGAGGGAGAAGAAGAGTGGGAAGAAAAGAGGAGGAGGGATAGGAGAAGGAGAAAGAGTGAGGAGAAAGGAGGAGGAGAAAGAAGGAGGAGGGGGGAGAAAGAGTGGGGAGGAGGAGGAGGGGATAGGAAGAGGAGAAAGAGTAGGGAGAAAGGAGGAGGAGGGGATAGGAGAAGGAGAAAGAGTGTCGAGAAAGGAGGAGGAGGGGATAGGAGGAGGAGAAAGAGTGGGGAGAAAGGAGGAGGAGGAGAAAGAGTAAGGAGAAAGAGAAAGTAGGAGGAGGAGAAGAAAGAGTGGCGAGAAAGGAGGGAGGAGGAGAAAGAAGGAGGAGGGAGAGAAAGAGTGGGGAGGAGGAGAAGAGGATAGGAGGAGGAAAAAGAGTGGGGAGGAGGAGAAGGGGATAGGAGAAGGAGAAAGAGTGGCGAGAAAGAAGAAGGAGGAGAAAGAGGAGGAGGGGGAGAAGGAGGGGGAGGAGGAGAAAGAGTGGGAGAAAGAGTGGGGAGGAGGAGGAGGGGATAGGAGGAGGAGGAGAAAGAGTAGGGAGAAAGGAGGAGGAGGAGGAGAAAGAAGAAGAAAAGAGGAGGAGGGGATAGGAGAAGGAGAAAGAGTGGGAAGAAAAGGAGGGGATAGGAGAAGGAGAAAGAGTGACGAGAAAGGAGGAGGGGATAGGAGGAGGAGAAAGAGTGGCGAGAAAGGAGGAGGAGGAGAAAGAGTGGCGAGAAAGGAGGAGGGGATAGGAGGAGGAGAAAGAGTAGGGAGAAAGGAGGAGGAGAAAGAGTGGGAAGAAAAGAGGAGATGGGGATAGGAGGAGAAAGAGTGGCGAGAAAGGAGGAGGAGGAGGGGATAGGAAGAGGAGAAATAGTGTGGAGAAAGGAGGAGGAGGGAACAGGAGGAGGAGAAATAGTGTGGAGAAAGGAGGAGGAGGAGGAGGAGGAGGAGGAGGAGGAGGAGGAGGAGGAGGAAGAGTAAGGAAAAAGGAGGAGGAAGAGTAAGGAGAAAGAAGGAGGAGAAAGGAGGAGGAGAAGGAAGAGTAAGGAGAAGAAGGAGAAAGGAGGAGGAGGAGGAGGAGTGGGGAGAAAGGAGGAGGAGAAAGAGTGGGAAGAAAAGAGGAGGAGGGGATAGGAGAAGGAGGAGGGGATAGTAGAAGGAGAACGAGTGGGGAGAAAGGAGAAGGAGGAGGGGAGAAAGAGTGGGGAGAAAGAAGGAGGAGGGAGCGGGTCCTTGTGGGGAACAGTTTCACAGCAGCTTCATTGATGACCGAAAGGCTTTAACACCTACAGTGCTGGAGATTCTGGGATAGGAAGAGGACAGTGCATCCCTGCACAGAAGATTTTTACAGGATCCAGCTGTCTGCACATGGGACATAAGGTAGCTCATGAATGCTATAGAGAATCCTTTTTTATAGCTAAAATTTCTGCTTTAAACGCCCAACTCCAGGAAAGTGTAAAAATTATCTCTTGCAGTGGGGATCCCCTAGACTTAAATGAGCAATTAACCCTCGCACTGTAGGCACAGTCCCACTGCAAGGGATAATTTTTTAGTTGCCTGAAGTTGGGCTTTAACTGTTGAGAATCTTCACACAATAAATTGTGTGAACACTTAACTCCTTTAGTATATCAGTCTCTATATTTTACCAGATAGCTTTCTGTCATCTGCATACATATTGTTCCTTTTACCAAAGACATTGTATTGTGTTGTGTTTGTATGTACGAAACTTCATTTTGTATTTTTTTTATTTTTCCCTTAAAATATGAGTTTGATAAACAGTTGTGCAACTATCATACAGCATAAAACATTGAAACTGTTTCCATTTTATTCCACAGGGCCCCTGCTTCCAGAAAAGAGATATACAGGCATACCCCACTTTTAAGTACACAATGGGGTTTATTTACTAAAGCTGGAAAGTGCAAAATCAGGCTCCCTTCTGCATAGAAACCAATGAGCTTCTAACCCCAGCTTGTTCAATTAAGCTTTGGTAATAAAACCTGGAAGCTCATTGGTATCTATGCAGAAGTGAGCCTGATTTTGCACTTTCCAGCCTTAGTAAATAAACCCCATTGTGTACTTAAAAGTGGGGTATGCCTGTAATTGTTTAGGGGTTCAAAGTAATTTACTAGCAAAAAATACTGATTTTATCACGTGGTGAAGAAAAAAAAATGGTCCCAAATGCAAAGTGTTTAAAACTTCACCTGTTACGTCACTACAAGAATCACAGTACTGACTGAATACAAATGCACAACACATTTTTCACATTTATTTGTAAAAAATGTTGAAAACCATTTACCGTATATACTCGAGTATAAGCCAAGATTTTCAGCCCTTTTTTTAGGGCTGAAAGTGCCCCCCTCGGCTTGTACTCGAGTCACCGCCGTCTGCCTACCTGAGCAGCGTGTCATGCAGACAGACAGCGGCCATTGCAGTGTTCAAACGATGCGCCTCGTCTGTGATAGGAGGAACACAAATTTTCCCAGCAGTGAGTCAGTTTTCAGTGTTCCGCCTATCACGGACGTCCTGTCATTCTCATCTCATGGACGAGGATGAGATGAGAGGATGTCCGTGATAGGCGGAACACTGACTGCTGGGAAAACAGAGTGTTCTATCACGGACGAGGACAAGGAGGAGGCGCGGCTTTTGAACATTGGAATGGCCACCGTCTGTTTTGCCTTACACTCTGATCGGCACAGGAAGAATGCAATGGGGGACACAGGATGCAGATCGGCACAGGTAGGCTGCAATGGACACAGGGGGGTATGTACAGGACACAGGGGGGCATGCAGCTGCAGATGGGCATTGTTGACCCTCTTTTGCACTTACAGTAGCTGCTGCCTTTCTCACCCTCGGCTTATACACCAGTCAATACGTTTTCCCAGTTTATTTGTGGTAAATAGGGGCCTCGGCTTATATTATGTATATGAATACCTTTTCAAGGCACTGTATTGCCGCGTACACACGAAGGGACTATCCCGCGGGATTGTCCGCTGGACTCAAGTCCACCGGACAATCCCCTCGTGTGTGGGCGCCGGCGGACTTTTTGGCGCCAAAAGTCCGGCGGACAATCCGCTGGGCTAGGTCCGGCGGACAAAGTCCGAACGTGTGTACGCGGCATATGTTGTTGTGTTAAATAATCCTTAGATTGTACATCAGCGCCACCAATTTCCCTTTTTTTTTGTAGCTCTAAAGACACTAATCAATCAGTTTGCTTTCTCTATGTCTCCAGCGACCTACTCAAAGTTATTTTTTTGTTAGAGAATCTATGTGCTCAGAATTAATCTTTTTTACTATTATTATCAATGGTTTAAAACGTATTTGGCATTTGTCTTACTGTCTTCAGAAACCTGTTTTGCCAACCTGATTTCCTTTTCGCAGCTTTTGTTGTATTATGTTTAACTCTTAAAAATGATGGGCGTTTCTTTGGTTTCATATTTTTGAACTGTAGTTTTCTCATTGTTCATGGCTTTTTTTCAAACCACAATAAAGAAGCCCATGTACCTTGTTTTGATCAAATAAATATCTTGCGAGCAACTAGGATATGAATATGTTAATTAACTATCTAGAGCGGGCAGCAAATAATACACTCCCTAAAAAAATTTGCGAAAGTGATAATAATACAGAAAATGCTGCGCTAATATACCAATCTCTTATCGTGTAAAACATATAAACATGTGCCAGTGTTGAATTCAAAATCTACTTATAACCGTCCAAATAAATATATCCAGTATTTCAGTGCAATCAGGTGAAATATAAATAAAAGTCAAATAGATGTCAGATAAAGATGAGGCTTGCTGAAATCTTCACAAATCCTGAAACATGCCTTATATGATGATTTATTTATTTTTTTCAACAAATTTTTTAATTGAGCATATAGAAATGTTACATCACATACATCAAGTATTAAGTTGGCATCAATGACATTATGTTCATATGGTTTTCTCTCCACTACAATATCTTTAATATTAGCTCTCCTGAAATCTCCTTTAATTCCTCCAACCTTAGCTTTGGTCTTATATATATATATATATATATAAATAAATAAAAACACAATGTTAAAACAGTTGACATTAACCATAAAAACAACATTTCAAACATAAAAAAAGGTGCAGTTCCCCCCAGTTTCAATCTTTCCAGTTACCGTATATATTCGAGTATAAGCCGAGTTTTTCAGCACATTTTTTTGTGTTGAAAGTGCCCCCCCTCGGCTTATACTGGAGTCAAGCACTTTTCTGCAGCAGAGAATGACATTTTCCGACCCGACTTTGTGGCCCCGTATCTCGGGGCCACTTTGGTATTCCAACCCAGTGGAACTAGCACTACAACATATCCAAAGATGGGGTTCCTAGCACCAAGTGACCCTGAGATACAGGGCCCCAAATTCGGTCAACTGTGTCCATCTGCAGCAATGTCATTTCGGACCCTTTGGGTCCAGAGACCCCAACATTTTGGCTGCAGCTAGGGGGCATCTAGGAACCCTTAACTACCAAGTTTGAAGTTTGGGGGACCTATGGCTGTAATGTGCACAGTGAGGCTGCAAATGGGCATTGTTGACCCTCTTTTCCACTTACAGTAGCTGCGCATTTCTCACCCTAGGCTTATACTCGAGTCAATACGTTTTCCCAGTGGTTTGTGGTAAAATTAGGTGCCTCAGCTTATATTCGGGTCGGCTTATACTCAAGTATATACAGTCATTTTATGCAAGCTCTCCATAGTACTCTTCTTCGTCATGTCTTTCATTTAGTTACCCCCACTGCTCCCTTCCCCATCCTCCTCTAGGGTATTTTTGAAATCGATCTAAACCATACCTTTCTGAACTTTTTGGGGGTTCCCCTTGTTGCATACATCATCTTATAAAGAAGTACATCTGCATTTCTTATCTTCACCTACTTACCCAGAGTTAGCTGTTCATCATAGATCCATCTTCGGGCGATCAATTTCCACACTCCGAAGTATGCACATTTACCTCCTCTTGATCAAAAACTCCCAGGAGACACCGTAAGAGGGGGCATATATTCGGGAGGGCAAAATGCTCAGGTATGAACTTGGTCACCTTGGACCACAGAGGCCGTATCCTAGGGAAACCCCATACCATATGTACCTTATATGAATTTAGCAGTGTTCCCCCATTAGATATGCGCTCACCTTAGGATGTGTGACCTCATAATTAAGTTTGGTCAAAATTAGCCTTTTGGTCACCCTGGACTAAAAATCGTGCTTTCCTCCTTCCTGTCCTGTCAGTGTTCCTCCGCCATTGCTGCCAGGCAAGTGGAACCCGATGACACTGCAGCCTGTGAGGAGGACTGAGGACAAGCGCTCCAGTATTCCAGGAGTCGGGGGTGCTCACTTGGGTCTCCGCAGCAGCCAGCAGGAAAACTGAGGACTGCTGTGGAGAACCGAGGGAGCGTCCTCGACTCCTGTGTCCTCCGTCTTCGGCTGCACTAGGCAAGGCTGCAAAGGCACTGGGCAAGGCTGCACTGGGCAAGGCTGCAAAGGCACGGCTGCAAAGGCACTGGGCAAGGTTGCAATGATGGACAAGGCTGCAATGATGGACACTGGACAAGGCTGCAGATGGACACTGGACAAGGCTGCAATGATGGGCATTTAAATGTAAGTTTTTCTCCATAAACTTCCCTCCTAAAAGTTTTTTTCCTTAATATTCCCTCCTAAACTTGGGGTGCGTGTTATACACCGGCGCGTGTTATACGCCAATAAATACGGTATTTATTTGGACTGTTATAAGAAGATTTTGAATTTAACTCGACACTGGAACATGTTTATATTATTGACACGATAAGATATTGGTATATTAGCGCAGCATTTTCTGTATTATTATACCTTGTTTTGATCCTTTTAAACATATTGCCCTTTGGAATGAATTATGTAATGTATTTATTTGAAACCACCCATTTCTGTTCTGTGTTCTTTGAAAGTAATATTTGCTTCCAATATACACTATCACCAAAAGTATTAGGATGCTTGCCTTTACACAAACATGAACTTTAATGGCATCCCAGTCTTATTTCGTAGGGTTCAATATTGAGTTGGCCCACCCTTTGCAGGTTGAACAGCTTCATGTCTTCTCAGGAGGCTGTCCACAAGATTTAGGCTGCTTTCACACTGCAGCCACGGCCGAGTTGGCGGTAAAGTGCTGCTAGTTTTAGCACTTTTCAGCTGCTAGCGGGGCGCTTTTAACCCCTGTTAGCGGCCGAAAAAAGGGGTAGAACTGCCCGTGTTGCGGTGCTTCCGAATCACTTTTTTTTAGGCCAATGGGCAGGGGCGGTTCCCAAACTTCCCCAAAGATGCTGTTTGCAGGACTTTTTTTTACCGTCCCACAAACGCACCGCCCCAGTGTGAAAGCACACTGGGGAGGCATGAGAGGCAGTTTTCAGGTGCTTTACCGGCGCGATTTTCAAAAGCGAACACACCTGAAAACTGCCTCTTATGCCCCGTACACACGAGCGGAATTTCCGGCGGAAAAATCTTGGATGGTTTTTTCCGACGGAATTCCGTTCAAGCTTGGCTTGCACACACACGGTCACACAAAATTTTGCTAAACTTTCGAGCGTCAAGGACACGGTGACGTACAACACTACGACGAGTCGAGAAAATTAAGTTCAATGCTTCCGAGCATGCGTCAAATTGTTTCCGAGCATGCGTAGGAATTTTGCGTGTCGAAATTGGTACAGCCGATCAGAACTTTTTCCGACCGAAAAATTGAGAACCTGCTCTCAATCTTTTGCTGGCTGGAATTCCGCCAGCAAAAGTCTTATGGATCATACACACGGTCACATTTTCGGACCAAAAGCTCTCATCGGACTTTTGCTGGCGGAATTTCCGCTCGTGTGTACTGGGCATTAGGAGTATGTCTATGGGAATGTTGACCATTCTTCCAGAAGCGCATTTGTGAGGTCAGGCACTGACGAGAAAACCTGGCTCGCAGTCTCCACTCTAATTCATCCCAAAGGTGTTCCATCAGGTTGAGGTCATGACTACCCATGTCTTTATGGACCTTGCTTTATGCACTGGTCCAAATCATTTGGTGGAGGGGGGGGATTATGGTGTGGGGTTGTTTTTCAGTGGTTAGGCTCGGCCCCTTAGTTCCACTGAAGGAAACCCTTAAGGCGTCGGCATACCAAGACATTTTGGACAATTTCTTGCCCCCAACTTTGAAGGAACAATTTAGGGATGGCCCCTTCCTGTTCCAACATGACTGCACACCAGTGAACGAAGCAAGGTCCATAAAGACATGGATTAGTCCTGACCTCAACCTGATAGAACACCTTTGGGATGAATAAGAGCTGGGAAAATCTCAGGTATGGATGAACAAAATTACAAATTCATTAGAAAAACTGCTCTAATATGTATTCCATCTGTTTATTTTATGGTTTGCTTGAAGTTATGCTTTCATTTCAGAAAGTGGGGGTTCTGTAATGTGCTGCTATGATCAACCCATATACAAATTCAAATTTTTTTATATTTTAAAAAAGTTATTTTGTTGCCAAAGATCCTAACAAGTTTCTTCAGTGCCCATAGGAATTGTACATCCTGTGTAGCTTTAGGAGCAGCTGATATTTAATTTGCTGCAATATCAGCAAAAAAAGAAAATGAAGATTATGGTGCACCATTCATCATTGTAGGCAAGGGCAGTATAAAATGCAATTTCACTGCCGTTCCTATGAACTCTACACTTGGGAAAATCCCAGGTGACAGTATTATGTGTAAATCATAAGATAGCCTGCAATAAATACCTGAAATTAGATTTCCATATTAAAAATGGCATTATGCGAAGTTTCAGTTCTGTGCAAAAATAACCTGACCAGGAACTGCGACTACACAAGACACAAAGGCTAATACTTCAATTCTGAAGTTGAAAAGTGTAACATAAGGCTGATTAAAGTGAACCTGCAGATTATAGAATAAAGGCAGAATAACAGTATGACACCCAACTCTATATCGCTACTCCTAACTTCACTCCTTCAGGCTCGGTTCATATCTATGCGAATTGGATGCATTTTTAACTGCATCAAAAATCGCATAAGATGTGAATCAGACCGGCTTTTAATAGAGCTGGTTCACACATATGCGGGGCGACCATGGATCGGCTTTAAAAAGGGTCCTGTGTGATTTTGGGTCTGGTTCAGGTGCGATTTTATGTGAAAATTCACACCCGAATCCCACCTTAACCGGTGAACAGAACCGTACTAGACTGCCGCACTGAAACCACGGCTGCATATATGTGAGCCCAGCCTAATGCGGCGTACACACAGTCGGAATTTCCGATGGAAACAGTCCGATGGGAGCTTTTCATCAGATTTTCCGACCGTGTGTATGGTCAACGGTCTTTTTCTGTCGGAATTTCCGATGGACTTTGAATTGAGAACCTGTTCTCAATTTTTCCGACGGAAAACCTTTCTATCGGATTTTCCGATCGTGTGTAGGCAATTCCGACACGCAAAATTCCGACGCATGCTCGGAAACAATTCGACGCATGCTCGGACGCATTAAACTTCCCTTTTATAGTGCTGTCGAATGTGTGTTATGCCGCTGTGTTATTGACCGTCGGAATTTGGTGTGATCGTGTGTAGGCAACACAGCTTGAGCGGAATTCCGTCGGAATTCCGTTGGAAAAACCGTTTCCAACGGAATTTCGTTGGAAAAAAAAGAGTTTTTTCTGACGAGAATTCCGATCGTGTGTACGCGGCATTAGACTCCACTCCCATTACTAACTGACATATCAGCATGGATGTCACACCACTGCCTAGGGCTGGGGGGGGGAAAAAATCGATTTAAATCTTGAATCGAGTTGAGAGGTCAAATCGATTCAAAAATCATTAATTTCAGCAAATCGATTTTTTTTTTCCACCAGGACCGGCGCTGACACCGCGCCTGTCCTGAGGTGCTGCGGGCAGGAGTTTTTAGGCGAGGCAGCAGCTTCGGTCTAGTCCGCGAGGCTGGACACACGACTAGGCTGAAGCCGCGGTCTCGACTAAAAACTCACGCCTGCAGCTCCCCAGGACCGGCGCGGTGTTCATCAACAAAAAATAAATAAAAAATTTGAATCGTGAATCGAGTTTTTATGAGAAAATCTCCCAGCTCTACCACTGCCTCAAGCTAAATCTTTCTAAAACTGTGCTCATAATATTCCCCCCTGCCCCACTGACTTTCCCATCAAGATCAATAATACAACTATCAATCCCACCTCTCATGCTGGGGTGCTTAGTGTAATCCTGGACTCTTGACCTGTCCTTTCAGCCCCAAATCCACTCACTGTCCAAAACTTGTAGACTTCGCCTCCGTAACAGCTCCAAAATATGCAGCTTCTTTAACCAATGAAACCACCAAGTTAATCATTCTCCCTTGTCATCTCTCGCTTTGACTACTGCAACTCCCTTCTCATAGACCTACCTCTTCACAAAAAAAGAAAAAAAAATATATACAAAGCTATTCACAACTCTCCTCCAAGCTACATTGCCAAACTTGTCTCAATATATCACCAACACTTCCTCTCTGCTTCTTTCAAGACCTCCTGCTCGCTAGCTCCCTTATCTCCCCAAAAGCCTCTCCCATCCTCTGGAAGTCCCTACCACAATCTGTCCAGCTATCTCCTACTCTGTCCATATTTAGACAATCCCAGAAAAGTCATCTGTGCAGGTAAACCTATCCTGCCTCCACCTAACAAATTAACTTTTAAAGTGATTGTAAAGTCTTTTTTTTTTTTTTAAAGTAACAAACATGTTATACTTACCTACTCTATGCAGTTGGTTTTGCACAGAGCAGCCCGGATCCTCCTCTTCTCGGGTCCCTCTTCGCTGCTCCTGGCCCCTCTCTCCTATTGAGTGCCCCCAAAGCCAGCAGCTTGATATTGGGGGACCCGAGCCGAGTGAGAGCTCCGTGTATCCACTCAGACACAGCGCCCCAATCAGGCCCCTCTCTCCCGATTGGCTAACTGACTTTGATTGACAGCCGCTGCAGCGTCTCAGCCAATCAGGAGGAGAGTCCTGGATGGCTAAGAGACTCGTGAACATCGCTGGTGAGAGATGGGGCTCAGGTAATCAGGGGGCGCTGGGAAGGCTGCTATACAGAAGGTTTTATATCTTAATGCATGAAGATAAAAAAAAACCTTCTGCCTTTACAACTACTTTAAGTCTTCAATCAGCTCATCCCTCAAAGTTGGTGCCACTGTTCCTTCTCTATTCGAATGTTAGCCTTTACAAGAAGGGTCCTCCTAACCCTCTTGTATTGTATTGTATTGTATTGTATTGTATAGTGCCTTTAGATTTAAATCTTTTTTTTTTAAATACATTTTCAATTATTCAAGGATCAGCAATTCAAGTATAAACGAAATCTCTCAGATACAAAAAAGGCACACGAGTCATCCACAACAAGTATAGTTAAGAACAAGTGTCAAGAATAGTCATGTAAAATATACACCAGTATAACTACAAAAATGTTTGATCAAATTTCACCAAACAGAAATGCCCCTTACTGTAGGGGTTTCAGGTGGATTTCTAAGCTTAACACTTAAAAATATCCATATTAATAAAATAAGGGGAATTTTTTAGGGCTGTGGAAATTATTGATTAATCCCTTGATTTTTTTTGATTGATCAAAATTCTTTTGATCAGTACTCTCCTCTCCACCGGCTTCCAGGTCTTCAGGGAGTTCCGTCGGAGATACGGTGACGTCATGGACATCAACGTCACCGGACTCCTCCCCCTTCCCCAAGTGCCTCCGTCTGCTAATGAAGGGAAGGGGTTGAGCGCAACGCATACGGGGGAGGAGCTATGCATGGCGTCACCCGCTGCTGCCCTATGGAACTAACACGACTGTTTTTATCATCTTTAAGTGGGTAGTTTGTGTTTGAACACAAAAATTAATTCTTATACTTAAGCGGTGAGATCTTTTCTTTCTACCCATGACCTGGCATCCTTGCTGAGATCTAAGGAGATGTGAGAGAAGTTTATGGTCCGTGTTAACCCTTTTGATACCCGCTAGCATGACCACCTGTTTGCACAGGAGGTCCATGCCATAAGGTGAGAATGATTAGTTAGACCGGAGGTGGAGGGATTGTCACGCTACTGTGGAAAAAAAAATTACTTACGTCAGTGCTACAGTTTGAATTTAACGTTAACATTTGTGTGAACTGTGAAGTTAAGTCATGGATTGTGGAAATTAACTAGTGTCGGGTGATTGTATATAGTGTATACCACATTTACCACTGACTAATGCAGAGTTGCAATGCAAGGAGATCAGCTAAAAGTAGTTGGATCTGTATGTGCGTTATAATTAGTCGATTAATCGAACACGAAAATTTTAATCAGTAACAGCCCTAGAATTTTTGCTTCCTTATGTTGGTCTGAATAGGCACAGTTAGCACCAGTTTCAAAGATAAAAAAAAGGAGAGCATAACATAACCAACAAGTAAAGAGAAGAGGAGAGAAAGTGTTGCCAGCATTGGTAAGGAAAGTAAAGAGGGCCCTTACTAGGTGAACCCATTTTTTGCCTTGAACATTTAAAATACAGACCCTTAAAACTCTTATAGCAGTAAGATTGGAGAAGGGAGAGCTGTACGTTCATCCATACCTCTATTCAAATAAAGCCTTGCATTAGATAAAAATAATGCAAGGCTTTTTCAGAATCAATGAAGTGAACCCACTGTGACCAGTATACTGCAGCCGGAACTACAAGTCCCTGACCCAGAGCAAATACGCTATAATGACTATTTACCTTTTCTGACTCGCCTGTTCTGAGATTCCAAATAAATAAGCCAGCGGATCAGCATAACAGCCAGGTAACAGAAATGGTTAGAAAGAGATGAAATGAAAAACCAACACAGAGTATTCCAGCATTAACTAAAACTGTACTTTTTACAGAGACATAAACAGAGCTTATTGTGGGACCTCCTTGTCCTATTTGTTTCACCCAGTGAGCAGTGGAACAATTCAGAAGAGAGGTCCCAGATGGGAGTTTGTTGTTCATGTCTCTGAAACAATAAAGATTTAGTGAAGGCTGGAATACTATATGTGCAGCCGGTTCTTCTTTTGTGGACTTTGCTGTAGGGAGTGCTGAAGAGCTCCGACTCAGTGTTTGCACCCGAGAGTCGGAAGCCAGATTCATTAAAGTAGAGCTCTGCTTGTTTGTCTCCCCCCCCCCCCCCCCCGCCACATTCTGCACCTTTCGGGGGGGAGTGGGGAGTGGGTACCTAGTCTTGATAGGTACCCGCTCCCGCTTACGGCTGAATTTTCCATGGCAAACTCAGCCGGAAGTTTGGCCCCCTCCTCCTTCCCCATGCTTCGCGTATGTGCAGTAGGGAACCGGCTGTAAAGCCGCAAGGCTTCACTGCCATTTTCCCTTAGCCTAGATGATGGCATTGGCCACACCCAAGAGCCACCTGAAAAACTTGCTTGGGTGAAGACACCGCTGAATTCATGGACAGGTAAGTGTCCAATTATTAAAAGTCAGCAGCTACAGTATTTGTAGCTGCTGACTTAATTTTTTTTTTTTGAAGGAGCCTGGAACTCCACTTTAAGAAGGTCTACGAGCAGTTCATTTCTGCCATTATTATTGGAGGAAGGCAAGCAATAAAGTACTCCTAGATTGTTCGAATTTTGCTGATTTCTGATGAATCTGCCTGAAATTTGAGCCAAGGGTGGCCCTGCAAGCACCACCTAGTTTGTTAAAAACCTATTTAAAAGTTATTGTAAAGTCTTGTTTTTTTTTTTTTTTAGGTAAAAATAACAAACATGTTATACTTACCTGCTCTGTGCAGTGGTTTTACACAGAGCAGCCCAGATCTTCCTCTTCTCGTGTCCTTCTTCGGTGCTCCTTTCTCTCCTTATTGGCTGACTGACCTTGACCGCAGCGGGAGCCAATTGTACCACGCTGCTGTCTCAGCCCATGAGGAGGGGAGTCCCGGGCAGCCGAGACACTCCTGCAACATCCCTGGATCTAGATGGACCTCAGGTAAGTATTAGGGGGGGCTGCTGCACACAAAAGGCTTTTTATGTTAATGCATTAAGAAAAAAACCTCCTGCCTTTACAACCACTAGCCCCCCCACCACATCGCAGGAGGCCGGGTAAAAGATTTTAGTGGGCCAAAAGTGGCCAGAACTTTGGAGACCCCTTCCATGCAGGGCACAGAAACAATCAATCCTATCCAGTGAATTCTGCACAGGAATAAACAGAACTTATAGGAAATCAGTGGAGAGATCGTTTTACTGTGGTCTTGGACAGCACTGAATGTCCAATAAAGCAACCCTACCGGGCTACATCTAAAATCTTGTGAATTCAGTACAAGTAATATTGTTCCAGCTTTACTTCAAAGTAGTAAATAAGTAGGCCAAATGAACTGCATGACTGTCTGCCTGTGTAAGATTTATTCTTGCTGACACAGAGACACTTCTTCTTTGAAACAGTTGTTTCCTGTTCCGTATCTTTGAAAGTGACCATGTAAATTCCCCAATTCATGCAAACAGCCCATATAAACTGGCACTATACAGAATCATCTGAGGTCATCTCTTACAGTTCTCTCTTCCATAATTAGCTTACTGTGCAATGTGTATGCAATCTAGTTTCCTTAAAGTGAACCTGAACTGGTTTAAAAGATTTGTGGGACAACAACATCCTAAAGTGCAGGAATCTTGTAGTATTTGTAAGTAACCCGTCTTAAGCTTTACATTTATCACTTTTTCCCCTTCAGTGCCTGACTAGATTCAGACCCAGGTCATACAAGGGACCACAACTTCCAAGTTTAAATTTAAGTCCTGCACATATTTGTGCCAAGCCCCCTCCCTTTCCTTCAAAATGTAAAATGTCAAATTGTCAAATGCCATTAAGTAGTAGAATTTTTACAATTCGACATTTGAATGGCAAGGAGCAGGCCTATCCCTGGGAAGGGAATGGGGCTTGATATTGAAATGAGCTGTAAATAGCCTGAGCCTAGGACCCAACAGGATTCCACAGGGACAAATAAATTTGTATAAGTACTTGCAACCACTGCAAGGTGTCTGTCCTTTAGCGATGTTGCTACCTTAAATTGCTACCTTAATGTTAATGTTATACCCCATCTTATACAAGCTTTTGAGAAATATGGAAAAATTATCAAACCAAAAAAGTAATTACTTAAAATCGGGCCAATATGAACATTACCCTTCTTCTCCCACTATGACGTATGTGAATGATAAAATTCCCATTTATTTGGGCTAAAAATTTTGGGAATCGATCTCCCTCCAGACCCAGGATTACATATATAGGTGACATATTGGGTTAAACAAGGCCACTTTGCCCCCCTTTCCTTCCATTTAAAGGGGTTGTAAAGGTAAATTTTATTTTTTTCTAAATAGCTTGCTTTACCTTAGTGAAGTGCTCCTTCACTTAACTTATCCTTCGATTTTGCTTGTAAATGTCCTTATTTCCTCTAAGAAATCTTCACTTCCTGTTCTTCTATCTGTAACTTCACACTGTCATTGGATGCTTTCTCCCTGGTGTGGAGTGTCGTGCTCGCCCCCCTCCCTAGGACTACAGGAGAGCGTCAGGACGCTCTGTATGTTTCAGCTTGAGCAAAGAGCTGTGGGTAAGTGGGCGTGTCTACCATGCCTCAGTGCCGCCTCCCTTGGCTTAGTTTCATTTTCTAAGCTTCACAGCCCCGCCTGGACTCTGCCCCCTTGATGCCTGAGGCTTGAAAATCTATACAATCATCTACAGTCTACTAGAGCTCTGATCTAGCTGCTTAGGCTTGGGAGGCTGGAATGGGTGTTAACTGGGGGTGGTGTGTGTACACGAGAACTTTGCTCGTTCTCGTTAGCCGCCGATATAAAAAAGAAGGCACTGCGCATGGGCGCACGCGCTAAGCATAATGGGAACTGTCGTTTTCATTAGGCCGTGACGTGCCTGTAATGAACGCGCACCGTAAACACGGAAATAAAGGATAGAGACAAGAGAGGAAGGCAGGAGCATGATATTGAAGGTATATTTTGGCAGATATTTAACGAAGTTCATTACAAGTGAGAACATTATTCTGTATTAGTACCTAACAGACATCGATTCTAAATTATAATATTTTTACCTTTACAACCCCTTTAACTTTTTCATTTACCAAGCCTATTTCATGTGGCTTTCAGGTTTTGTAAAGTCAATGCAGAACACCCCCCCCCCCCCAAAAAAAAAGCATATATAGACTTAGACCCATGTCACATTAGCTAGCCTGTTACTTGTGCCAACTAACCAGCAAAACGATCACTAAAGAGACCACTCACCTTTCACTCCAATGTTGTCAAAAGGCTAAATAACCTAATTTCCCAGAAAAGGAGCAGTGACAGAACAACATATAAAGCATATGGCCAGAAAGGGAGTTTTCTATCTGCTCCCTAAGGCTGGGTTCACACTGGAGCACAGAGCGGCTTACAGCAGGGGATCCGGTGCTTCTCCATTCACCAGTTCAGGTCTGATTTCATCCTGAATGTTTGGCTGAATTTGGACCTGAAATGGACCAAAAGATGCACAGGACTGCTGTGCAATTTGCAATAGAGCCGCTCCGGAGATGTGTGAACCAGCTCCATAGAGAGTCGAACACAATCTCCTGCTATGCGAATTGGATGCAGGGAAACCCGAATCGAATTCACAATAGTGTGAACCCAGCCTTAGGGATCTTGTTGGTCGAGCTGCTGCCAGCAACAAGTTCACTAGTGAGCCTTAACCAATAAAATGATTTATGCACGCGTACATTGTATTTGCTGGCAATTCTAAGGACTCAGAACACTTTTCTTGAAATTTTAATGATGGGTGCAGTTTAGCTTTGTCCACAGATGGCTAATAGGCAATCTTCTTTTTTTGCACATATTTTTTTTTTCTGGTAAAATTATTTGTATTTATTTTAAAAAGGTGCATAATAAAAAAGGTATATAATAAAAACACAAACAAAAAAAACGGCAAAAAATACAAAAATGTCGAATGACAGCATTGACAGGTCACACAGGAACCCTCTGGCATAGACATTAATGGCTGTGTGTTGAGTTATTTTTAGGGGACAGCAAATTTACATTGTTATACAAGCTGTACACTCACTACTTTACATTGTAGCAAAGTGTCATTTCTTCAGTGTTGTCACATGAAAAGATAGAATAAAATATTTACAAAAATGTGAGGGGTGTACTCACTTTTGTGAGATACTGTATATCAATTACAGCCCCTGGTAAAGTAAAAGCATGGTAGGACTGTCAGAGATATGAACAAAGAGTATATTCCACCGTCTCAGGAATATTCAGAATACACTATGTATGTCCAAGGCTCACATGTCGGAGCAAACCAACACTTTTTACAGACAGACCGGGACAAAAGTGGGATTTAGCATTGGTGTCAGATGTAAAAGTGCAACTACTCCAAACGCTTTCATATTTTTTGGAGGAAGGGTATGTGGTGTGGTAAAATGACAGGGCGTTATTTAATAATCCCTTCCAAAACTGTAGCACAGGAGCTAATGTTTTTTTTCCAGTGTAAAATGATTGCTTTACAAGCATAAAATAGCAGTATGATCAGTAGGGTTCTGTGTGTCACTGTTGTAGCCATCCCTTCCGCTAAGCCCAGTAGACAGAATTAAATGGATAAAGGGCCTGGGATAGATCTGACCTCCGCAATTGTTTGGGTGGCCCTATCCAAAATTGTTGGATCAAGGAACAGTGCCAAAAGACATGGGAAAAATCCACTGGGGTAAAAGTACAATGCCAGCACTCTGCCGTAGGGGACTGATCAATTTTCTTGTTCAATTTCCTTTAGATTTACCTTCAACTATGAAGTGCAAGGGCCTACCCGATTGCATACAGATTAAAAAGAGTGTTTAGGTTGGACCTCATATTATGTGGTTTTGGTAAATCTAAAGGAAAGTTGTACAAGACAATTGCATAATGTATGGCCAGCCTTAGCAGGCATGAGAGAGATGGTGTGAAGAAATTTATAACAGATCAGACGATCCTTAACAGACACCAGAGGCTGAAATGGATCATCCCATTTCTCATCCCAGTCGCCCCCTTGTAAATCAGGGACATCAACCACAAATTTCTCCCTGCAACCCTCATTTGAAGGGGGTCTGACCACGAACAGTTCTTTGTATACTTCAGGATACCAAAGAAACAGCACATAACAACCTTTCTAGTGAGAAGAACTCTTGAGTGAGCAAGTTAAACTGGGATACAAGGGCAGGACGTAATTGTAGTTATCTAAAAAGTACCAGTTTGGAAGTGCAAATTTTCCCTTCAATTCAACGAACGTCAACATTTTTCCTAACAAAATAAAAAAGGTCTCCAATCATTTTAATCCCCCTGGTGGCCCAAAGAGCTGGATCTGGCAAGGCCATGAAATGAGAAAACTGAGAGTTGAGCTACAGTAGGGAGGAGTAGTGGAAACTTTAGCCCCCCGTAGGGTGTAGGAGTTTTTGGGTTTGCCCCCATGCCTTCATTAAGATTTTCATTGAGTCAGTGATCATATATGGAACCTGACCCCCCCCCTCTAATGCTGGAACATGCAGCAGCTCACAGCAGGAGTCCGGTGCGTCTCCAATCACCATTTCAGCCCGAATTCAGACCTGAAACAGACCAAAAGACGCACAGGAATCCTATGCAATTCGCACCGGAGCCGCTGCGGAGATGTGTGAATCGGCTCCATTGAGAGCCGGTCACAATCTCAAGGGGAAACCCCGCATCCAATTCATATAAGTGTGGACCTTTTCCCTTCCCACAGTGTGGGGAGATTGGGGAGAAATACCACAGCAGCAGGGGCTCGTGAACATTCTCCGTGAATGATTTTGTGGATTTTAGCGCAAAAAAATCTCTGGTTATGAACATTATTTCGGAGGAAGGGTAAATATAACATGAAAACAAACAAATAATATATTATAAATAATTAAAAGCATTGAATGTCTCTAAAAAATGTTTTTTACCTTTTGCAGAAATTTAAAAAGTCACCCCCCCCGCCCTGAAGAAGACCTCTACGCTCATAATGGTCGAAATGCATTGGGGTAGTGGGGTGTTTCTTATGAATAAATGATTGTTGTAAACTTACTGTAATACTGTTTTGAAAAAATTTCCTTCCAAATCAATTTTAGGTGAATATTGTATGTACTCCGATTTCGAAAGATCACAATTTGTAAACCAGAGCTCGAATTTTAAATAACTATTTGTACTCATTACCTCTTTTTTAATAAAAAAATTTAAACTATTTGGTTTTCTGCTGCCTAAAAACCCCATGGGGAATTTTCTTCCTTTTTTTTATTCACATAAATGTGAACCCAGCCTTAATCATACAATTTTAAACCTTCATAAGACCCCACTAGAACAGCCTCTACACTGTGACAGCATCACTATTATCTTCCAGCAGTCACCTGCGAGGAAAGATCATCTGACCTGCCAGATAATGCTTATGAAGGTCAGGTAATGCCAAACCCCTTACATGCATATTTAATCTACATCCTAAACTGCAAGTCAGCGGATTTAAAGCTCAACTAAACAATGTTTATTGGGATCGGCGCCATTGTGACAGTGCTCAGGTCTAGCAGCCAATTGCTGCAAGCGATGTCACCCCTCCCCCTAGTATCCAACATGCTGGCTGTAGAGAAAGGAATGCTGGAGAAACCCTGGCAAGGAGAAGATCAGTGGATTGGGAGTCCCTTCTTAACAATGAGCTAGAATGGGGGCAGGGAGAAAGTGCCTCTTTAAATAACGCACATTGTAGTCAGTATTATATTACCTTGTAATGCTTTTCTCGCAGCATTGTCATTCTTAGCTGTTGTTGAAGCTGTTCCAGAGGCCCAGTAGGAATGCTGTCATTTTTCCAACCATCTTTATTTTCTAGTTTAGGTGACTGTGGTGCATTGAAGCCAGCTAAAGGAAGACAGAAACAAAACTTTATAGGGACCCTGTGGCCAGATCATTCATTTCAACAATCTTCCCATAAGATTATACAGGCATTTCATTTTAGACATTATTTACCTGCAACAGTTTACACTTGCAGCTGTCATTGCTCTGAGGTTTTGCATCTCAATCCATCCAGTTCCGAGATTATTATTATTATAATAATAATAATAATAATACTACAAGATTTATATAGCGCCAACAGTTTACGTAGTGCTTAGGAATTGAAATTTAGCCAGTTCAGCAGGGACCAGCTAAATTTCGATCAATGTATGGGGCACTATCGATTGACTTGTGTGCAACCAGCCTATTGAAAAATTTCTGCCAATTGGCACCGCTGACTGATTTGTGTATTCTGATGATGGGGAAGTCTCCCCACTACCAGAATGCAATAGCACAGCAGGAGGGATTCCACCATCCACATCAAGTGTGTGGATGGGGGTAATCAAGTCATTTTCTTGAGTCACCTCCATCAGATAAGCCCCCTGCGGCTACGACCTTTTGTACTACCTCGTCCTCCCTTTAGATTGTAAGCTCTATGAGCAGGGCCCTCCTATTCCTTCTGTATTGAACTGTGTAGTAATTGTAATTGCACTTTCCCCCCTTATATTGTAAAACACTGGAGGAGGAAGGGAGAGAGGGAAGAGGAGGAAGAGGAAGAGGAAGAGGAAGAGGAAGAGGAAGAAGCTTACACCTACAGAGGGATGGGCAAATAACAGATGTATAGCTGTTATGTGACCTAACCCCCCGCCTTTTATCAAACATCCAAGCCTGTCTTGAATAAATAAAAACATAAAAAAAAAAAATAATAATTAAAATTTGGCTGCAGGGGTGGAAATATACTTTAAAAATGTTCGTTAAAGTGATTGTAAAGGCAGAAGGTTTTTTTTATCTTAATGCATTAAGTTAAAAAACCTTCTGTGTGCAGCAGCCCCCCCCCCCCCTTATACTTACCTGAGCCCCATCTCGATCCAGCGATGTTGCATGAGAGACTCAGCTGTCCGGGACTCTCCCTCCTCAATGGCCAATGAGGAGCGGGCTGGGCCGAACCACAGCTCCATGTCTGAATGGACACAGGGAGCTGCGGCCTGGCTCGATTGTCCCCCTAGCAAGGTGCTTGCTGTGGGGGGACTCAACAGGAGGGAGGGGCCAGGCGCAGCAAAGAGGGACATGAGAAGAGGAGGATCGGGGCTGCTTTGTGCAAAACCACTGCACAGAGCAGGTAAGTAGAACATGTTTGTTATTTTTAAGAAAGAAAAAAAAAAAAAAACAGAGAATTTAGTATCACTTTAATACTTTTATTTAGTGCTGAGAAAGACATACCTGTTGCAGTCAATGTATCGAGTTGTGAGGTCAACTGACAGACATGATTTTGTAGGCCTTCTATCTGTTTCTTATGCTCTCGTGTTTGTTGTTCATAAAAGTCTTTCTAGAAAGAAAATAAAAATAGGTGAAATAGATGAGGTGTAGCTGGATGCACTAATCAAAAACCATAAACAGGCATTATATATTTTTATTTTATTACACACAAAACCAAATCCCCCCCACTACTCCCATCTACATCTGTAAGAATATTTTCCATTGTGTCACTGACAGTTAGCATTTTTCCTTGTTCTTGGAATTTTATAAATGCTTTGCACTTTTCCAGATTGCATTGGTTGCTGTGAGTGATCTGTACACTCTTTGCTCTCTTATGTGCTCATAAAAAATGGTGTCGTAACTCAGACCTGTGACAGCGCTGAAAGCTGGCTTGGGCATGAAAGGGGTAAAAGTGCCCAGTAGTCAAGTGGTTAATACAAGAAAGAAATTTGCTCGCTCTGGAAATCGAAGCTTGGCATTGCATGCTATTATTAAGCTTATGATCTGCCAGAACACCCAGATCCTTCTCCACCATTGCTTCCCCCAAGAAAGTTTATTTTATTTTTTTTAATTAACAATCTTGTTACATTTTAAAGAAAAAACCCCAGGCACCCTGTTGTATACAAACAAACATTCTTAGGTCCGTTTCCCCATGCTGTGAAAACTTTAATTACAGTCCCAGTTGAGACCTAGGAGAAAACAGCTGTAGACTCTCCTAGTTCTTTGACTATGCCATGACAGCCATTCAATTATCACTGAAACTTTTTCTATTTTTACTATATTAAAATAAAAAAATAAAAAAAATGTACCGTATATACTCGAGTATAAGCCGACCCGAATAGAAGCCGAGGCACCTAATTTTACCACAAAAAAATGGGAAAACTTATTGACTCGAGTATAAGCCTCGAGTGAGAAATGCGCAGCTACTGTAAGTGGAAAAGAGGGTCAACAATGCCCATTTGCAGCCTCACTGTGCCCATTTGCAGTCATAGGTCCTCCGAACTTCAAACTCGGTAGTTAAGGGTTCTTAGATGCTCCCTAGCCCTAAATTTGGGGTCTCTGGACCCAAAGGGTCCCGAAATGACATTGCTGCAGATAGACACAGTTGACCGACTTTGGGGCTGACTTTTTTTGTGCTGAAAATGCCCCCCTCGGCTTATACTCCAGTCAAGCACTTTTCTGCAGCAGAGAATGACATTTTCAGAAACCGACTTTGGGGCACCCGTATCTCAGGGCCACTTGGTGCTAGGAACCCTAAATTGGTGTGCAAACCCAGTGGAACCAGCACTACAACATATCCAAAGCTGGGGTTCTCAGCATCAAGTGGCCCAGAGATACGGGGCCCCAAAGTCGGTTTGGAAAATGTCAAGCACTTTTCTGCAGCAGAAAATTACTTTGGGGCCCCCCGTAATTCTCGGGCCACTTTGTGCTAGGAACCCCAGCATGTTGTAGTGCTGGTTCCACTGGGTTTGCACACCAAAGTTGGGGCGCCTAGCACCAAGGGGCCCCGAGATACGGGGTCCCAAATTCGGTTCGGAAAATGTCATTCTCTACTGCAGAACAGTGCTTGACTGGAGTATAAGCCGAGGGGGGCCTTTTCAGCACAAAAAAAAAGTGCTGAAAACTCGGCTTATACTCGAGTATATACGGTAACTAACTTTCTGTTATAAAACATGAAAAATAAAATTGCTGGGACAGTGCAAATGCACCCAAAATGACCCCTTTTTGAAATTTTTGCCACAATTTTTAGGAAATGAAGAAATGTGCCGCCATTGAGATGGTTAAAACCTGGAGCATGATAATGGAGCACCAGACGCAGTGCATCATTAATGTACAGATCATGCACAAAGAGAGACGTTAGTGAAGCAGAAAACATACAGGTCACATACAGTGGGAGGATGGGGATGGTTATTGTGCAGGATAAGGGAGGCGAAGGGTTAAAATACAGAGAGGTGAGCAGGTAAAAGGAAGATTAACCGCATGCTGTCCGGGACAATTTTTTCATTTTTTTTTCTTACACACGTTAAAAATCTAAATTTTATGCCAGAAAATGACTTAGAAGAGACGTAGCTATTAATTATCTGGCCTCACTTCAGTGAAGCATCACACTGTCTGCCTAATGCTTGTTTTACAGCAATGTCAGGACATGCCGTACTATTTCTCAATAAGCAAGCCAAATTTCCATTACGCCCAGCAGCTCTTATGTGATGACTGAAAAAATGCGATTAACATATAATAAAATAATTACACTGAAAATTATAAACTTGTGAGACAAGCAGACAATTTTATAGCAAGTGTCAGATCCCTAGAAAACAACAAAAGCAAGGATACTAGGTTGTAGGGATCTGGATTCACCCTGGATACCAATATAATTTTTTAGGATAATAAAGCCGAATTCCAGGGAAACGGTTATATGCACCTTTTTTTTTTAGGCCAAAATGATTTCTATTTCTGCAAATCCAGTCCTGAGAATTACACAGCACTGCCCCACAATACAGCTCCCTCTCAGAGAGAAAACTTGATCACTCTCTGCTGCAGTTTCACTTTAACTTGCAGGTCTCCCCACCATCCCTGTCCTGTGACTGGACAGTGCAATGAGAAGCAGCACACCAATTAACTTATTTCTCTGTTCTCTCTGCCAATCAGCATGCGGTTTGCAGTTTAGCACACCTGATTGTTTCCTTGCGCTATTCTTCCCTCCAGTAGACTGCAAGAGGCTCATACCAAGTCAAATTCAGGTACTTAGGCCACTTGTATTAAAAAAAACAAAACAAAAAAAAAAAAAACACACAACATTTAGGCTGGTTTCACACCGGAGCGGTGCTGGCGGTAAAGCAGTGCTATATTTAGCGCTACTTTACCGTCGTTTTACCCGCGGTATGCGGCCGCTAGCGGGGTGGTTTTAACCCCCGCTAGCAGCCGAAAAAGGGTTAAAACCCCCCGGCAAAGTGCCGCTTTGCCAGCGGTATCCCCGCGGTGTCCCATTGATTTCAATGGGTAGGAGCGTTATAGGAGCGGTGAATACACCGCTCCTTCACCGCTCCAAAGATGCTGCTAGCAGGACTTTTTTTACCGTCCTGCAAGCGCACCGCTCCAGTGTGAAAGCCCTCGGGGCTTTCACACTGGAGACACAGCCGCAGCTGTTTCGGGTCCATTTACAGGGGCTATTTTTAGCACAATAGCGCTTGCAAACGCCCCAGTGTGAAAGCAGCCTTAAAGTAATACTAAAGGCTGTTTTTTTACCCCCTTTTATAAAAAAAAAAGAAGAGTTTACTGCTCAGCAATATTGCGCATAAAAGGTTGCTTTTCTTTTTTGACAGTCCCCTGCCAGTGCTGTCAGCATCTCCCTCCACCGCGTGTCTCCTGTAGCAAGCCAGGTGCTAAGGAGGCACGCATGTGTTTGAGCGCTGCACAGCTGGGCTGTGTGCATCCAGAGATACACACAGCACTGGTAAGCCACACCCCCGCTCCCTCCTCACAGAAGTAAAGAATGCAAAGAATGCATTAAAACAGACCTCTAATCCTAAAGGCCCCTTTCATACGAGGCACATCCTTTTGACAGACTCCCCTTGCTCAGTGGGAGATCGATCGATCTGTTGATCCCCGCTGAATAGGCAGAGGAAAGGTCTGTCTCCGCTCACTGTGCTGAGACAGACAAGAGCACCCTAGAATATGGAAGTATAAGCATCTAGCTTTTACAGGCTAGTTAGTATAGGACTTAGAATGGGGATGGGAGAAGGTTTAAGATTAGATAGGTGTAGCCCAGAGTTCTACAAAAAACATTTCTACTTTAGAGCCACTTTAAAGCAGAACTCCACTCAAAAGGGGAAGTTTCGCCTTAAAGCGGAGTTCCACCCATTTAAAAGTCAGCAGCTACAAAAAGTGTAGCTGCTGACTTTTAATAAACAGACACTCACCTGTCCCATGGTCGTGCGGGCGCACAAAGCCATGCTCCTCTCACTCTACTCTTCCACGCTACCAGCTCCCACTAGTTCTCCTCTCCCCCTCCCTCCCCGCAGTCTTCTAGGACACAGATCCCAGAAGACTGCGGGACCATTCACAAAGCGCGGCTCACGCAGGCGCAGTGGGCAGCCGGCTGTGAAGTCAAAAGACAAACAGCTGGCTGCCCACAGTTAGGATGCCGTCACCGGGAACCTGAAGGCTAGTGAAAGACTAGCGAAGGTGAGGATGGTGCTGGATCTACGGACAGGTAAGTGTCCTTTTATTAAAAAAAACAGCAGCTACAGGATTTGTAGCCGCTGACTTTTACTTTCTTTTTTTTTTTTTAAATAACATGTTATACTTGCCTTCTCTGTGCAATGGTTTTGCACAGAGTGGCCTGGATCCACCTTTTCTTGGGTCCCTCTTCTGTGCTCCTGGCCCCTCCCTCCTGTTGAGTGCTTGCTGTGGGGGCACCCGAGCCGCGAACCCAGCCCGCCCCCTCTCCTGATTGGCTAACTGACTTTTATTGACAGCAGCAGGAGCCAATCGCATTGCGCTGCTGTCTCAGCCAATGAGGAGGGGAGTCCCGGGCAGCTAAGACACTCCTGCAACATCGCTGGATAAAGATGGACTCCTAAAGTAAGTGTTAGGAGGGCTGAGTATATACTCTAGTATAAGCCGAGTTTTTCAGCACATTTTTTTGTGCTAAAAATGCCCCCCTCGGCTTATACTTGAGTCAAGCACTTTTCTGCAGCAAAAAATGACATTTTCCAACCCGACTTTGGGGCAACGTATGCCGGGGCCACTTGGTGCTAGGAACCCCAAATTATTGGTATGCCAGTGGACCTAGCACTACAACATATCCAAAGATGGGGTTCCTAGCACCAAGTGACCCCGAGATATGGGGCCCCAAAGTCGGTTCGGAAAATGTCATTCTCTGCTGCAGAAAGGTGCTTGACATTTTCCGACCCGACTTTGGGGCCCCATATCACGGATGATTCCACTGGGTTTGTACACCAAAGTTGGGGTTCCTAGCACCAAGTGACCCCGAGATACAGGGCCCCAAAGTTGATCAACTGTGTCCATCTGCAGCAATGTCATTTCGGGACAGAGACCCCAAATTTTGGCTGCAGCTAGGGGACATTTAGGAACCCTTATCTATCAAGTTTGAAGTTTGAGGCATGGAAATGGGCACAGTGAGGCTGCAAATGGGCATTTTCACCCTCTTTTCCACTTACAGTAGCTGCGCATTTCTGACCCTAGGCTTATACTCGAGTCAATACATTTTCCCAGTTGTTTGTGGTAAAATTAGGTGCCTCGGCTTATATTCGGGTCGGCTTATACAGTATATATATATATATATATATATATATATATATATATATATATATATATATATATATATATATATATATATATATATATATATATATATATATATATATATATATATATATAAAATTTTTCCCCCCTTCTATTGGTTGAACTAGATGGCCTTGTATCTTTTGTGTTTGTAACTATGTAGTAAATGTCCCCCAAAGTGTCTACATTCTGCTTTTCTTATCATTTATTGTATTAAAAGCTAATTGACACTTTCACCTTCTCACTGCTGGAATTCTTGCTGAATTGATTGGGCAAACATACCATATTTTTCCAGCAAGATCCAGATACACATGATGAAGGTATAGTGTATGTGGACCATGTACTTAACGTTACAAAAGGAGCGCTCAGCAGACAAACTCTGGGGTAGGAAATGAGAAGTATAAAAAGTTAATCATCAATAAAAGATCTGAAAAGAGCATCAAATACATCCAACACGTTTCAGGGAAAGGCATCCACCTTCTTCAGGGTTTGAGCAGTGGATGTTATTAATACCACGGTGAGATGCAATAGAAGACCTACGCAAGAGCTTGATAAAGTCTGTCATTTATTACCAGTGGCATGAACTAAGTGCTGGGACTTGTAGTTCAAATTTTTTTTTTTTTTTTTGGTAGACAACAGTGTCACTTTAAATTTGTTTTCTGAATTCAGATCTAAAATAAAAAAGGAAAAACAGAGACTGAAAAAGGATATGCAGCGAGAGTGCCTTTTCTTCAATAACACTGTAAGCATGCCAAATTGGAAACGAATCATATTTTGCATTGCGTTCAGGCAACTCATTCCATCAAGAACTAAACGTGCGACAACTGTGGAAAGTCTGGCCCACGTTTCAAGTCGCTGGCGGTGACCGTTTACCTTTTGCTGTAGTTCTTTCTTGTATCGCTCTTTATCCATACATGCCTGACGATATGCTTCGTAGGCTCTGTTAAGCTGATCTCCTTGGCTTTTATCCATATTTCCCAGTTCTGTATCATCACTAAAAAGGGTGTGGATAATAACTTCAACCTTCAAAAGACAGGAAATAATGAAAACCTACCTGAATCACAGGATCATTCACAGTACATAACCAGGATTACATCACCATCAAAATAGTTACCTGAAAATTACAATGAATTGTTTCCCAACTGCTCTGCTCAGTGTCTTGCTCAATCAAGTCATTCTTGGGAGGTTTAGCAATATACTTCCACCTACAGGAATTAGAATGAAGATCAATAAGATCAAGCAGTATATTATGGCTTTCATTATCCAACAAAAAGCCAACCTTATTTACCAACATGGCCAATCATTTAAACCTCCCTGAAAATTGGTTCAAGCAGCCAATGAGGGGACTCTATAGTGTAGAGATTACCCATGACAACCAATGGAAAAATCTGCAAAAGGTAACAGGGCCAGAAACAAAGAGAAGAAAAAAAAAAAAGAAGAGGGAAGTAAAGTTAAATTTAAAGTGGAAAGAAGAAGAAAGAAGAAGAAAAAGAAGAAAAAGAAGAAGGAGAAAGAAGAAAAAGAAGAAGGAGAAAGAAGAAAAAGAAGAAGAGAAAGAAGAAGAAAAAGAAGAAAAGAAGAAGAAAGAAGAAGGAAAAGAAGAAGAAAGAAGAAGAAAAGAAGAAGAAAGAAGAAGAGAAAGAAGAAGAAAAAGAAGGAGAAAGAAGAAGAAAAAGAAGAAGAAAAAAAGAAGAAAAAGAAGGAAGAAAGAAGAAAAAGAAGAAGGAAGAAAGGAAGAAAAAGAAGAAGGAGAAAGAAGAAAAAAAGAAAGAAAAAAAGAAAGAAAAGAAAGAAAGGAAGGAAGGAAGGAAGGAGGGAAGGAGGGAAGGAAGGAGGGAAGGAAGAAGAAAGAAGAAGAAGAAGGAAGGAAGGAGGGAAGGAAGAGGGAAGGAAGGAAGAGGGAAGAAAAGAAGAAGAAAAGAAGAAGAAGAAGAAGAAGAAGAAGAAAGAAGAAAAGAAGAAAGAAGAAGAAAGAAGAAGAAGAAGAAAAGAAGAAGAAGAAGAAGAAGAAGAAGAAAGAAGAAGAAGACTTCTTAATATATAATATTCTTTTCTTTTTTCCCAGGATTTTTCCCTTTATATTTACCTAATGATACTGCCAGTAATACACTTCTTGTTTTCCCTCTGTACTGTATGTATGGAGGAGCAGCACGGTCACCCTCGGCTTCTCTCCTGATTTAGTCACTATTCCCTCTCCTTATCACAATAAACATGGGGGATGATCTGTAGTTTACAATGTCTGATAACACTGCAGGGTGCACCGCAAGCTCATCAGATCGCAACAGGTTTTTCTTGCACATATTTAACAGATACAGCAAAACACTTTCAATGGTACTGTACATTTAACAGACACCAAAGTATACCGGAAAAAAATAAAAGCTGCCCAGTCACAAAAAAAAAAAAGACAAAATATGTCAATTTGGGTTATAAATTGGGCTGCAACTAACGATTATTTTCATAATCGATTTGTTGGCCGACGATTGTTTTGATTAATCGAATAAAAACGTAAAAAAGTTTGTTTTATAATTTAGTTAATATGTAAAGTTTAAAAAAAAAAAAAAAAAAAACACACTATTTATTCTTGAATAGCACCATGGTAAATACCTGTATAAGTAACCAGCTATATGCTTAGTGAACAAAATATCTATTCCACTCTGAGAATAGCAGACAGAAGAGATACAGTATCTCACAAGAGTGAGTACACCCCTCACATTTATGTAACTATTTTATTCTATCTTTTCATGTGACAACACTGAAGAAATGACACTTTGCTACAATGTATGTTGCGTACACACGATCGGAAATTCGGCCAGCAAAAGTCCGATGAGAGCTTTTGGTTAGAAAATGCGACCGTGTGTATGCTCGGACTTTTGCTGGCCAAATTCCAGCCAGCAAAATATTGAGAGCAGGTTCTCAATTTTTCGGTCCGAAAAAGTTCTGATCGGAAATTCTGATCGTCAGTAGCAATTCCGACGCGCAAAATTCCTAGTAATTTAATTCCTAATAATTTGTTGCATGCTCGGAAGCATTGAATTTCATTTTCTCGGCTCATCGTAGTGTTGTACGTCACCGCGTTCTTGATGGTCGAAAGTTCAGCAAACTTTTGTGTGACCGTGTGTATGCAAGCCAAGCTTGAGTGGAATTCCGTCAGGAAAGACCATCCAAGATTTTTCCGACAGAAATTCCGCTCGTGTGCATTAGCATCGTATCGCATAGCATTAGAGTGTTTGGGTACAATTGCACATCTGAGGATTGACATGTTGTATACAGGGACAGAAGAACAATCTTGGACACAAACGGTCTGTGACTACGGGCGCACATCCATCCCTGGGATGTGCAATCACCAGCATACAGGTCCAGCCTGTCACTGATCTGTGCAGCCAGCTGTGCGCAACACCCATGACACCCAAGTGTATAAATATACTTGTTTGACAATCCTGTGTACAGCCCTCAGGAGATTATTTTTGTAACTTTAGGCCGAGTTCACCAATGTGCGGCCGCGGTTTCCAGCCTGGGGGTCCGGTGCGTTTCTGTTCACCGGTTCAGGCCCGAATTTTTACCTGAACGCACACCTGAACCGGACCCAAAAATGCATAGGACCCTTTTGGCATCCGCACCGCGGCCGCCCCAGACATGTGTGAACCGGCTCTATTGAGATGCATGTGAACCCAGCCTAAAGCCCCATACACACTATTAGATTTTCTGCAGATTTTTGTCTTCAGATTTACCAAAACCATGTAGTATAAGGGCCTGCCTGATTGCATACAAATGGAAACTCTTAAAGCGGAAGTAAACCCATCGATTTAACAGTTTGCCGGGAATGCTAACTGCACATTGGCTGTGCTCTCAACCAAACAGTCAAACCATCCAATGGCTGGTGTCATAATGGATCACATGTGCAGCACCGTGGCAGTTGAAGGTTAAGCAGAGGCAAAGATGGCAGCTTCCTTAGCTGAAAACGATAGGGGGGTTTACTTCCACTTTAAGGTTTGACCTCATATTATATGGCTTTGATAAACCTGAAGACAAAAATCTGCAGATCTAATAGTGTGTATGGGGCTTGAGTCTGCATAAAATCCTGACGTGTCACAAGATAACAGCATTGTTTTTCCAAAGAACCATTAAAAAGCCATCCTTCAGCTCCAGTCTAGTGTCTATGTCTAGGAAGAAGAAGAAGAAGAAAAAAAAAAAAGGAAATTAAAGTGGAAAAAAAGGGGATGTTCCACTTTAAAGGACTCGTTCCCCGCTCCGCTTGTAAAATTGGCACTTTTTTTATTTTTTGCTTACCACTTCCGTTCTGACTGCTCCTCCCCCCTGCAATCTTCTGGGACACTGACAGGTCCCAGAAGACTGCATCTACCATTCACAATGCGCATGCGCAGTGGGCACCCGGCTGTGAAGCCGCAAGCTGTCACAGCCCGGTGCCCATAGTGAAGTTGCTGCCGCCGGAGACTGAAGACAACGGGTGAGACCGACTGGATCCTGCGATCTAGACTTTTATTTTTTTTTCCACAGAACTCTCCGATTTAATATGTACAGTCTGAAGGAAAGAAGGGAAAGGGAAGACATGACTGAAACCTTTACATACATCAAGGGGGTGAATCAGGTTCAGGAAGGAAGTTTTTTCAATATGAAACCAAAATCAAGAACGTTGGGATATGAGCTCAAACTAACTGGAGGGAACTAATTTTAGAAAGTATTATTTTACTAAAAGGGTAGTTGATGATTGGAATAAACTACCAGAAGAGGTAGTGAGACAGTCAACAGTAAATGGCTTCAAACATGCTTGGGATAAACATAGATCCATATTCAGAAAACAAAGTTAAAGTGGTGTTGCACCCCAAAAAAAAATAAAAAAATAAATGCTTAAAATTCCTAAAAAAGAAAAAAAAAAACATTTGGAATTTTTTTTTTTAACTCACCTCTAAATGCCTGTTGCTAGGGGGTCCCTCATAGTTTGCCTCCTTCAGTGCCTGGGCTGGTGACATCACTTCCCCTCGGCACAGGAAGGGCTCAGCTCTGCCCCCTCCCTCCTGTCAGTCATCTGGGACACGTGACAGGTCCTGGACAGGTAAGTGTCCGATTATTAAAAGTCAGCAGCTGCAGTATTTGTAGCTGCTGACTTTAATTTTTTTTTTTTTTTAATGGATACTCCTCTTTAACAAAAAAAAATAAGTAAATAAGTAATAATTCTACCAGAAATAACACCAAAAATAACCAAAGAATCTCCCAGTATAAAAGTAAAAAAATAAATAAAAAAAATGGAGCAGACTTGATGGACTACTCTGTCTTTTTCTGCCGTCACTTTTCTATGTTTATATAAAAGCTGCAGTGGGCGGCTGATCTGTGTCAGACATTTGTAAATACAGAAAAGAAAAGCATAGACACCAGAATGAGCATGATTATGTCAGCTTTGAGCCAGCAACTCAGTTGAGGTAGTAGATGTCGATCCTATCTGAGCAAAACTGCCTTCATTCTGAAGAGAAAAGCAGATGGAGGCATTGTCAGGGGCTGCCATTACTACATCCCCCCCCCCCCCCCCTCCTGAAATTCTAGTTTCCTGGCTGTTATGCTTACCCTCTGCCTTCAATTTGGAATCCTGAACCCAGAATAATATGCAGGTCAGAAAAGACTTTCAAGTATAACTTTTTTTCCCCCGTTTTGGATAGAGTGGAGAGCGATTAGAACGTCTGCCGGTATTTATTGCTGTCTGTGTCCCCCCTTAGGAGATCCTCTCAAAAAGACCCCAGATCTCACATTAAGGCCCCTTTTCACGATGGGGCGGGAGCGGCGGCGACGGTAAAGCAGCGCTATATTTAGCGCTGCTTTACCGTCGTTTTAGCTGCGTTATTCGGCCGCTAGCGGTGCGGTTAAAATCCCCCGCAAAGCGCAGCCGTAGCGGTGCTTTGCGGCGGTATTGCCGCGGTGTCCCATAGCTCCAGTGTGAAAGCCCGCCGGCTTTCACACTGGAGTGAACGGGCCGGATTTTTTCAGGCGCTGTAAAGGCGCTATTTTTAGTGCTGTACCGCCTGAAAAACGCCCCAGTGTGAAAGGGGCCTAAAGAGGACCTGTCATGCTTTTTTTTCTATTACAAGGGATGTTTACATTCCTTGTAATGGGAATAAAAGTGATCCAAATTTTTTTATTTAAAAAAAAAAAAAAGGGATAGTGTAATAAAAAGATAATAATAAAGGAAAAAAAAAAAAACAAGTCCCGCCATGCTCGCGCGCAGAAGCGAGCGCAAATGTAAACAGTATTTAAAACCACACATGTGAGGTATCGCCATGATCTCTAGAGCGAGAGCAATAATTCTAACAAAAGTTCTTCTCTGTAACTCAAAACTGGTAGACATTTTTAAACATTGCCTATGAAGATTTTTAAGGGTCAAAGTTTGTCACCATTCCACGAGCGGGCGTAATTTTGAAGGATGACATGTTGGGTATCGATTTACTTGGTGTAACATTATCTTTCACAATAAAAAAAAATAAATAAAAAATAAAAATAAAATTTGTGCTAACTTTACAGTTTTCTTATTTAAATAAAAAGTATATATTTTCCCCAAAAAATTACGTTGGTAAGACCGCTGCACAAATACGGTGTGACAAAGTATTGCAACGACCACCATTTTATTCTCTAGGACAGGGGTCTTCAAACTACGGCCCTCCAGTTGTTCAGGAACTACAATTCCCATCATGCCTAGTCATGTCTGTGAATGTTAGAGTTTTACAATGCCTCATGGGATGTGTAGTTCCGCAACAGCTGGAAAGCCGTAGTTTGAAGGTTCCTGCTCTAGGGTGTCAGAACCCCCACATTATATATTTTTTTTTTTCAAAGTAATTTTCTAGCAAAAAAAATTTGAACTTAAGGCCTGGTCCTTAACTGCTTCCCGATCGGCGCACGGCGATGTACGTCGACATAATGGCACGGACAGGCAAAAGGGCGTACAGGCACGTCCCCTTTAAGATGCCGCCGTGCCATCGAGCGCGTGCCGGTTGGGAGTCCAGCCGCGGGTGGACGGGGAGATGCGGAAATAAACAGCATCTCCCCGTTCTGCCAGCAACTAGTGACGCCGATCTCTGCCCCTGTGATTGGAGCAGAGATCAGCATTCACTAGCTCACAGCCATGCCCCCCACAGTTAGAAACACGCCTCTAGGAACATATAACCCCTACACTGCCACCTAGTGGTTAACCCTTTCACTGCCAGTGTCGTTTACACAGGAATCAGTGCATTTAAATAGCACTGATTGCTGTATAAATGACAATGGTCCCAAAAATGTGTCAAAAATGTTCGATGTGTCCGCCATAATGTCACAGTCACAATAAAAATCGCTGATCGCCGCCATTACTAGTAAAAAAAAAAAATCATTATTAAAAAATGCTATAAAACTATCCCCTATCTTGTAAACACTATAACTTTTGCGCAAACCAATCAATAAATCGCCTATTGCGATTTTCTTTACCAAAAATATGTAGAAGAATACGGATCGGCCTAAACTGAGGAAAAAAATGTTTTTTTTATATTTTTTGGGGGATATTTATTATAGCAAAAAGTAAAAAATATTGCATTTTTTTCAAAATTGTCACTCTTTTTTGTTTATAGTGCAAAAAATAAAAACCGCAGAGGTGATCAAATACCACCAAAAGAAAGCTCTATTTGTGGGAAAAAAAGGACGCCAATTTTGTTTGGGAGACACGTCGCACGACCGCGCAATTGTCAGTTAAAGCGACGCAGTGCCGAATCGCAAAAAGTGCTCTGGTCTTAAGCCAGGAAAATGGTCCGGTCTGAAAGTGGTTAATTGGTTACTCCAGTGGAGTTCTTCCAGAGGTTGTTGGGGGTTCTTTGAGCTGCGGCTGATTGACCTCCCATCTGACAGCGTCTTACTTTTATTCAGGTCCATATGTTGTTTTTTTAGCTGTTCGTAGCGTAGGGGTGGCATTTTGACCACCACTCCCCATTGACTCCCAATGAATTGGTTTTAGCAGAGGTTCACCAAGAATTGAGAATTATTTCCAGGCTTCCTCTGGAGTGAAAAGGTTTAGAAAGGCTGATCTAGTATGTAGAAACCGTATTAGTTCTGAAGAAGGACTCTGCATGGGACACAATTTCATATGTTACATAGTTAGCTAGGCCCAAAAAAGACACAAGTCCATCCAGTTCAACCATAAAAAAAAAAAAAATAAATAAAACAAAAAAATATCGTAATATGTTCAAAATCATCTTTGCAAAAACTAGATCTGACACTTCTGCACTGCGCTTTCTGTTTTACTCATCAAATCCCACCTAAAGTGTTTAGTGTGAACACAAGTGGTTACTAAATATGAGGCACCAAAAACACAACAAAAATGAAAGTGAAACATACAATCATTATAGGATAGGGGTTTCGCTGACCCTCTAGACCAGGGGGAGGCAGCCCTTTGAGCACAGTGGGCTGAAAAATATTTTCAAAGAAATTGAGTGTGACGATTTTATAACAAAAAAAATCAACTTCACACTCTCAATCACGAAAATATATGTATTTTTTTAAAGTAAATGCTGTAAACTAATTTAGTGGTGAGAAATTAACATCCTGCAACTCCACACTTCAGATCAGCCCCAATTCGTGCACCTTCCTACCTCAGATCACTGTGCCACCTGCTCATCTGCCCCACCACTGTGCCACCTGCTCATCTGCCCCACCAATGTAGCACCCTGCTCATCTGCCCCACCACTGTACCCCCTGCTCATCCCACCAATGTACCACCCTGCTCATCTGCCCCACCACTGTGCCACCCTGCTCATCTGCCCCACCACTGTACCCCCTGCTCATCTGCCCCACCACTGTACCACCCTGCTCATCTGCCCCACCACTGTACCACCCTGCTCATCTGCCCCACCACTGTACCACCCTGCTCATCCCACCACTGTACCACCCTGCTCATCTGCCCCACCACTGTACCACCCTGCTCATCCCACCACTGTACCACCCTGCTCATCTGCCCCACCACTGTACCACCTGCTCATCTGCCCCACCACTGTACCACCCTGCACATCTGCCCCACCACTGTACCACCCTGCTCATCTGCCCCACCACTGTACCACCCTGCTCATCTGCCCCACCACTGTACCACCCTGCTCATCTGTCCCACCACTGTACCACCCTGCTCATCTGTCCCACCACTGTACCACCCTGCTCATCTGCCCCACCACTGTGCCACCCTGCTCATCTGCCCACCACTGTACCACCCTTCTCATCTGTCCCACCACTGTACCACCCTGCTTATCTGCCCCACCACTGTACCACCCTGCTCATCTGTCCCACCACTGTACCACCCTGCTCATCTGCCCCACCACTGTGCCCCCTGCTCATCCCACCACTGTACCACCCTGCACATCTGTCCCACCACTGTACCACCGTGCTCACCTGTCCCACCACTGTACCACCCTGCTCATCTGCCCCACCACTGTTCCCCCCTGCTCATCTGCCCCACCACTGTACCACCCTGCACATCTGCCCCACCACTGTACCTCCCTGCTCATCTGTCCCACCACTGTACCTCCCTGCTCATCTGTCCCACCACTGTGCCACCCTGCACATCTGCTCCACTGCCGTACCCTCTGCTCATCTGCCCCACCACTGTACCACCCTGCTCATCTGTCCCACCACTGTGCCCCCTGCACATCTGCCCCACCACTGTACCACCCTGCACATCTGCTCCACTGCCGTACCCCCCTGCTCTTCTGTCCCACCACTGTACCACCCTGCACATCTGCCCCACCACTGTACCTCCCTGCTCATCTGTCCCACCACTGTGCCCCCTGCACATCTGCCCCACCACTGTACCCCCTGCACATCTGCCCCACCACTGTACCCCCTGCACATCTGTCCCACCACTGTACCCCCTGCACATCTGTCCCACCACTGTACCCCCTGCTCATCTGCCCCACCACTGTACCACCCTGCTCATCTGTCCCACCACTGTACCCCCTGCACATCTGCCCCACCACTGTACCACCCTGCTCATCTGCCCCACCACTGTACCACCCTGCTCATCTGCCCACCACTGTACCACCCTGCTCATCTGCCCCACCACTGTACCACCCTGCTTTTCTGTCCCACCACTGTACCACCCTGCTCATCTGTCCCACCACTGTACCACCCTGCTCATCTGCCCCACCACTGTACCACCCTGCACATCTGCTCCACCACTGTACCACCCTGCTCATCTGCCCCACCACTGTACCCCCTGCTTTTCTGCCCCACCACTGTACCCCCTGCACATCTGCTCCACAGCCGTACCCCGTGCTCTTCTGTCTCATCACTAAACTTATCTCCTCATCTGCCCCACCACTGTAACCCCCTTTCTCATCCCCTGATGATAACCCCTTCCCTGCCAGTGTCATTAGTACTGTGTATTTTTAAGCACTGATCACTTTATTAGTGTCACTGGTCCCCAAAGTGTCATTTAATGTCTGCCGCAATCCCGCTATAAGTTGCAGATCGCCGCAATTAGTAGTAAAAAAGAAAAAAAAAAGTCCATATATCTATCCAATAGTTTGTAGACGCAAAAACTTTTGCACAAACCAATCAATATACGCTTATTGGGATTTTTCGTTACCAAAAACATGTAACAGAATACATATTGGCCTACATTGATGAAGAAATTTGTTTTTGTTTTTTTATTGGATGTGTTTTTATAGCAGAACGTAAAAAATCTTTTTTTTTTTTTTTTTTACATTTTCGGTCTTCTTTTTTTTTTTTTTTAGAGCGCAAAAAATAAAAACCACAGAGGTGATCAAATATCACCAAAAAATGTCTATTTGTGGGAAAAAAAGGATATCAATTGTATTTGGGTACAGTGTCGCACGACTGCGCAATTGTCAGTTAACCACTTGCCGACCAGCCGCCGCAGTTTTAGGCTGGATTCACACCTGTGCATTTTTAGTGCTTTTTACATTTTGCAGATTTGCACTACAGAACGTTTTCCATAGGAAACCATGTTAAACGGACTGTAGTACAAATCTGAAAAATGCAAAAAGCACTAAAAATGCATAGGTGTGAATCCAGCCTTACTGCACCAGAATGGCACAGCTGGGCGAAACAACGTTATGTTACCGATTCCGATGCGAGTGTCCGACGATCGCGATCACCGCAGAGCTACCGCGATCGCTGATTACACACCGAGAACCGGGATCTGTGTGTGTAAACATGCAATTTCCGGTTCTCTGAGGGGAGAAGAGACAGATAGTCTGTTCATACAAAGTATGAACAGCGATCTGTCATCTCCCCTACACAGTCCCTTCCCCCCTTCAGTTAGAACACACACTGAGGGAACACACTTAACCCCTTGATCGCCCCCTAGTGGTTAACCCCTTCCCTGCCAGTGACATTTTTACAGTAATCAGTGCATTTTTATAGCACTGATCACTGTATAAATGTCAATGGTCCCAAAAATGTGTCAAAAGTGTCCGATGTGTCCGCCATAATGTCGCAGTCCTAAAAAAAAAAAATATATAAAAAATTATATATATATTTAATATATATCAGATCGCCGCCGCCATTACTAGTAAAAAAAATAAATAAAAAATAAATAAATAATAAAAACGCCATAAACTATCCCCTATTTTGTAGACGCTATAACTTTTGCACAAACCAATCAATATATGGTTATTGCGATTTTTACCAAAAATATGTACAATACCTATCGGCCTAAACTGAGGGGAAAAAAAAAATAATTATATTATATTTATTATAGCAAAAAGTCAAAAATAGTGTTTTTTTTTTTCAAAATTTTCGCTCTTTTTTTTTTTTATAGCGCAAAAAAAAAAAACCGCAGAGGTGATCAAATACCACCAAATGAAAGCTCTATTTGTGGGGAAAAAAGGACGTCAATTTTGTTTGTGTACAGTGTCGCACGACCGCGCAATTTCAGTTAAAGTGACGCAGTGCTGAATCGAAAAAGTGCTCTGGTCAGGAAGGGTGTAAATTCTTCCGGGCTGAAGCGATTAAAGTAATGCATCGCAAAAAAATGGCCTGGTCATGAAGGGGGGGGGTAAATTTTCTGGAGGTGAAGTGGTTAAAGGAGAAGAAGTTGTACAGATTGTATGGTGTATGGCCACCTTGAATGGTGCAATCTAACTAAACACAAGGTGAAGGTCATCATCTCATGTCTGTAGAATGCACTTTCTGTCTGTACGATCAGAAGGGATACAATGTAACAATGAGTGGATCCGATCCCCCCCCATACAAAGGTCAGATCTCCCCCAGAACTCACCGGTCATCTCCGGGCACCAACACGGAAGCGATGTGCGGGCTGGGAGTCTATAGGAAGAACACACACAGGACTCCCCGCCCCCAAGACACGCCCCTTATGCAGATGAGCTGAGGTAACGCTACAAACTTCTCCGGAGAAAAGGAAACTGAATGAGGTGAGGCACGTCCCCGTGACGTCAGCGCCGTACACGCCCCCTTTGCACACAGTCCAGAGCTGAGCTGAGGAGGGAGTTTTGTAACTTCCATCCCTCATAGAAAGTGACTGTGGAGGGCTGAGGGGGAGGAGAGGACTGACACCGAGGGGACCCACCGCATGTGGAGCAGGCTGAGCATACTAACCAATCAGCTTCTACCTGTAAACTTTGAAAATGAAAGCTAGAAGCTGATTGGTTGCTAAGCACATCTGCTGCAGATCCTGAATACAGTTTTGAATAATTTCCCCTCACTGTATGGAAACCTGAGATTCTCCTACATTGCAGATGTGTGTGCGGGAGCTAGTCAGGATTTTTACCTTCGTTTACGTCTTAGGCTGGCCATACACCATATGAAAAATCAGCCAAACCTGTTTATGAAAAACGAACATTCGGCCGTGAGCGCAAACGATAGAGCCATCATGTAATGACCGATAAATCGTTCAGTGGACATAAATTCATGTATTTTTTTTTTTTTTTACATATACCTAGTGCAGACCGTTCAGACAGGAAACACATTAACCTTTCAATTTATCATTCGCTAGAAAATTTCCAAACTTGTCCTTCGTTTTCTTTCTGCTCAAAAACGCCCCCAACGATTATCGATTTTGTGCCCATTAACTACAGCCTCGTTTTGAGATTTTGGTGTTTACATGTTTAAAACAGTTTTTTTTTTTTTGCTAGAAAATTACTTAGAACCCCCCAAACATTATATATTGTTTTTTTTCTAACACCCGAGAGAATTAAATGGCAGTCGTTGCAATACTTTTTTTCACACCGTATTTGCGCAGCGGTCTTACAAGCGCACTTTTTTTGGAAAAAATTCACTTTTTTGAATAAAAAAAATATATTAATATTTATTATATATAGACAATAGTAAAGTTAGTAAAACATTTTTTATATATCGTGAAAGATAATGTTACGCCGAGTAAATTGATACCCAATGGCGTCAAACTTTTACCCTCAAAAATCTCCATAGGCGACGTTTTAAAAAATTCTACAGGTTGCATGTTTCGCGTTACAGAGGAGGTCTATGGCTAGAATTATTGCTCTCGCTCTACGCGATACCTCACATGTGTGGTTTGACCACCGTTTTCATATGCGGGCGCTACTCAATTATTGCTCTCGCTCTACGCGATACCTCACATGTGTGGTTTGACCACCGTCGCTTCTGCACGCAAGCTCGTCGGGACGGGGCGCTTTAAAAAATATTTTTTTTTTCTTATTTATTTATTTTACTTGATTTTAGTTTTAAAAAAAAAAAAAAATTGGGTCACTTTTATTCCTATTACAAGGAATGTAAACTTCCCTTATAATATAAAAAAAGCATGACAGGACCTCTTAAATATGAGATCTGGGGGTCAAAAAGTCCTCAGATCTCCTATTTGGATTTAAATGCAAAAAAAAAACAAAAAAAATTAAAAAAAATTGTCATTTGAAAAAATGACAACAGAAAAATTCTCCTTCAATAGGTTTGGGCGGAAGTCACGTCACTTCCGCCCTGCTATGGTATAGAGACGGGTGGGGGCCATCTTCTCCTTACTCGTCTCCATACTCAGCACAGGAAAGGACCCGATCGCCTCCGCCCACTACCGACGGCTCAGGAGAGCAGGAGAGGGTGCGGCGGGAGGGGTGGGGGCACCTCTCCCGTCGCCAATAATGGTGATCTCGTGGCGAATCCGCTGCGGAGACCACCATTATCGTAAAACACAACCAGCGCCTGAACAGATGGATATCTTGGTTGTGGCAGCAGCTGCTGCCATTACCAAGATATCCCTTTTCAAAAAAGGGACGTACATCGTCGTAAAGTGGTTAACTGGCCGAAAAACAAACAAACTGTCTAAATGACCTAATTTCGGCCGATTTTTCGTATAGTGTATGACCAGTAGACATGGGAGCCAACAAAAAATTTGTTTAGTTTCATTTCGTTCCGTATTTTAAAAAATTCGTAAACGAAATTTTGTTCGGAATTTGTAATTTTTTTTTTAAATTTAAACGTTTATGTTAATTTGGATCGGAAATTCGTAAACGAAATTTCGTATTTCGTACAGAATTCTTCTGCATATTAACACCAGTCACGTTTCTGATACTTTCTGTTAATTTGGAAAGGAAATTCGTTTACGAAATTTCGTATTTGGTAAACAAAATTTCGTATTTCGTACAGAATTCTTATGCATAAACACCAGTCACGTTTCTGTTAATTTGGATCCGAAATTCGTAACGAAATGTCGTATTTCGTACGGAATTCGTATGCATAAAAATTCGTATTTCGGATTCGTACGAATGTACGAATTTTCGATTCGTACGAAACTAATCGCACAAGTCTAATGACCAGCATTAGGCTAGCCATATATGGTCGAATTTCGAAATTTTCTTTTGAAAACCAGAAAATTCAGGCGTTTTGTGATCCGATGGTGCCACCATTGATTTTGAAATTCGGCCATTCATGTTGCTACAGAAAATAATTTTCGTGGCTGGGAATCTTCTTTTCTTTCCGGGAATTTTCTTTTCTTTCCGGGAATCTTCTTTTCTTTCCGGGAATCTTCTTTTCTTTCCGGGAATCTTTTCTTTCCGGGAATCTTCTTTTCTTTCCGGGAATTTTCTTTTCTTTCCGGGAATTTCTTTTCCAACATGTCCAACATGTCCGATTTACTCAAATTCGATGGCCGCACGAAAATCGGCTGTTGCTGCAGCCCACTAATGGTGCGAAATACGAACGAAAATTCTTAGATAAAGTTTTCGAAAGAAAATTCTTTGAAAATTTGACCCATTTATGGCCTGCCTTATGCACATCAACGTCTACACCCTCCTGAGTCATGAGATGTAAAATGTCCCGCCGTTTCTTTCGTCGCGTACAGATGCCGGTACAAGTGAATGGCTGGCTGCTTGTAAACACTGATGGCCTCTGTAAGGCCTCTTACACACTGGGGCCGCGTTAGCGCTAAAGTGCCGCTCATTTTAGCTTTGCTTTAGCACTGTTTAAGCGGCGCTTTTCAGTCTCTAGCGGGGCGTGTTTAACCCCAAAGAAGGAGCTAAAAGCACCCGTGTTGCGGCGCTTCCAAATCACTGCCCATTAGTTTCAATGGGCAGGGCGTTTTGGGAACGCTAAATAAAGCGCTTCCAAACCGCCCCAAAGATGCTGCTTTTTGCAGGACTTTTCCTAACGTCCCGCTAGCGCACCGCCGCAGTGTCAAAAGTCACACTGAAATGAGTAGGAGGCGGTTTTCAGACGCTATTTCTAGCGCTAAAATGCCTGAAAACCGCCTCAGTGTGAAAGTTGTCTAATACAATGTCATAAGTATTGGGACGCCCACCTTTACACGCAGACAAACTTTAATTATTATTATACAGGATTTATTTAGCACCAACATTACAACATGCGGGCACACAGTACAGTTACAATACAATTCATTACAGGAGGAGTCAGATGGCCTCCCAGTCTTAGTCCGTAGGGTTCAATATTGAGTTGGCCCACCCTTTTCTTCAGCTTCAACTCTTCTGGGAAGGCTGTCCACGTGGTTTAGGAGTGTGTCTATGGGAATGTTTGACCATTCTTCCAGAAGTGCATTTGTGAGGTCAGGCACTGATGTGGACGAAAAGGCCTGGCTCGCAGTCTGCACTCTAATTCATCCCAATGGTGTTCACAGTGGTGTAGTGGTTAGCACTTTCACCTAGCAGTAATAGGGTCGCTGGTTCAAATCCCGACCATGACACCTTCTGCCTGGAGTTTGCATGTTCTCCCTGTGCCTGTGTGGGTTTCCTCCGGGTACTCCGGTTTCCTCCCACACTCCAAAGACATGCTGGTAGGTTAATTAGATCCTGTCGATAAAATTGGCCAATAATGTGTATGTGTATGTGTTTGTAAGCGTGTCGGGACCCCACAGGGCAAGGACCACGCTATACCACAGATGGACACCAGTGGCAAAAAGCACCCTGAGGCGTTTCAGTTCGCATAGGTTGCGCTATACAAGTCATTCATTCAATTATCAGGCCGGTCAAGTTCCTCCACCTCAGACTCACTCATCCATGTCTTTATGAACCTTGCTTTGTGCACTGGTGTGCAGTCAGTGGGGATCTGTCCATAGCGGGCGCACGGGCGCCACCTCCCCTATCCATGCATCCGGCCCCCTGATCTACATATCAATGGCAGGTTTTTTTTTAGGACCCGATTAGAGCCAGAGGCTTTAATAGGCTTCAAAAAAGGGTGAGCTCAGAGCGCAGAGCATTGTGCTCCAAGCGCACCCAGTTGTGTGACCATAACAAATACATTTCCGCTATTATCACACTAAAGTTCCTCCACGCCAATCAAGAGGCAGGTCTGTGAGACCTGTTTCCCAACTGGCCAAAGCGTCAGGTGATCCTATTGGATGCCTAGCGCTTTGGCAGAAGACACATGGCAAAGGAAGCTGTACACCAGAGCTGCCGCTGCTCGCACTCCAGTAGAGGACACCACAGCCCTGCCACACGAGTGGGTAAGTGCCAGGCCGGACCATCCGCACATGCGCGGGGGGGGGGGGCTGTGCCACACCGGGGGGTGTTGTTTGCCCCCCCCCCAAAGAAGAGCCGCCACTGTGCGCAGTAATCTTGGAACAGGAAGGGGCCACCCCCAATCTGTCCAACTATCTCCTACTGGTTGCTTTCATATGATCCCTGAAAACCCTTCTCTTCAGGGAAGCCTATTCTGCCTCCATCCAACAACTGTACTTTTATTTTCTCCATCAGCTCATCCCCCACAGCTAATACTTTTTGTATTGAATTGTATTGTAACTGTACTGTCTGCCCTCATGTTGTAAAGAGCTGCACAAACTGTTGGCGCTGTATAAATCCTATATAACAATAATAAAAAAGATGAGGACAACACAAAATTTGGGATTTTCTTTTACTTTCACTTTTAGGCTGGGTTCACACTTATGCAAATTGAATGTGGGTTTCCCCGCATCCAATTTGCATGACAGGAGACAGTGACCGGCTCTCAATGAAGCCGGTTCACACATTGCCGTGGTGGCTGCAGAGCGTCCTGTGCGTCTTTGGCTCAGTTTCAGGTCCAAATTCAGGTAAAAATTCTGACCTGATTTGCCCCTGAAATGGAGAACAGGGACGCACCGGACCCCCTGCTGCCAGCAGCAGCCGCAGCTAGTGTGAACCTGGCCTGAGGCTGGATTCACACCTATTGCATTTTTAGTGCTTTTTGCATTTTGCAGATTTGCACTACAGAAAGTGTTCCATAGGAAACCATGGTAAATGATCTGTAGTGCAAATCTGCAAAATGCAAAAAGCACTAAAAATGCATAGGTGTGAATCCAGCCTTAGGCTGCATTCACACCTGGGCGTTTTGTAGCTTGAAGCCTGAAGCTACAAAAGCTAGAGGGGAAAAAATACATTATTCTCTATGGAGATGGTTCACATCTCCACTCCAAAACGCCTGAAGCCCTACGCCTGAAGCTCAAACAAGTTCCGGACCCTTTTTTGTCGCGCGAATCGGGCAGATTTGGGCGTTTTTATTCTTTTTACATTGGTGACCTTTTGCTCTGCACAAAATTTGCGGCAAAACGCGGTAAAAAAAAACGCCGCGAATCGCGGTAAAAAACGCCGCAAATCGCGGTAAAAAACGCTGCGAAAAAACGCCGCAATTCGCGCGATTTTCTGCCTGAAAAGCTACGCTCAGGTGTGAATGCAGCCTTAATGATAATGGTAAAAAGGACAAATAGAGAGGGTGAATATAATGGGAGCACAGACAGCAATAAAAACTGACAAGCGTTCTAATCCCTCTCCACTCTATCCAAGACTAAATAAAATGTTTTGCTTTTAGGTATACATTAAATGTCAGTATTGTAGTTAGCCTTTTTATCTACTTTGTGGTAGTTTTGGTGGATTCCAGGAGTACAGTGGCCTTAAAATTCTTGTTACTGAAATGCCTTTTAACCGCTTCCTGACCGCCTCCTGCACATATACGTCTGCAGAATGGCACGGCTAGGCAAAAGTACGTACGGGTACGTCCCCTTTAAAGTGGGGTTGCGGTCAAAAAAACAAAAGGGGCTTAAAAATCATAAAAAAAATGTAAAAAAAATAATTGGAAAAAAAAAAAAAATTTTACTCACCTCTAAATGCCTGTTGCTAGGGGGTCCCTCGAATTCTGCCACCTTCATTGCCCGGGCAAAACGTCACTTCCCCCTCGGCGCCGCACAGTCATCTGGGACCCGTCACGTGTCCCAGATGACTGAGCGTCAAATCACGGCGTACGGCGCCGCTCGCGCATGCGCAGTGGGTGCCCGGCTGTGAAGCCACAGCCGGGTTCCCACATTAGGAATGTCGGCGCGGTGAGCGGCTCGGGGAACGAGGGGGGGTCCTCGTTCCCCCGCATCGCTGGACCCCGGGACAGGTAAGTGTCCGATTTTTAAAAGTAAGCAGCTGCAATATTTGTAGCTGCTGACTTTTAAAAAAAATAATTTTTTTTTCCCCAGGACGGAGCTCCGCTTTAATTGCCTAGCCTCGCGACGCGGTCCGGAGCTCAGTGACCACGGCCGCGGGACCAGTGGACCCGATCGCCTCTGGTGTCCCGCGATCGGGTCACAGAGCTGAAGAACGGGGAGAGGTCTATGTAAACAAACCTCTCCCCGCGCTTCCTACACTGCCTGTCACTGATCGGCTGTTCCCTGTCATTGGGAACAGCCGATCAGTGACGTCAGACGTACAGCCACGCCCCCTACTGTAAAAAAAAAAAAAAACACAACACGTCACACTGACTCCTCCCTGCCCCCTAGTGGTTAACTCCTTCACTGCCACTGTCAGTTACATAGGAATCAGTGCTATTTAAATAGCACTGATTTCTGTATAAATGACAATGGTCCCAAAAATGTGTCAAAAATGTCCGATGTGTCCGCCATAAATGTCGCAGTCACAATAAAAATCGCTGATCGCCGCCATTACTAGTAAAAAAAAAATAATAAAAATGCTATAAAACTATCCCCTATTTTGTAAACGCTATAACTTTTGCGCAAACCAATCAATAATCACTAATTGCGATTTTTTTTTACCAAAAATATGTAGAAGAATACGTATCGGCCTAAACTGAGGAAAAAAAAAATGTTTTTTTATATATTTTTTGGGGATATTTATTATAGCAAAAAGTAAAAAATATTGAATTTTTTTTTAAATTGTCGCTCTATTTTTGTTTATAGCGCAAAAAATAAAAACCGCAGGGGCGATCAAATACCACCAAAAGAAAGCTCTATTTGTGGGAAAAAAGGACGCCAATTTTGTTTGGGAGCCACGTCGCACGACCGCGCAATTGTCAGTTACAGTGACGCAGTGCCGAATCGCAAAAAGGGGCCTGGTCCTTTGGCTGCCAATTGGTCCGGGGCTGAAGTGGTTTACTATCCTGGGCCCATTCTTCTGCCAAAAAATGGATCCTCATCAGCGTCATATTTTTACTTTGTTTACAGGGAAAAAAAAAACACAGAAAGCAAAAAATAAATAAAATGAAAGCAACAGTACTTAACCACTTCAATACAGAGCACTTAAACCCCCTCCTATCCAGACCAATTTTGAGCTTTCAGCGCTGTTGCACTTTGAATGACAATTGCGCGGTCATACAACACTGTACCCAAATGAAGTTTTTATCATTTTTTTCCCCCCAAATAGAGCTTTCTTTCGGTGGTATTTGATCACCTCTGCGATTTTTTTTTTTGTTACATTTTTTTAAAAAGACCGAATTAAAAAAAAAGTTATTTTTTTTAAATTTTGTTTTGTTAATTTTAAAATGGGTAATTTTTTGTCCGTCATTGATGTACGCTGATGAGGCAGCAGTGATGGGCACCGATAGGTGGCAGTGATGGGTTACACTGATAGGCAGCACTTTTAGGTGGCACTGATTGGCGGCACTTGTGGGCATTGATAAATGGCACCTGTGGGCATTGACAGGTGGCACTTGTGGGCATTGACAGGTGGCATACATGAGGCATAATTGCCTCTGACTTTTCGGAACCGATGTCCCTTTAAGATGAGCCGGTGATCAGCTTTTTTTTTCTCCTCCGCTGTCAGTGTGAGGAGAAAAAAAAACGATCGCCGAGCTTTTGTTTTCATCATGTGATCAGCTGTCATTGGCTGACAGCTGATCACATGGTAAGGGGCCGGGACCTGCACCTTACTCGGATCGCTGATCACCCGAGTCTCAGTGACAGGAGGTAGCGTGCACAGGGGAGGCCGTCATATGACGGCCTCCCGGGAATTGAGATCCGCACTGTGGTCGTCATTCGGCCATAGCGCGGATGTCAAGTGGTTAACCACTTCGCATCCAGGCCAATTCTGACATTTCTCTCCTACATGTAAAATTCATAATTTTTTTGCTCGAAAATTACATAGAACCCCCAAACATTATATATGTTTTTTTAGCAAAGACCCTAGAGAATACAATGGCGCTCGTTGCAACTTTTTATCTCGCACGGTATTTGCGTAGCAATTTTTCGAACACGTTTTTTTCAGAAAAAAAAAACAATTTCATGCTTAAAAAAAACAAATCAGTAAAGTTAGCCCAATTTTTTTTTGCATAATGTGAAAGATGAAGATACGCCGAGTAAATAGATACCAACATGTCACGCTTCAAAATTGCACGCGCTCGTGGAATGGCGCCAAACTTTGGTATTTAAAAATCCCCATAGGCGACGTTTTAACATTTTTTACTGGTTACATGTTTTGAGTTACAGAGGAGGTCTAGGGCTAGAATTATTGCTCTCGCTCTAACGTTCGCGGCGATACCTCACATGTGTGGTTTGAACACCGTTTTCATATGTGGCTTACGTATGCGTTCACTTCTGCGTACGAGCTCGCGGGGACAGGGGCGCTTTAAAAAAAAAAATGTTTTTATTATTGTTAATTTGACTATTATTTTTTGAGTTTGACAGTTTAAAAAAAAAAAAAAAAAATTGATTACTTTTATTCCTATTACAAGGAATGTAAACATCCCTTGTAATAGGAATATTACATGATCGGACCTATTAACAGTGAGATATGGGGTCAATAAGACCCCACATCTCACCTCTAGGCTGGAAAGCCTAAAATAAAAAAATAAAAAAAAAAACGATCACCGCTTCCCAGCGGAGGCGGCGCGTTATTTGAATGCAGAGGCCGGGCGTGACGTCATAACATCGCGCCCGGCCTCCGAACGAACATAGAGACTCCGGCGACCATCTGGTCCGCCGGAAATCTCTATAGTGATCATGCGGGGGCCGGCGGATCCTGTGTCCGACTCACCGATGGAAGCGGTGAGTCGGTAGAAGCACCGGAGGGCGGCGGGAGGGGGCGTCCCCTCCCGCCGCCCATAAGAACGATCAAGCGGCGGAACAGCCGCTATGATCGTTCTTATGGTGCAGGGAATCGCCGGCTGAAAATGTCAATATCTGAATGATGTCTGTAGCAGGCATCATTCAGATATACCCCCGGAAAGTGGAGGCCGTCATATGACGGCCTCCGGTCGGGAAGTGGTTAAATAACAAATGCACAAATCTGCATTTATATGAAGAAACTAGTTTCACCTTAAATTACCTAGCCATGCCATTAAAAATAATATTTATATGTTATTCTAAATGATTCCCAGGAAACAGTGCCACCCAGTAGGCCTAGGATCATGATAAACCTCAGTCTCTGTGGAGCTCATTTACTAAAACTGGAGAGTGCAAAATCTGGTGCAGCTGTACATGGTAGCCAATCAGCTTCTAGCTTCAGCTTGTTCAATTAAAGTAATTGTAAAGTTTTTTTTATATAACAAACATGTTTTACTTACCTCCTCTGTGCAGTTGGTTTTTACTGGGCAGCCCAGATCCCTCTTTGCTGCTCCTGGCCCCTCCCTCCTGTCGAGTGCCCCCACAGTCAGCAGCTTGCTATGGGGGCACCCGAAGCTCCGTGTATCCATTCAGACATGGAGCTGCCATTTGGCCCTGCCCCTTCTCTCCCCTGATTGGCTAACTGACTTTGAGTTACAGCAACGGGAGTCAATGTCCCTGCTGCTGTGTCTCAGCCAATCAGGAGGGAGAGTCCTGGACGGCCGAGGGATTTGTGGACATCGCTGGACAAAGAGGGGGCTTAAGTATTAGGGGGTGCTGGGGAGGCTGCTACACACAGAAGGTTTTTTTGATCTTAATGCATAGAGTGCATTAAAGGGGTTGTAAACCCTCAAGGTTTTTCACCTTAATGTATTAAGGTGAAAAACCTTCTGTGGTGCTGCAGCCCCCCCAGAGCCCCCCTTTCGCTTACCTGAACCCGATCTTTCCTGAGATGACAATGAGCCCAGCAGCTCCAGCCGATGTCTCGGGTCCTCATTGGATAGATTGATAGCAGCAGGAGCCATTGGCTTCCGCTGCTGTCAATCAAATCCAGTGACGCGGGAGCCGGGGCCTATTTTTAGCGGCGCTTTACCATCGTTTTTGTGGCACTTTTCGGCCGCTTTTAACCCCGCTAACAACCGAAAAAGGGTTAAATGCGCCATCAAAAGGTCGGCTCTTCAGCGACACTACCCATTGATTTTAATGGGCAGGGGCGCTGTAGGAGCGGTGTATACACCGCTTCTACAACGCCTCACAGATGCTGCTTGCAGGACTTTTTTTGGCGTCCTGCCTAATATGTCAAAACAATCAACACAGGGCTCTGTACAGAGGGAACAAGGGCTTGTTCACACTTGATTAAATTACTAACGCTCAACAAACGCTCCTATAGCATTTGTATGGCATTAGTATGGGCGTCAGACAGGCGTCAATGAGCTTTAGAATGTGGCGTTTTACCTCAACATGAGGCTTCAATTTTTTTTTTTTTTTTAAATACAGCCCAATAATTGTAATGTGCCTATGTACACAGGCACACTTATGCCCCGTACACACGGTTGGAAATTCCGACGGAAAATGTCCGATCGGACCATGTTGTCAGAAAATCCGCCAGTGTGTGGGCTCCATCGGACTTTTTCCGACGGAACTTCAGACTGAAAAAATTTGAGATCCTGCTCTCAAATTTGCCGACAACAAAATCCGATCTGACTTTTTCCGATCGTGTGTAGAGAATTCCAACGGACAAAGTGCCATGCATGCTCAGATCAAATTAGGAGACCAAACCTATTGGCTGATAGCCTCTACGTAGTTCCGTCATACGCAACAAACGTCACCACGTTCAGAATGATCGGATTTTCCGACAACTTTGTCTGACCGTGTGTATGCAACACCAGTGTCGAACAAAATCCGTCGGAAAAAATCAGACAGATTTTGTGGTCCGTGTGTACGGGGCAAAACAAGCGCCATGCATTGTTCAGTAAAAATAAATTGAAAACTCTGCATTTTTAGTGAGTAATTTACACCTCATGCGTGCAAATGTCCATTTCCATATTGTGCTGACCGAAAACATGAGAATTTTTGTGAAATCGCGTGCATTTGCACACGATAATGCGCAAACACATATGCACGAAAATACGCGCAAATATTTACAAAAAAGTCACCTGAAATTACGTCTGAAAAAGTAGATTCTCAAACAATAGTATCATGTGCAAGAGGCCCATGGCTTCAGTACACAGCCAGTATCATCAGCCTTAAATGGATGACACAAGGCAGGATGGATCTAAAGATGGTAAGTCCAAACTTTTCCACTACTTACCATCTTTTGTCATCTGGTTGGATGGTTTCATGATTGTAGTAGGATTTTGCCACTTCTGTTTATTACTGTATAAATTTATTCAAAACACATCTACTGTATATAATCGAGTATAAGCCGACTCGAATATAAGCCGAGGCACCTAATTTTACCACAAAAAACTGGGAAAACTTATTAACTCGAGTATAAGCCTAGGGTGAGAAATGTTCAGCTACTGTAAGTGGAAAAGACGGTCAACAATGCCCATTTGCATGCCTCACTGTGCCCATTTGCAGCCATAGGTCCCCCGAACTTCAAACTCGGTAGTTAAGGGTTCCTAGATGCCCCCTAGCTGCAGCTGGGTTTCTGGATCCAAAGGGTCCCGAAATAACATTGCTGCAGATGGACACTGTTGATCGACTTTGCGGCCCTGTCTCTTGCGGCCACTTAGTGCTAGGAACCCCAAATTTGGTGTCCAAACTACAACATATCCAACTGGGGTTCCTAGAACTAAGTGATCACGAGATACGGGGCCCCAAAGTCGGTTTGGAAAATGTCAAGCACTTTTCTGCAGCAGAGAATGACATTTTCCAGAAACCCCAAATGTAATTCTCTGCAGCAGAAAAAAGCTTGACTCGAGTATAAGCCGAGGGGGGCATTTTCAGCAAAAAATGTGCTGAAAAACTCGGCTTATACTCGAGTATATACGGTATATATGTTTTTCTTGTGGCTCTTTCCATAAGAATTTTATAAATTTTTTGTGTATTAATAAAATCATATTTTTTATTATGTTTTCTACCTATATTTTTTGTTAAATTGCCTTAAAAATCTAATTTTGAGATTTTCCTTCTTTAATTAGGCTACATCAGAGCACTTCCCTATCTCCAGGACATGGCATACTGGGAGGCTGAAAGTACTATTTCTAATTTTAAAGTGGAGGGGGGGTAAGATGTACTTTTGTTGACAAAAGCATATTACACAGGTTGGTACAGGGCTTACCCCATCCCCAACCTCCTGAACGTCACACAGATCCAGAAAATTACAGGATTTGTTACAAATGCAAAGCCCAGTAAAGGTCCTAACTTTTCCCCTCAATTCAATAAAAAGGGGTTTTGGCTGAAGTTGAATGACTATGGAGTTTTGCAGCTTTACGGACAGTTGAAGCAGCAAAAAAAAAAAAAGAAGACACTATATAGGGGTTTATGACTTTAAATCTCAGAATTCTGACTTTGAATCTCAGAATTCTGACTTTGAATTCTGAGATTTAAAGTCTGAATTCTGAGATTTAAAGTCAGAATTCTGAGATTCAAAGTCAGAATTCTGAGATTCAAAGTCAGAATTCTGAGATTCAAAGTCTGAATTCTGAGATTTAAAGTCTGAATTCTGAGATTTAGACTTTAAATCTCAGAATTCAGACTTTAAATCTCAGAATTCTGTAGATTTTTTTTTTTTTAAACTTACAATTCTGACTTATTCAAACTCAGAATTCTGACTTTCAAACTCAGAATTCTGACTTTCAAACTCAGAATTCTGACTTTCAAACTCAGAATTCTGACTTTCAAACTCAGAATTCTGACTTTCAAACTCAGAATTCTGACTTTCAAACTCAGAATTCTGACTTTCAAACTCAGAATTCTGACTTTCAAACTCAGAATTCTGACTTTCAAACTCAGAATTCTGACTTTCAAACTCAGAATTCTGACTTTCAAACTCAGAATTCTGTAAAAAAAAAAAAATTCATAAACATTATTCTGTATTTTTTTTTTTTTTTTTTTTTTATGATGGCCCCAGGGCTCTTCCATAATGGGGTAAAGGTGTAGAGCTACACCTTTACCCCATATTTTTATTATTGCACCCAAAAATATTGTGTCAGCAGCTTCACTTATTATTTTTTTTTCTATTCTTTATTAGCGCAACAAACTTGTCTTGACTGTATAGGGGTTAATTTACTAAAGCTGGAGAGTGCAACATCTGGTGCAGCTCTGCGTAGAAACCAATTAGCTTCCAGGTTTTTTTTTTTTTGTCAAAGCTTAATTGAACAAGCTAGAAGTTAGAATCTCATTGGCTACCATGCAGAGCTGCACCAGATTTTGCACTCTCCAGATTTAGTAAATGAACTCCTATGAACTCTCGGCTGGATATTCCGGAATCCTCCAAAACGACACACGTGTGGGGCGCGACACCAGGAACAAACCAGGAAGCAGGATACGGAAAAAGGAAAAAGGAACTCCAATAGTGTGATTCCACCACTAATTTATTGGGTATGGGGTATAAATAATGATACAAACAGGGGAATTCACCCAAGCAGTACAGAGCATATACTGATAAAATCAAAAATAAAACAGAGTAAAAGCAGTATAAGGGTCTCAAAATCAGCAAAGCCCGACGCGTTTCGACCAATAGGTCTTCTACTGGGGCATCATTTGATGGCTCATACTGCTACTGGCTACAGTATAAAGCCAGTAGCAGTATGAGCCATCAAATGATGCCCCAGTAGAAGACCTATTGGTCGAAACGCGTCGGGCTTTGCTGATTTTGAGACCCTTATACTGCTTTTACTCTGTTTTATTTTTGATTTTATCAGTATATGCTCTGTACTGCTTGGGTGAATTCCCCTGTTTGTATCATTATTTATACCCCATACCCAATAAATTAGTGGTGGAATCACACTATTGGAGTTCCTTTTTCCTTTTTCCGTATCCTGCTTCCTGGTTTGTTCCTGGTGTCGCGCCCCACACGTGTGTCGTTTTGGAGGATTCCGGAATATCCAGCCGAGAGTCCATCCCAGACCTGGAGGAGTGCTGCCCGAATCCAGCTTTCATCCCTTGAGCGCCACCTACAGGAGTTACCATAAGCCTTACTGACCCACTGCCGTATGGTAGGTGGGTCCAACATCGCTGGTAAGCGTATGCATTCCATAACCATTGGAGGGTTTATATACTCGTCTATACACATTAGCATCTGTGTTTGCAGAGTTTCTCCACATACATCTCATGTGCAAGGATGATCTATGCCATATGATTTATTTTCTTTAACAAAGGACTTTATCATTGTTTCACTATATTATATTGCACCGGACTTTTTCTCACTTTATGAGTCTATTGGCTCTATTTTTTTGTTAGCAACTCCTATGCATGGTCTACAGGAATCAGTAGAGGTATCGTGAGTAGATTGGTCAAGCTGATGTTAGAATTGATTTTCAACAGAGTGCTTGTCTCTGATAAACATATACATGTGTATAAAGCTGCAGACTTATATATATATATATATCTTTTGATTTTCCAATACACACCATCATGTCATTTTCACAAAGCATGGCATCATCTGATTGGCTCCAATACACATTTGAAAAGGGAAGATAAGACACAGGAGGAAGATGCTGAGAGCAAGATAAGAACTAACTGTCAGTTATCCTCTTACCACAGAGAGTACGTAGGCAGATTACAGTATGGGCGGAGGGCGGCTTTCTGACTCCAAACTCAGCATTTAAATGGCTGCAGACAGCACAAACTATGATTGAGGTTGCTTTCTCGGTCATACGTATAGCACAATACATGGCAGCTTCTAGAAAAACATTTCACCAACATGACCAGATTTTTGTCTTCATTTCACAAACACGCTTCTCATTAAATCTGAATTCCAGGTATGTTTTTTGCTTAGTTACATTGTTGCAGCTTGGACCAATGCAAGTATACATATGCCATACTTGGCCGGTCCCTGTGGAATCACTGTAGTAGGCACTGGTACTGCAGGATCCTCCCGGTCTTCTGGATCCTGACCAAAACCGTTGCACAGAGCAGGCAAGTATAACATGTTTATTCATTTTTTAATTGAAAAAAATTGAACCTTTACCACCCCTTTAAGGCCCCTTTCACACTGGGGCGGTTTGCAGGCGCTATTGCGCTAAAAATAGCGCCTGCAAACCGACCCGAAACAGCTGTTGCTGTCTCTTCAGTGTGAAAGCCCGAGGGCTTTCACACTGAAGCGGTGCGCTTGCAGGACGCTCAAAAATGTCCTGCAAGCCGCATCTTTGGCTCGCTATAGGAGCGGTATATTTACCGCTCCTATAGCGCCCGGTCCCATTGAAAACAATGGGGGAGCGCGCCAAACCGGCCCGCAAAACGCCGCTGCAGCGGCGGTTTGCGGGCGGTATTGACCCTTTTTCGGCCGCTCGCGGGGGGTAAAAACACCCCGCAAGCGGCCGCAATGCGCCGCTAAAACGCCGGTAAAGCGCCGCTTTACCGCCAGCGCCCCCACCGCTCCAGTGTGAAAGTAGCCTAATTGTCTAAACTGCCCCATAAGCATTAAAGGAAAACTCAGTTTATGTTAAATTTATATATATATAATATTGCAAAACAAATCATATAGTAATCTAATGCAAATGATGATGAAAAATTATCTTTTCATGTCAATTTGAAAGCCAGCCAACCATAAAACTGCCAAAACATGATAACAGAAATGATGTAAAAAAAAAAAAGAATACCCCATTAAAAGAAAAGAAAACAGAATACATTTTTGCTGCAAAATTCACCTTCAGTTGAGAGCTGCCAACAACATTATTTATTTTCCACCACTAGATGTCCTCAGTCTGATGGCAGTCAATTCACTTTCTGTGAACCCAGATTGTCATGGGCTTGCCCCATATGTGACTGGGCAGTTAACCACTTCCGAAACCGGTTCACGACGACATACGATATAAGTGGAATATCGTTGTTATGGTAGCAGCTAGCTGCCATATCCCCGGTATCCTCTTCTTCAGAGAGTGGTCCGGTTTCAGATAAAAGTGGTCTCTGCGGCGCCCCCCCCCCCCCCCCCCCCAAATGTCACTTCCGCCCATAGCTCTTATAGGGACATTTTTATTTTATTTTTATTGCATTTTAGTGTAAATAGGATATCTGAGGTCTTTTTGACCCCAGATCTCATATTTAAAGTGAAAGTAAACCCCCTATCGTTTTCAGCCAAGGAAGCTGCCATCTTTGCCTCTGTTTAATCTTCAACTGCCACAGTGCTGCACATGTGATCCGTTATGACACCAGCCATTGGATGGTTTGACTGTTTGGTTGAGAGCACAGCCAATGTGCAGTTAGCATTCATGGCATGCCTTTTTTATTTAGACTGTTAAATCGATGGGTTTACTTCCGCTTTAAGAGGTCCTGCTTTTTTATATTACAAGTAATGTTTACATTCCTTATATTAGGAATAAAAGTGACACAATTTCTTTTTAAAAGAACAGTGTAAAAATAAAAAGTTAAATAAATAAGAAAAAAAAATAAAAAAATTTTAACGCGCCCCATCCCAGTGCAGAAGCGAACGCATACATGAGTAGCACCCGCATACAGTGGTGTGAAAAAGTGTTTGCCCCTTCCTCATTTCCTGTTCCTTTGCATGTTTGTCACACTTAAGTGTTTCGGAACATCAAACCAATTTAAACAATAGTCAAGGACAACACAAGTAAACACAAAATGCAATTTGTAAATGAAGGTGTTTATTATTAAAGGTGAAAAAAAATCCAAACCATCATGGCCCTGTGTGAAAAAGTGATTGCCCCCTTGTTAAAACATACTATAACTGTGGTTGCCCACACCTGAGTTCAATTTCTCTAGCAACACCCAGGCCTGATTATTGCCACACCTGTTCACAATCAAGGCATCACTTAAATAGGAGCTGCTTGACACAGTAAGGTCCACCAGAAGATCCTTAAAAGCTACACATCATGCCGAGACCCAAAGAAATTCAGGAACAATTGAGAAAGAAAGTAATTGAGATCTATCAGTCTGGAAAGGGTTATAAAGCCATTTCCAAAGCTTTGGGAATCCAGCGAACCACAGTGAGAGCCATTATCCACAAATGGCGAAGACATGGAACAGTGGTGAACCTTCCCAGGAGTGGCTGGCCGCCCAAAATTACCCCAAGAGCGCAGCGACGACTCATCCAAGAGGTCACAAAAGACCCCACAACAACGTCCAAGGAACTGCAGGCCTCACTTGCCTCAGTTAAGGTCAGCGTTCATGCCTCCACCATCAGGAAAAGACTGGGCAAAAATGGCCTGCATGGCAGAGTTCCAAGGAGAAAACCACTGCTGAGCAAAAAGAACATCAAAGCTCGTCTCAATTTCTCCACAACACATCTTGATGATCCCCAAGACTTTTGGGACAACATTCTGTGGACCGATGAGACAAAAGTGGAACTCTTTGGAAGGTGTGTGTCCAAGTATATCTGGCGTAGAAGGAACACTGCATTTCAGAAAAAGAACATTATACCAACAGTAAAATATGGTGGTGGTAGTGTGATGGTCTGGGGCTGTTTTGCTGCTTCAGGACCTGGAAGACTTGCCGTGATAAAAGGAACTATGAATTCTGCTGTCTACCAAGAGATCCTGAAGGAGAATGTCCGACCATCTGTTCGTGTACTCAAGCTGAAACGAACTTGGGTTCTGCAGCAGGACAATGATCCTAAACACACCAGCAAGTCCACCACCGAATGGCTGAAGAAAAACAAAATGAAGACTTTGGAGTGGCCTAGCCAAAGTCCTGACCTGAATCCTATTGAGATGTTGTGGTATGACCTTAAAAAGGCCGTTCATGCTCGAAAACCCTCTAATGTAACTGAATTAGGACAATTCTTCAAAGATGAGTGGGCCAAAATTCCTCCAGGACGCTGTAAAAGCCTCATTGCACGTTATCGCAAACGCTTGGTTGCAGTTGTTGCTGCTAAGGGTGGCCCAACCAGTTATTAGGTTTAGGGGGCAATCACTTTTTCACACAGGACCATGATGGTTTGGATTTTTATTCACCTTTAATAATAAACACCTTCATTTACAAATTGCATTTTGTGTTTACTTGTGTTGTCCTTGACTATTGTTTAAATTGGTTTGATGTTCCGAAACACTTAAGTGTGACAAACATGCAAAGGAACAGGAAATAAGGAAGGGGGCAAACACTTTTTCACACCACTGTAAAGCCAATAGTAATAGGTAGGCTAAAGTTGCAGACTATGTAGCTCTGTACAGCTTTTAGTCACTTATTTCACTACATGTTGCCATTGCTGCCGGCAGTGATGATTTATTAAAGCCCAAATTTCATTCTTTTTTTTGTATATCAGCACAAGAGATGTTACATACAGTGGGAAGTGTCCCTTGTGCTGATGGTTGCTCTCTTAATTGAAATCTTCCATTTTCTACCCCCCCCCATACCTCCCAATGCCGTTGCAGGGATTAATACAATTGTCTGGACCTGTCATATGCACTCATCAATAGTGCCAAATATGCCTTCCCTTTCCAGCTGGGATCTCCCCCCCCTCATGACAGTAGGCCAGTGATTTTTTTCACACCTGTGACAGCAGGCCAGGGATCTTCCCCCTCCCTGTGACAGTGGGCCAGGGATCTTCTCACTGCCCTCCCCCCTCCCCGTGACAGTGGGCCGGGATAGTCTCACTGCACTCCCCCCTCCCTGTGACAGCGGGACAGGGATCTTCCCCCTGCCCTCACTCCTCCATGTGACAGCAAGCCAGCTATCTTCTCCTTGCCATCCCCCCTCCCTATGCCAGCTGGACGTAATCTTCTCACTGCCCTCCCCTCTCCCCATGACAGCGGGCCAGGGATCTTCCGCCTGCCATCCCTGTGACATCGGGCCGGGTATCTTCCCCCTGCCCTCCCTGTGACAGTGGGCCAGGGATCTTCCCCCTGCTCTCCCCACTCCCTGTGACATTGGGTCTGGGATCTTCTCCCTGCCCTCCCTGTGACAGTGGGCCAGGGATCTTCCCCCTGCACTTCCCACTCCCTGCGACAGTGGGTCAGGTATCTTCTCCCTGCCCTCCCTGTGACAGTGGGTCGGAGATCTTCTCCCTGTCTTCCCTGTGACAGTGGGCCAGGGATCTTATCCCTGCCCTCCCCCCTCCCTGTGACAACGGGCCTGGATCTTCTGCCTTCCATACATACATTTGAAAACAGCGTGGCCATGCGGGTCTCCGCCCACAAGGCCACGCCATTAATTCACAGCTTCTTGTGAATTAATGCCTACAAGTACCATCTGACATTGTGGCTGATGACTTACGTAGTTTTCAATGAGCTGTGAGGGCACTGGTGAGCGTCCTTGTAGTCCATTGATCTTCCTACTCTCAGGTTACCGTCTTCCTGCACGAGGTATGGGCAGACAGCTGTGCTGAGAGTCTGCAGGAGCTGGACATTGCACCTGCAATCTGCTGATCATGGGTCCAATGCTCTGCAGGCTTCTTAGGAAAAAATAAATAAATGCACATTCTAATTTTGGAAAATTCCCCTGCACATGTTTAGGTATTTCAGGTGACAGCAGCCTCTCCTGGAATAGTGAACTCTTTCCACCTTAATAAATCGTTCTCATTATAATGCTTTTATTTGGAGAGAAGGGTGAGGCTGAAGAACGCATTGCATTCTACAGAGAGCATTGAGTCACATTTCATGGGCCTGATGTAAAAACATTTGAGTCTGCGATGAAGAAATATAAATTGTGCAAACATCTGGTCCTGCTTGCTGCTCTATTGTGTAAAAATTATAGCTTCTCTGATCCCGGAATGGCAGCACTCCTCTTCCTGTGCTCCGAGTGAAAAGTTCTGACTCTCATACAGTGCAGGGATCATGTTGTGTAATCCTCCCTCTCTATTCACAAAAAGTTTTGCATTTTATTCACAGAACCCCACACTGTACAACAGCTGGAGCATTCCCTTGCAGAGCAGGAAGACCGATGGCACTAGTATTCAGCATTAGAGATGTTATAATTGTTACCCTACACTCATACTTGGCAACAATCCCTAATTTGCTGGGACAGTCCCGAAAATCAGACTCATGTCCTGTTTTATTATTGTCCCGGCAGGAGTCCCAGAAATTGTCTTTTGTCCCGGCCCCCTGGGCGCTCTGTCATCCCCTCCCCACCACCCCCAGGAAGTACTGCGGATTGGTCAGTGGGTGGCAGTGGCGTTGCTAGGGGGTGGCTTTTGGGTCTATAGCCCCGAATCTGGGGCCCATAGCCAGAGTCTCTGCAGGGGCCCCCAAGGGGAGGGGAGGCTCTCTGGGGACCCTGATACAAGAAGGAGGCTCTCTGGGGACCCTAATGTAAGGGGGGCTCTCTGGGAACCCTGATGTAAGTAGGGGGCTCTGGGGACCCTGATTTTAAGGGGGAGGCTCTCTGGGGACCCTGATTTAATGGGGAGGCTCTCTGGGGACCCTGATTTAAGGGGGAGGCTCTCTGGGGACCCTGATTTAAGGGGGAGGCTCTCTGGGGACCCTGATTTAAGGGGGAGGCTCTCTGGGAAACCCAATGTAAGGGGGGCTCTCTGGGAACCCTGATGTAAGTAGGGGGCTCTCTGGGGACCCTGATTTTAAGGGGAGGCTCTCTGGGGACCCTTATTTAAGGGGGAGGCTCTCTGGGGACCCTGATTTAATGGGGACCCTGATTTAATGGGGAGGCTCTCTGGGAACCCTGATGTAAGGAGGGGGCTCTCTGGGAACCCTGATGTAAGGAGGGGGCTCTCTGGGAACCCTGATGTAAGGAGGGGGCTCTCTGGGAACCCTGATGTAAGGAGGGGGCTCTCTGGGAACCCTGATGTAAGGAGGGGGCTCTCTGGGAACCCTGATGCAAGGAGGGGGCTCTCTGGGGACCCTGATGCAAGGAGGGGGCTCTCTGGGGACCCTGATGCAAGGAGGGGGCTCTCTGGGGACCCTGATGCAAGGAGGGGGCTCTCTGGGGACCCTGATGCAAGGAGGGGGCTCTCTGGGGACCCTGATGTAAGGAGGGGGCTCTCTGGGGACCCTGATGCAAGGAGGGGGCTCTCTGGGGACCCTGATGTAAGGAGGAGGCTCTCTGGGGACCCTGATGTAAGTGGGGGGCTCTTTGGGGATATATACACACACACACGTATATTACTGTATATACATGTGTATGCGCGCCAAAGCGTATGACTTTCCTTACTATGCTTCTATGGGCTCTAGCCCCAGATCTTTTGTAGACCTAGCAACGCTCCTGGTGGGGGGCATGGCCAGCCGAGATGATCCCCCCATTAGCATAGCGCCGTAGAATGACACACACACACACACACACACAAGCAACAAGCCCCCTGCCGTGGGACAGGACTCAGGTAGACAGGCAGTAGGTCGCTGTGCTGTGTATATGTCTATTCTCCAGCGCGGAAGGAGCGGGCGGGGACATGAGCTTCACTGCTACTGTGATCCCGCCCTATGCCATGCTGCCTGTATGTTGGGGACACCGTGGGGTAGGAGCTGCTGGGAGCGGTAGAAGACTGTATTCAGAGCCCACAGATGCTGAGCGGAACTCAACTGGCCAGCAGGACCAGGTATGTGCTGCCTTCTCCCCATAGACTGATCCTAAACCCTGACCTGGCTGTGGTGTTGCTCTATAAATAGAGAGCAAGGGTCACAGTGGCACTGCCCTGCAAACTGCTGACCTTCGTACACTGCATATTTGCCAACTGTCACGATTTGGCCTCCCTCTCTTTCTTTCCTTCCTCCTCTCTCTCTCCTCCGTTTCTCCCTTTCTCTCTCCTTCCCGCCCTATCTCTTTCCCTCTCCCTCTCTTTCTTACTTACTTACTCCCTTCGTCCCTCTCCCTCCATCCCTCTTTCATCTCAGACTCTAACCACACCCCCTTTAAGCCACGGACAATATTTTGTTTACGCGCGTTGCATTTTTTTCTTTCCCACCTATGCCACACCTACAAATGAATGCCCCCGCCCCTAATTAAAATGAAACTCCCGCCTACAGACAAAAAAAGTGTCCCTAGAATTTTTTTTTGAATGTTGGCAACTATGCTACACTACACAGCAGTCCTTAGATGTGGCGATTGCATTTGTTTTATTTTTTTTTATTTTTTTTTATTCTCACTTGGTGGTTCTGCTTCTAACACACTTCCTTTCCCAGGATGACAACACTCATTACTGTACAGTATCTATGGAGGAGCAGCATTGTCCACCTACACAGGACCAGATTTCCCAAAAGGCACTGTAGGCATGTGCACACTTCTGTACGAGTTTTTTTTTTTCAAAAATTTATTTTTTTTTTTTTTTCCCCCAAAAAAATTTCTGATTTTTTTTTAACCCTTTCGCTGACAGGTCGGTTTGTTGGCAGACTACTGCCTGTGAGGTGGAAGTATTCGGTCAGCTGCGCTGACACCCAATTGCTTCCGCACACCCCTGGTACTGGTGTGCATGTGCCCCCCACCCGTATTCCAGGCTTCGCTTGACAATCTGCGGGCCCAGGACTGAAATAGTGGGTGCCGGCGGATGAAAAAAAAGTTAACCACTTGCTGACCTGTCAATAATTAAGTTGCGCTAGACTCCTGACACATTAACAAATATAATAAAAAAATGAATATCACAAATAATCCATCCGATGAAAGATGACAAAAAAAAATAAAAATGTATGTGAAGCTGACAAACTATGCACCCAAAGAATGTGATAAGATAGAGATGACTTCCACCACTACACACATTGCCGGCTTCCATAGTGTAAAATCTTTGTGGTAATTTAATAAGTAAAAAAGTATTGCACTTACAGTTAGGTAGAATATTTATAGCATAAAAACAAGCCGGCCGGCTCTCCAATGCAGCCTGTCACTCTGGGACCTGCGTGAACGCGGTGACATCAGCACGTTGCTCCTCCCTACACGTTTAGTCAGAACTGACGTCGTCCAGGAGCATGGGCAGTATGCTGACTCACCGCCTTATATTCATCTCCATAACAAGGAAACCACAACCCGCTCTGACCTTTGAGTGGCAGCTTCGCTAACTCCTCCATTTTGGGAAAGGGAAAATGCCCTCACTCATGGGGAATGGACAGTTTGCAGCCAATTGACAGTCAGAGTGATCCATCTCATCTAAACTCCAAAGGGAATATCTAAAATATCCTGACTATGTTAGATTAAACACTAACATATACGATACGATTTAAGATGCCAGTAAAATACAATCACAGCTCGCTGTGCAGCCCTCAATGGGACCTCACAGAATGGCCTTATAGTCCTACCCCAACGATTTGAATCGGGACTAGGTCTATCCACTGGTTGAAGACACGATTACTAATTTTTTTCCTGATTCCTTACCCAAAAAACTAACACTATGTGGGCATTAAAAATTAACAATGTGTAGACCTTCAGAATGGACATAAAGGTTACTCTCCCCCATAGCCAAAAAAATTTTTTAAATGATTTTTAACTAGTGCTGCCATCCCAAAACTCAAAATCGGGTTTACAGTTTTGGATGCTTTCGATTTAAAGAATTGTCTATGAACGCGTCAACATCCACATCTACGTTGAGACCGAAAGGAGTATAGCAACGTACCCTATGTATCCACGACATTTCTAGTCTTGACAGCTCTCTTACCAAGGAGCTGCCCCTCCTATGGGCATTGAATCTATCTATGCCCAAAAAGAGGTTATTAGCCGGATTCTTATTATGGTGTGTGGCATAGTGTTCGGAAACTGAATGGTAGCTGAAGCCCCTTTTGATGTTAGCAATATGTTTGCCAAGACTTACCTGTAAGGTACGCTTGGTCCTGCCCACATCCTGAAACCCACAATAAATGGTTTAATTCAATGTTCCACAGAAGTGCTTGATGAAACGAAAACATCCGTCCTCCTGTTCCTACATTTATTTAAAGAACAGACTTGGCACTTTGCGACATTGGTGGTACCCAGGTAAATTTTGGAAGAAGTCGGGGGGTCAAAGACATTAGGGGCACTTTTATCTCTGAGTGAAGGGAAACCTCTAAAGATCACCTGTGGGTTTGCTGGCAAAAAGGTCTTTATAACTTGAATGTTGCCCAGCAAATGCCAATGTTTACGAATTATGTTTTTTATCTGATGGTGTTGAGTAGAAAAGGTGGTAATAAATGGCACCGAAGGTGCCCCACCCCCATCCCTATTTCGTACTTTCTCTATTAGCAAACTTAATCTATCCATTATAAAGACAATTAATACTGGCGCTGGAGCAAAAACTATCAATACGTGCAAATGTGAATTAAATAAATTAATAAATTGCAGCTGCTGTGAAAAAAGTGCTAAAACTTTCACAAATATAAAAACCAAATAGGAACAGCGCTAACAAATAATATCAAAAATATAAAATGATCCTCAAACATACTAGTGTTTATAACAGAAAAATAAGACCGCAGCAAAAAAATATAAACTTTCGCTATAAATTTGTCCACCGGATACATGTGAATAATGACATAAATATAAATAGTGATAAGTGAATAAAAAATAGTCCAGCAAAGAAAACAATATATGCAATTGAAAGTCCCCTTCTAGGGCGTCATCAAAGGACATGTCCTTTGATGACGCCCTGGAGGAGGGGCGAAACGCGTCAACGTAATTTCCGGCCAACGCTATTACGGACGCCATTTCCTGCCTCCGTGGAACGCACGTTTATCCAGCGGCGATCACGGAAGTGTTTTCTGATAAGCCTGCCTTGATGTGTATCCTGTAAGTAGCGCCTAGCGCGCATCTTATTTCTTTGTACCACAGTACTTCACCATACAGTTTTTTTCATTTCTTTGAGGCAATTCTCATGGTCCCTGGAGCTGACATCAGTGGAAAGCTTTCTTTTGGGCTCTGTGGATAAAGTTCAGACATCAGCTGTGCTTGCATTTTGTGCACCCTGGACTCCATATCAGCATTTTTGTTTGATTCATTATCTGCTACATTTGCTCTGCCTGGGTGAGTTCAGCCCTAGAAGGGGACTTTCAATTGCATATATTGTTTTCTTTGCTGGACTATTTTATTCACTTATCACTATTTATATTTATGTCATTATTCACATGTATCCGGTGGACAAATTTATAGCGAAAGTTATATTTTTTTGCTGCGGTCTTATTTTTCTGTTATATACACTAGTATGTTTGAGGATCATTTTATATTTTTGATATTTGCTAGCGCTGTTCCTTTTTGGTATTTATATTTGATCTATCCATTATGCCAACCCGTTCCGTATTTTGTAAAGATTCTGGGTTATAGCCTTTTTCTACAAGTCTATTCATGAGGACACCAGTCTGGGTTCTATAATCCCCTACTTCTGTGCAGTTGCGCCTTATTCTCAAAAATTGGCTCCTAGGCACCGATTTGAGCCAAGAGTCGTGGTGGCAACTGCCCAGAGGTATGAAGGAGTTTCTAGCTGTCATCTTGAAGTGGGTGATGGTTTTAATACTATCTCCTCTCTTAGAAATAGTCAGGTCCAAAAAAATTGACCTCCTTTTTACTGGCCTCATGAACAAAAACCTGGTCCCCCTATCGTTATTAATGGAGGCAAATAATTCATCCAGTTGCGGGCCAGTGCCATCCCACAGGAGGAGGACGTCATCTATATACCTGGCCCATAAAATCAAATGGGGGCTCTGTTCAGAATAGATGTCTTCCTCCTCCCACTTGGCCATAAAAAGGTTGGCCAGACTAGGGGCGTATTTAGCCCCACATGGCAACTCCTCGTTGGTGGTAAAATTGAATGTTAAACCAAAAGTAATTGTGGTTAGCCGCAAATTCTAACAATTACATAATAAAACCCTGTCGATTGGGTGGCACGTCAGATAAACTTTCTGACAAAACGCGTAGGGAGGAGTGACGTGCTGACATTATCGAGTTCACGCAGGTCCTGGAGTGACAGGCTGCATTGGAGTGCCGGCCGGCCTGTTTTTTATGCTTTACATATTCTACCTAACTGTAAGTGCAATACTTTTTTACTTATAAAATTACCACAAAGATTTTACACTATGGAAGCCTTTATTTCTTTATGGGGATCGTATGGCAATATGTACCTTTGAATGGTGTTATCCAGGAAGATGCTGAGACCATTGCTGTGTTTACCAAAGGCCCGGGCTGGGTATTAAGCCGAAAGAGCTTGTGATATCCCGTGATAGGAGATTATTGGAAGTCGGTAAGCGGCAGTGTGTGTAGTGGAGGAAGTCATTTCTCTCCTATCACATTCTTTAGGTGCATCGTTTGTCAGCTTCACATCAATTTTTTTTCCATCTTTCATCGGATGGACTTTATTTGTGATATTCATTTTTTCATTATATTTATTTGTTAATGTGTCAGGAGTCTAGTGCGACTTAATTACTGAAAGGTGTATGTTTTGTATGCATCTCACAAGAAGTTGCAGCTTGGTTTCACAATCTTAATTTGTTTGTAATTCACTTGCTGCCTTTTCTGGAACTTTTTGTTTAAATTAGTATCTTTTGCTAGAAAATTACTTAGAGCCCCCAAACATTATATATTTTTTCAGCAGAGACCCTAGAGAATAAAATGGCGATCGTTGCAATATTTTATGTCATATTGTATTTGGAAAAAATACACTTTAATGAAAAAAAACAAACAAACACTAAAGTTAGCCCAATGTTTTTGTAGAATGTAAATCTTAAATGTAAGATGATTTTACACCAAGTAAATAGATAACTAACATGTTACGATTTAAAATTGCACATGCTTGTGGAATGGCGACAAACTACGGTACCGAAAAATTTCCATAGACTTTAGCTAGAATTGCTAGAATTAATGCTCTTGCTCTAACGATCGTGGCGTTCCTTTACATGTGTGCTTTGAACACCGTTTACATATGCCGTCACGACTTACGTATGTGTTCGCTTCTTTTTTCTTATTTGGTTTAATTTTTATTTTTACAATGTAAACATTCCTTGTAATAGAAATAAGCATGACAGGTCCTCTTTATTGTGAGATCTGGGATCAAGAAGACTCCAGAACTCTCATTTACCCTTAAAAGCAAAAAAAAAGAAGAAGATCCTTTGACAAAAAAACCCATCCTTTAAGCCCGAGAGGAAGAAGTGACATCAGACGGCAAGGGCATAGAGCCGAGTGGGGGCCATCTTGCCCTCATTGGACTTCCTGCCCAAGCATCAGAAGGATAGGATCCGCTCCGGCTTATCGACAGCTCCGGTGCGCTCGGAGACGACCTAGAAGCAGCAGGAGGGAAGGCGCACCTCTCCCACTGCCTCTTAAAGTGATCCCGCAGTGAATCTGCCACTGGGACCACTTTTATTTCAAGGAGAATCGCCCACAGTACAAAACTATACTAGCTGCTGCCATAACAACGGTATTTAACGTAAAGTAATGACGTAATTGTACTGTGGGTGGCACTGGCCAGCAAGTTGCAAAAAAATAAAATGACACCCAAGCACATAAAATCCCCCCAAAAACATTTTGTGGCCACCCACCTCCACATATAAACACGTATGATGTAAACGTACGCATCTTGTTACATATAACATAACCATGCATGCCAGGGTGTGGGCAATAGTTCTAGCACAAGACCTCCTCCGTAACACTAAAGTATGTCACCATTTCACAGGCTCACACAAATTTAAGGTTTGACGTGTTGGGTGTCTATTTACTTGGTGTAACCTTGTCTGTTATATTTTATCAAAAATGTGTGTCGTTTATTGTGTATGTTTGCCCTAAAATTCACTTTAGTGTGTTTTTCACAGAAATATTGCATTTCCTAGACCTTTATCAATAATAAAAAAAAGTTGCTTCAAAATTCTTTGCCTATAGGCTCCAATACACTCCTGTGCGCTGAGTGTACGTAGATGCACGTGCGTTGAAATGCGTTTGGATGCTGCATTGCGATTTAACATGCACTGCAATACTGTTTACATTTCTTTTTTAAAAGAAAGTATGGACTCCAGAGAGAGAGATATCATTTTGCCCCTGTTCAAATCATTAGTAAGACCTCATCTGGAATATGCAGTTCAGTTTTAGGCACCAGTTCTCAAAAAGAATATCAGGGAACTGGAGAAAGTGCAGAGAAGTGCAACCAAACTGATAAGAGGCATGGAGGAGCTCAGCTATGTGGAAAGATTAGAGGAACTGAATTTATTCACTCTTGAGAAGAGGAGAATAAGGGGGGATATGATCAACATGTACAAATATATAAGGGGTCCATATAGTGAACTTGGTGTTGAGTTATTCACTTTACGGTCAACACAAAAGGACAAGGGGGCACTCTTTACGTCTGGAGGAAAAGAGATTTCATCTCCAAATACGGAAAGGTTTCTTCACAGTAAGAGCTGTGAAAATGTGGAATAGACTCCCTGCAGAGGTGGTTCTGGCTAACTCAGTAGATTGCTTTAAGAAAGGCCTGGATACTTTCCTAAATGTACATAATATAACTGGGTACTGACATTTATAGGTAAAGTTGATCCAGTGAAAATCCGATTGCCTCTTGGGGGAATCAGGAAGGGATTTTTTCCCCAGCTGTAGCAGATTTGAGCATGCTCTGATGTTTTTTTTTTTTTTGCCTTCCTCTGGATCAACTGTGGGTATAGAATTGGGTATATTGGATTGTACGATATTTTTTTTTTTTTATTTATTATTATTTTTTTTGTTTTTTGTTTTAGGGTTGAACTGGATGGACTTGTGTCTTTTTTCAGCCTAGCTAACTATGTAACTGACTCTTTTTGACTCCTGCATTTATACAGATTGTGGTGCGCTTACATGCATCGTGATGTGGTGAAACAAACTAAAGCTTATTTATTATTCTTTTATATTTATTTTATTAGTACAGGGCAGCGCTCATTAGTGATTTCACTTGTATGATCTGCTTCTATTGAAATACATTACTTAGTGACCTTATCTTTTTTGACTCTTTGCCCTGACCTAACCCCCCCAGAGAGGCATACTTACCTTAGTCGTGTTTGTTTAGGTCCAGTTCCACAAGTCTCACTCTCCTGGCCATGCCTGTGCACTACAGCCCCATAGACTTCTAATGCCGCGTACACACGATCGGAATTCCGGCCAGAAAAAGACCGATGAGAGCTTTTCATCGGAAAATGCGACCGTGTGTATGCTCCATCGGAATTTAGCTGTCCGAATTTCCGCCAGCCAAAAATTGATAGCATGTTCTCAATTTTCCCGACGGAAATTCCGATCGTGTGTATGCAATTCCGACACGCATGCTCAGATTCAACTAAGAGACGGAAGCCATTGGCTACTGGCTATTGAACTTCCTTTTTCTAGTCCCGTCGTACGTGTTGTACGTCAACGCGTTCTAAACAATCGGAATTTGGTGTGGCCGTGTGTAGGCAAGACAGCTTGAGCGGAATTCCGATGGAATTCCGTCGGGAAAACCATCAGAGCTTTTTCCGACGAGAATTCCGATCGTGTGTACGCGGCATAAGGGTTGTGTGCCAAAGATGGAGGGACATGGCCCCATAGCAATGTATGGATCTTTAATGTGCAGGAGCAGTCAGGAGAGTGAGACTTGTGGTCACTGAATCAAGGTACTGTAAGTATGCATCTGTGGAGGGGGAAGGTAGGTTAGGTCAGGGCAAAAAGGATAAGTGTATTGGGTCTCAAAGTGCACTTTAGCCGGCCATACAATTCTCTTGTACAATTTTCCTTTAGGATTTACCAAACCATATGTTATGAGTTCAAAACTAAACACGTTCAATTTGTATGCAATCATGCAGGCCCTAGCCCTAGCCATAGTTGAAGGTAAATCTAAAGGAATTTGAATAAGAACATTGTTTAATGTATAGCCAGCTTTATCCTATAAGGAAAACATTGTTTGTAGAGGTATAAGGTGAAGAGCCGGCAACTCATCCTTCAAAAAGGTCAAGAGGCGCCTACAAAGTACAGTGGCTAACACGTTTCAGCAGTAGGCCTTAATCATAGCCAATGGTGGCTATGATTAAGGCTTATTGCCAAAATACGTAAGCCACTGTTCTTTGTACACTTCACTCGATGTAATAAAGTAACTTTTTTGGAAGGACGAGTTGCTGGTTTTTCACCTTATATCTCCATGTTCCATTAGTGTTGGGAAGACACTCAGAGCAGGAGCACCATCAGTCCACCTCCATGGGGAATCTGTCTGAGCGCTGCACTTTTCTTTTGAAAAATAAAGTATTGTGGCTTCTGATGTAAAAAAAAAAAAAAAAAAAAAAAATCAACACTGCATTTTTACCCTGAATGACGACTACAGCATGGTCACAGATTTCCAGGAGGGCATCTATTGACATCCTCCCGTGATCCTGCTTCCACCCCCTGCGCCCTGCATCAGGATCACTCTGTGATCGGGGTAAAAAGCCAATCATAGTGACCAGCTGTGTCCAATCACAGCTGATCACAGTGTAAACAAGATTTGTCGGTTATTGGCAATCCTCTTCTCACACTGATAGAGCATGAGGAGAGGAGAGCCAGTAACCAGCCAGTGTGAAAGGGGACATCTACACTGATAATCAGTGCAGTCCCAACAGTGTCCAACAGTGCTTCCAATCAGTGCCCATCAGTGCAGCCTCATCAGCCCAAATCAGCGAAGGGGAAAAATTACTTATTTACAAAATTCAACAGAATTTTTTTTTTTTTTTAAATGTTCAGATTTTTTTCCCATTTGTTTAGCAAATATAAAACCCAGTGACGATTAAATACCACCAAAATAAAGCTCTATCTGTCTCAAAAAAATTACAAATATTTTGTTTGGGTATTTCATTTGCATGACTGCGTCATTCAAAGTTCAACAGCCCTGAAAGCTTAAAATTGGTCTGGGCAAGAACGGAGTGAAAGTGCCCAGTAGGCAAGTGGTTAAAAAAAAAAAAGGCATGTCAATGCAACTCAACTCAAGAGCATTTAGCATGCACCAAATACACTGCAATTTGTATAAATCCAACTTGAAATTTCTTTTTTTTTTTAGCTTGCTCTGAAAAGAAATATCATTCAATTCAAGCGTAAGTAATCCTGACGAGTGGGCGAGGAAATATAAAATAATAAAGGTTTTCTTCTTATTTTTTCTTTTGCATTATGAGCTACTGCCTGTTAAATTGTGATACTGTATGTTTTTATATTTTGTAATATGAAAATCAATAAAAAAGGAAATTGTTTAAAAAAATAAAAATAATAATCCTGACGTAGCTTTCTTGAAATCCACTACAAGCATTACAGGGCATATCCTGTTTTCATCTTAAACTGAAATTTCCCAAGCAAAATATTTTTTTGTGGCAAACAGGAATTCGTCGATTCCAGCTTATGCCAGCAAAATACTACCCAGATATGATGAGGGAGTTTTTATTCTCTGTTGAGCAAACAATGAATGTGAAATAATGCCATATACATGCTTTTGTCTTTGTTTATAAGATAAATATCTATGCATATATACAGCATTAGCTGCTTTTCTGCCGCGCACAGAAACATACTATCCTTTAGAAGATGTGCGGTGGTGCTGTTCATTGTAATGACACCTCCATGCATCTCCTAGTCCTAACACATGGTTCGGTGAATTTTGTGTTTCTCGCAGGGAAGCCCATTGAAATGAATGGGCTATCCTACACGCAGAAAAAGCTCATAAACACACGCAGGCTTGGTCACACCTGTTGAAATTCATCTTCATCAGATCCAAATTTCTGGAATTTGATTGATATGGTCTACTGAATAAGCCATATGGGGTTAGGGATGAACTAAATAAAGAATTTATATTTCTGTGATTATCAGGGAGCTTTAAATGTCTCCAGAGGCCTACAGAAGCTCCTTTATTATTATTATTATTATTATTATTATAATACAAGATTTATATATCTCCAACAGTTTACGTAGCGCTTTACAACTTGAGGACAGACAGTACAAATACAATACACTTTAAGGCTGGATTCACACCTATGCATTTTTAGTGCTTTTTTGCATTTTGCAGATTTGCACTACAGTCCATTTAACATGGTTTCCTATGGAAAACGTTCTGTAGTGCAAATCTGCAAAATGTAAAAAGCACTAAAAATGCATAGGTGTGAATCCAGCCTAATACAGGAGGAATACGAGGGCCCTGCTGCTTAGGCTGGATTCACACCTATGCATTTTTAGTGCTTTTTGAATTTTTCAGATTTGCACTACAGATCATTTACCATGGCTTCCTATGGAACACGTTCTGTAGTGCAAATCTGCAAAATGCAAAAAGCACAAAAAATGCATAGGTGTGAATCAAGCCTTAGAGCTTACAATCTAAAGCCTCATACACACGATCGGACTTTGTACAAACTTCCCCGTGGATTTTTGCACAAAGGGCGTTGGCCCCAAGTTTGTATTGCATACACACAATCAGACTTTTTAGGCAACAAACGCGAACGTAGTGACGTTTCAACGTACTGACGACACTTCAAAAGAGGACGTTCAAATACTCCAGCGCCACCTTTGGTCAACTTCTGTATTGTTGTCTGATCTTTTGCATTGGTTCTGAGCATGCGTGTTTGTACTTTGTACAAAAGTCTGATGGTTTTGTGTACACACGGTCGGACTTTGCGCTATCGGACTTTTGTTGGCAGAAAGTTTGTCCTTTAGCACAGCCAACAAAAGTCAGATGAAAACTGAAAAAGTTGGTCCGATGGAGCGTACACACGATCGGATGTTGGTCCAAAACAGCTAATTTGCATGTTTGTTGTCAAAAATCCGATTGTGTGTACGGGCCTTAAGGCTCCATTCACACTAGTGTGTTTTTTGATGCATTTTGCATTTTGCAGAAATGCAGGGAAATTTTGTAAAAAAACATAAAAAAAAAACATAAAAAAAAAAAAAATACGCAAATCGCGGCAAAATCACGGTCAAAACACGTGTCCAAAAACGCTCAAAAGCAAAATGCATAGATGTGAATCGAGCCTAAGAGGGATTTCATCATCATTAATCATGGACCTGTTCTTTAGCAAAAAAAAAATGGCTGTTTTTTTTCCCCCCACAAACAAAATTCTAAAAACTTAATATACTAAACTTTTACACACCCCTCCCATAAAATGTACCCTCTATGTAAAAAAAAAAACAAAAAAAAAAAACACAGATTGTTTTTTTCAAGCAAATTTGGCCTTAGCAGCTCAATGAGTGAAATATATATATATATATATATATATATATATATATATATATATATATATATATATATATATATATATATATATATATATATATATATATATATATATATTACTGGCATTATTTTATTACGCTTAAACATTTAAATAGGAAAAGGTTAATACACACACATCCTCTACATGATTTATAAAAAAAAAAAAAAAAAAACTATAGGCCATACATTTTCTGAGACAATTTCTTCTTTTTTTTACAACACAGCTACAATGATTTAACGTGTGTTTCAGACTTATCAACTTTTTAAAAAGTTTAAATTCATACAAATGTAGGAAATAACAAAACAAATACCATATACAAGGCACCATGACATTTCAATTTAGTTTAGGGAGCACAGTATTTGGAAAATGATTTGCTATTACTATTATAGAAGTCAGGCAATGTTATAAATGGAAACATTTTAAATGCCTTTGTGTTGATGTAGCATTTTGTATTTAGTAATACTATTAATAACAAATACACATATAAAAAAAATATATATATTTTATTAAATGTCACTGAGTGGTAGTCAAACTAGTAGTGCCAAAAAACTTTTCTACGTTTCCTACAGATCTTAATATTTACTTTACTTAAAAAAATATATAAAAAGAGATTTAGAAAATAACTGAAGACATACAAAGTATAATAATAATAATATTATATTATTACAATTATTATTATAAAAGCAAAACATATTTTCTGTAATTTTAAATCTATTTTCAGCAGTATATTTTAAACACTGTAACCAGTGAGTCATTTCCAGTTTCAGTCTCAGTATATATCTACAGAAAAACCATGCAGGATCTGATTGGCAGTACAGGCACATTCAAAAGAATTAATTCTTTACTCAACAGGCCAAAAAGTGCAAATATTTAACTTACTACAGCACTCTACTGCCTAAGCAGACACGATTCTCACTAGCAGCTTTACTAATAAAGTTTAAAACAGTATGCTTTTAAAAAGCAAAATGAGTTACCTTAGTGCCCCGGATTATTGTGCTTCACAGGATAATAATGTACAAAATAAGAGATTGTTGCTGGCTCGGCAGGTCTTGAGTATGAAGTTTCAGCAATCAGACTGGCCTGTGCAGATGGTAATTGCAGCTCTAGTGTGGGAACTTCCAGGGGGAATCCCCTAGCTTAGCTTCCTTATTTGTTGTCAGCCAATTGCTTTCAGTATCTCCTAACCCAAACTGCTCTGTAAGAGTGGACTGTTCTTAGATAACGCACTTTTCTTTCTTAGAAAACCACATTTTCGTTAATGTTCTAAAAATTGTATATGCTTTATATATATATAGATCAGCAAACGGTCGTGTACAAACCAAAATAGGCTAAATGTCACTATTGAGCCTAATTTAAATGCCATTCCTTGTAGTAATTGTTTCTAACACTTCCTCTTTCTGTAAAATTGCAAATTGTATAGGTGTGCTGTCCTAACAAATGTTTTAACCTGTGACTTTCCAGCAACTGCAGCAAAATCGACGAGTCTTTATAAAAGGATTCAGCTAAGCATTGGGATGTTCTTATAGCGTGAGCCCATTTTATACAACCTAATGCCCCGTACACACATTACGATTATCGTATGACAGATCGCATTTTGTTGCATACAACTAAGATCGAATACAACAGTGCAAAATGTGTGTAAGATTTTTGTCGTACGATTCTGGAAAAATCTTCCGCTGTGCGTAGCTACGTATTTTCAATTATGTCAAATACGTGGGACCCCTGTGTCCTTCTGGTTTATTTTCGTGTTTCCGAGCATGCGTGGTGTTTGTCGAACAACTTTTATCGGACGCATACTGTACTGATTACACGATTGTCGTACGATGGGCTGTCGTACGATGGGCTGTCGTACGATGGGCTGTCGTACGATGGGCTGTTGTACGATGGGCTGTCGTCCGACCAAAGTTTTCCTGTTTGTCCCTTCGGATTTGGTTGGACGGACTGTCGTGATCACCTGTCGAAAGCTGCGTACTAACGATCGGATTATCGAATGATCTGTCCGAAAGCGACTTTTGTCGTCCGATAATCGAAACGCGTGTATGGGGCATTAGGCCCCATGTACACGGGATGCTGCTTAACGGACGTTCAGAGGCAGTTGGACGCTTTTTTCAACTGCCCCTGAACTCATTCAGTGTCATCCTATGTGACCATGTACACAGTCTCGTTTACTGCCGTTTTTAGGCAGTTGCGTTTAACAGCGTTTCTTTGAAAGCAAAAAAATGGGTTCAGACGCCGAAGTTTCCGATGCCAAATGCGGCTAAACGTGGTAACCCACGTTTAGCCGCTTTTCGTTTTATAGGCATTTTTAGTTTTTGGACATTTTTAAAACACTTCTAAAAGCAAACGCGGCAAAACGCTGCTAAACGCGGCATGTAAACACGGCAAAACTGACGTTTTTAATGTGGGTTACTATCTGTCAAGTTAAATCGTTCAGGAGAGGTTGTAAAAACATCCCGTGTACATGGGGCCTTAATGTCCTTAGGCCTCATGTACACTGCTGCTGCTAAACGGACGTTTAGGAGCAGTTGGGCATTTTTTTCAGCTGCCCCCTGAACTCTCCTCTATGTTATCTTATCAGTATATGTACACAGGGTCATTTATAGTCATTTCTAGGCAGTTGCATTTAGAGTATTTTTTTGGAACCCCAAAAAATGCGTTCAGAAGCTTTGTTTAGAGGCATTTCAAACGCCAAACGTGGCTAAAGGCGATAACTGGCCTTTAGCCACGTTTTGTTTACAGGCGTTTTTCATTTTTGGCTATTTTTTTTTAAATTACATTTATTTTTTTCAAACGCTTCTAGACACAAACGCGGCTAATCGCTACTAAACACGGCATGTAAATGCGGCTAAACGGAAGTTTTTAGACGCTGGATTCTAGCTGTCAAGTTAAATCATTTAGGAGAGGTTGAACAATGTCCCATGTACATGAAGCCTTAATGTCTTGTTAGGCTTCATGTACACTGCTGCTGGTAAACGGACGTTTAGGAGCAGTTGGGCATTTTTTTCAGCTGCCCCTTAACTCTCCTCCATGTTATCTTATCAGTACATGTACACAGGGTCATTTATAGTCGTTTCTAGGCAGTTGAGTTTAGAAGCATTTTTTGGAAAGCAAAAAAATTTGTTCAGGACGGATGTTCAGAGGCATTTGAAATGCCAATTTTTAAAAAAATTTTGACTATTTGGGAAAAAAATGCTTCTAAATGCGAATGCGGCTAAACGCTGCATGTAAACGTGGCCAAACTGACTATTTTAAACATTGGTTACTATCTGTCAAGTTAAATCGTTCAGGAGAGGTTGTAAAAGGTCCCGTGTACATTAAGCCTTGGGAAGCCAAAACACATTTCCATGTCGTCCCCGGGCATCTAACTGCAATCGATACATGCAGGTATTTTGTTCTGGAATGCGGTTGCTACTTTTCTTCAGCTGGTTATAGATGAGCTGGTCTGGAAAACAAACATTCTGTTATGCAATGGGGAAGGGGGCGGAGGTTGGGTGAGGGAGCCCTCAGCACAAAACGACTTAAAGAGGAACTTCAGTCTGCTCACATAATTTGTAATAAAAACATCTTTGCCATTCTGAAGCTTCCCTCCAACCATTTTGCATATATACTGTGATTCTGTACTTGCCAAATATGCTGCAGAAATCTCCCTCCACTGTGTCTGGCTGCATCCATTTTAACTGTGGGCAGCTGAAGCTGCTGCCTGTTCACTTCCTGGATTTACACAAACACACAGAGGCACACCTGCAGCTCTCATTGGCCCTCTTATGACTCCCTTCCTGGCAAACTCTCACAAGAGTGAAAAAGAGAGTTGCGCATGATGTCATAAGCCTAGGCTAATGACCAGACAAGAAACAGGAAGTGGATTGTATAAGGTATTTACTGGCAGAAAAAAAATGTTTTACTATCCAAAGTTAAAACAACAAGAACAGAAGATTTAATAGACGGAAAGATGAAACAATGACTGAAGTTAAACTGTCCTACCTCCCCATCCCTAAAACGCTTACCCAGCTCTATTTCACTACTCCAGTTCTATCTCTGCCTCCAGCACCAATCTCCCCAATTCCTGATTTTACAGGAGACACTCAGAGCAGAGGAAGCCAGAGACTCCTCCCACTGTCAGTCAAACTCTTGTGAGGCGGGAACAGGGGCATGTGTGTCTATGGAAGCACCCGGCTTGCTAAGCAGGCACCTGGAGTGGCAGTGCCAGCAGGGGACATCCAGAAGAGGAGTTAAGGAACCACTCAGCGCAACAGTGTTTCACAGAGCAGGTAAATATAACCTTTTTTATTTTATTTAAAAAAAGGTTAGCCTTTAATATCATTTGAAAGTATAAGATTGTAGACCGTATTGCACAGGAGGTACTTATATATGCTCAAGAAAGGCACCTATGTTAATTAAGAAAAGCAAAGTGTTAATTGGCTGCATGTTAATGTAATTTAAAATGTAATTTTAATATTTAAATTTTGCAGATTTCATTAAAATAATACCTCGTGATTTTGCTATGAAGGTCCTTCAGTTCAATCACTTCCTCTTATAGGGTGACAAAAGTCTTTCCCCTAGTTGTCACCCTGCAACACAGGCCTCTGATGGAGCCTGATAGAGGATGGATAGATCTCAGGTGTGAGGTCATCAAGGTAGTAGTATAGTTTGTTTGCATAGGGTGACCTTTTAAAGTTCATGTAATGCACTGTATGTGATAAATAATTCACATTTTTTTATTTTTATTTTCTGTCCTAAGCAACAGTGTGTGCTACTAGAAGTGAGAATAGGTAAAAGCCTTTTTCTGGCTTTGGGATAAACCTGGGAGTCACTGAATCTGAGTTATCAAAAGCCAGGGCTGGATGACTCATCTTGGCAGCTCTCTGGTGCCTCCCCCTGGTATCTGGAAAGTTGGAGAATGTTCTAGAACTAGTGGTTGGAGGTGAGGAGGAGCTGCCTTGAATATTTATGGGCTCTCAGCCAATCCCCAGGAGTGGGCCTGACAGGGAACTGGGATAACCCATAAATAGACATGGGCCATGCCAGCAGGAGAGTCTAGTGGAAGATGGATAAGCAGTGCTGAGGAGCAGCTGTCAGTGGCCCTTGAGGGACCCCTGCCAGGGATGGGTTTTACCTCGGGATGGAAGCTCAGGAAAGCTGGCCTGCAAGAATCCTACCACAGGAGGCAGTTGGAGGGATTCATGCCAGAGAGGCATCGAGAAGGAGAAAGGAGAGACAGTGAGCAGATCAGCACGGTGCAGGGGCAAGACAAGAGGAGAGACTGTCAGCTGGTCTATGAAGACCACAATGTGCCATCTAACCTTGCCCTGGGAAATCTCCATGTGTGTGTGTCAGTCAGGCAGGACTGGTGCAGGGAGTCCATTGGGAGGCCTGGGATGAAGAGCAGCCAGGTGGGCTAGCATTCTGCAGACAAGTGGAGCAGGAGTCAGTGACCACAGGGAAGTAGAAGGAGAGATGGTTTGCTGTACACTCCATTTGTGCTACTTTTGTCAAGAGACTGAGAGTTCCTGCCTGTAATGGGCCTTTGCTGAATTAGCAATATACTGCTAGTTCCACCAGGAGTGAGCAGCAGGTGCTGTACAAAGGAACCATGTTTGTGCTGGAGGAAGGTAGAGGAAGATCTGTGTAAATAGGGAGAAAGATGTTCATTTGTTCTGAGTTCTGGACATTTTTTAGAGTTGGGCCTCCCATAGTTCCCTACCCCATCCAAGTTAACAACCCTAATAAAATAACAAAAACAAGCCAAGGAATGATTTCTTTGCGAATTAAGGAAATGCTAAGCGACTGGTTGTGCAGCAGTGGGGACCCGAGCATCGGCAACTCCTGCAGGTGTAATGCTACACTAGTTTACATTTAGTGTTGTTTCTAGTCTGTAGTCAGCCAGAGCTTGGATTGTTTTAGTTCTACTATCAGTCCGTTTGCCCTAAGTTCAAATTATTGTCCACTCCTACCTGTTGCACGGTAGTGCTCCTACCAGACAGAGCAAGAAGTTACAATAGTATTGAGTTATGAATGTTTATTTCTCCTTGGCCAACCACCAGGTTGGGGTTGGGGAATGGTCTTTGTTCTTCCAAGCTTCGCCTGGGAAGGTGGCTGCATTGGAAATCCGTGCCTCCTTGGCTTGCTGCCTGGAGAGGGCCTTTACTAGAAGAGTGGCTTGGGGCCATTAAAAGCCCATGTAACAGGGTGACAACACAGGCGCTCAATTGTCAGACAGAGACAGAGTGTTGTCACCTGATAACAGGAAGTGCTTACACCATTCATGACGGGATCACAGTGTATTATTTTAATGAAAGCTACAGATTTAAACACGTTGAAATTGAGTTTTTAAAATGATATTAACAATTTAAAGCTTGTATGAGAGTGATTTCTTGATTTTTTTTTTTACTGATTGAATTTACATATACTTTAATTCATGTTTTATTATACAGGACTTTGAGTGCATCACAGTTCAGCAAACCAACTCTTACATTGAGCCAAAGAAAAATGTTACATGTGATGGAGGGAGAGGAATAGAACTCATACCCATAAAATGCTAGATCAGTCCGATCAATGAATCTGTCATTTTGCATAATTAAAGTATAAAAAACAGTGCTTGGCATCATTTCAACCTTTACATTTACCAGCTGCTGTGCCATCTTCATATGCTTGAATGGGTTTTCAAAGGCAAAACACACCTGTTTTGCTACCATTTACTGCTGGCTACGACAGATTTTCTTCTGCCTTCTCTCCTATATCATCCTAATTTGTGTCATTCACTAATCACTGAAGAATGGGGAAAATTAAAAATATTTGTAATAGAAGACTTGAAGGAAAATTGCACTTTTAACCCTATTTACCACGATATTTTATCAGCGTGTAATTATTCAGAATGTAGGAAGTCATTTCATCTTTTAAAGCCACAGAGTACCTCATATAACAGGAAATTTCATCATTTCTCTTTCACACGGATGGTCCGTATGTCGGTTCTTCATCCATCCGTTTTCGGATGAAAAACGGACATACATGTATCCCTATGGGATAGCGGGTGTCAGCGGATGAGCATCCGCTGACACCCGATCTTGTCCGTGCCCGCTATGGCCTGTTTCTGCAGACGGAGGAAAACCCTATTTTTCCATCCGTCTGCAGAGCGGATCGGATGACGTCGGACTCTACGGTCCGTCGCCACCCGATCTACCATAGGGGAGAGCGGCGCTGTGACAGGTCCGTCCCTGCACAGTGTGCAGAAATGGACCTTTCATCTTCCTGCTCAGCGGAGATCGCTCCGGCGATCCCCGCTGAGCAATCGGATATCCACAGGGCGGATCTGCACTGATCCGCCCCGTGTGAAAGAGCTAATTCAGAGCTCAGACACATTTTCCCCTTGGAATTCAACAGGGTCACACTGTTTTAGGTCGCCCTTGTTCCCAGGGAGTTGTCTGGGCCCATCCCAATGGGAGGCGATCCTAGGGCAACATGGACTTTGTGAACTCGAACACTCATCATCTCACAAGGACATCCTTGCCATAGTTACTACATACCTACATAATGATACTAAAGGAAAGGGAGATCCCATCAACATTACTGGTATGAACACACCTCACCCAGCAGCCAACATGCACTAGGCCTGATTTACTAATGTTGCACAACCCACAAAGGAGCTGCTGAGTTAAGATTCCCCACTGGTACATGGCCAGGCACACAGCAATTCCTTTGTGCATTCCAACACAGAAAAGTTCTGGGCTTGTTTTTTTTTGTTTGAAGTTTTATTAGGGGTTGATAAGTTGAATGGGGTAGGAAATTATGGAATACCCAAGTTGAAAAATATCCAGAACTATGAACAAAGGGGACAACTACCTCCCTATTTACATAAAGTCCTCTTCTTCCTTCCTCCTGCACAAACTTGGTTCACATGTGCAGCTCCTGTTGATCACTCCAGGGGAACTAACAGTCTTTAGTGATAATTTAGCAACTGCTCATTACAGGCTGGGAACATCCTGTCCCTTTGTGGATAACGTAGTACAATATGGAGTGAACAGCATCTCCTTCTGCCTTCCTGTAGACCCTAAACCCAGTTCTACTGCTTCAGAAGATACCAGCCCACCTGTCTGCTTGCTTCTTCAGTCCTTCTGACTGGCACACACTTTCCCTGTCCTTCCTGACTGGCACACTTCTCCAGTCCTTCCTGACTGGCACACTTCCATGGAGATTCCACAGGGCAAGAATGAAGACTTAAGTACACAGCTGTCTTCATAGAGCACTGTTACAGCTGACAGTCTCTCCCCTTTGTGTTGTCCCTCAACAATACTGGTATTACTCACTGTCTTTGCTTGCTCTTTCCCGCTGCCTCTTCCAGCATGAAACCCTCCAGTTGATTCTTATGGTGGGATCTTTCCAGGCCAGCTATCCCGGTAAAACCCCTCCCCGGCAGGGGTCCCTCAAGGGCCACCAACAGCCTCTCTTCAGCACTGCATCTCCAGCTTCCACTCGACTCTCCTGCTGGCATGGCTCGAGTCTGTCTATGGGAGTTTCTCAATCCCCTGCCAGCCCACACCTGGGAATTGGCTGAGATCCCCTAAATATTCATAGCATCCTAGCCTCCACCCACTAGCTCTAGAACATTTTCCAATGTCCCAGAAACAGGGGGAGGCACCAGAGAGCTGCTAGGATGAGTCACCCAGCCCTGAACGCTATTAACCCATGACCCACTTAAGACTCACAGGTCAACAGCATGAGTAAGAGTTAGATTTTTCTACACTACACTACTAGTAGCACACACTAGAGGGTGCTACACCAAAATAAATGAAAAAACAGTAGAAAGAAACTGCAATAAGTATGCCCAAAAACGAACTTCCCCGTGGTACCTGACTCCATACTATCTTTCAAAATTTTCGACCTCTACTTCCTCCTTATGCTGGAGGGGCTGTGGACAAGTTGGAAAATTACTCCACATATTTTGGTTGTCCAAAAGCCTCACCAACTTCTGGAGGAATATTTTCAATATCACATCTGACATCTCTGGTGTCCTAATGCAACCAGATACAGCTTTGGCCATTTTACACCTGGGCATAGACTGTTTACCTCACATCTTTCGAAAAAATGATAGTACTCTTAGAATATATATTGTGTTTTTCCCTATACTGTCACTAGGGGGCACTATTTCGGATACTTCCTATAATTTTGGAAAATAGAATTTTCTAAGATATTTTTAAATACTCAATATTTTTATTATATTGTTGCCTGATGGAATGTTACACATTCACTCATGAGCTACATATTTATTCATTTACAATAAATATATTTTTTGGCATAAGTTTTATGCGTTTTTGCTTTTTGGCGATGATCGCATTCCTAGCGATTAGAACCGTTTAATATATCATTGTTTATTTTACAATTTGGGTGCAATATTATTTTATTTTACTTTTATATTTTAATATGAAGGTTGTCTGGACTGCACCTACATGACTGCCATCAATTTTTGGGTTGTGCGGTATGGCCTATGGTTAAGTTCATATGTGGCATATCCAACCCCTTTTAAAATAAAATCGTTGTTCCTATAATCTATATGGGACTGATGTCCCCAGTGCCCAGTATTACATTACTTCCGGTTTTCGGCCGGAGCTAATGAGGAAAACGAATATGTTCATACATCTTTTTATTTTTTACCAATTATTTTAGAATCTTTGGAGTGTTTTTCCCTTCGGTGTAATACATCCAATTTTATATTTGTTTCTGTTGTTGCATTTTAATATCACAGCGGACTTGCTGAGCTCTCACATTAGCACTTGAAAGGCTGGTGTATTGTGAGCCGCAGGTCTCGCAAGACTTCGGTCGGCACAGCGAGACTCGCTCGGGATTGGGAGCTCAGAGCGAGGCTTGGTTTGGCCGATGGTGCTACTTAAGGGAGGTGACGCAGTGCGCCGCCCGTGCCCCTGGACGACGCAACTCTATTGCGAAGCCGGTAGGGCGGAGCGACGCGCTGACGTCACCTCGACTTTGTTTATCGGATGTTTGGGAGGACGGGTCTGTGTTCTGGTGTGTCCGGCCGGCGCACCACACTTTAAAGGCCTGAACTGCTTGTTTTGATGTAAGTGTAACCAGTTTTTATTTGAATAAACACCTTGGTTTTTTTACACTATGCGAGCCCCCCCCTTTTATTTCTTTCTATGTGCTGATTCAAATCCCTAAACACCCTTTGGGGAGCTGAGCTGTGAATTGGGTCAATAGGCTGCTGGTACTCGTTACATCTCCAGGAGGATCCAAGGAGGAATATCTTTATACAGGCACGTTTGACACCCTGTAGTGGGGTGTCACTCACTTCTGGTAAGAAGTAACTCTCAACTTTATCTTGGTGGTGGAGCACTTTTTGAACAGTTTGGAGGATCCAATCACTCACAGAAATGGATTTATTTATTTATTATTTTATTTTTTCATTATTCACTGCACGGGTGGAACTTTTTATGAAGATTCACTTCTCATGAGGACTTCATGGACTTGAAAAAAGTTTTTCCTTTCTTATTGTTTACGTTTTACAATTTTTTATTTTTGTGCGACTTTCATGGGAGATTGTCGCATCTGATTGCATTTGATTGTTTTGAATATTTATTCACAAATTTTTGCCATTCACATCACAGGCATTTATATTTGTAGGTTTATTCTAACTATTTATGATCATACATCATAGGGTCATTTAATAGTTATGCACTGTACTATTGATGCACCATTGGTTTAGCGCTACTCATTTTTCTTTTCACTCTTAGAATATAATATACTCTAAGACTCTACTGTAATATACTCTAAGAATGTTCTTGCGAAGTACTGGTGACAAGATATAGCACGAAATCCTTCCGAAGTCATGTCATTGGTTAATGTAAATTAGTCATTTGAAAATATGTTTCCTTATAGATCTGCCACACGAACATCCTTTGATAAACAATGGAAACCATGCCATGGGTCGGGATTACAATGCTATTCTTCCCTAATTGAACTGATTGGACATGTAATAAAGTAACGCTGTAATACACCTTGTTCACCTTGTCTGCCCTGCATGGCTCACCCTATAACTCTGTGTTATTACGAGTGATCATAGTCTCTTTTGTTATCATAAAAGATCTATCATAAGTTATACTGTTTTTTTTCTTAAATTCAATAAAAAATATTGACATAAAAAATATGATTACAGTAATAGAATAGACTCAAATGGAAAAAGAAAATCACAATTATTTTTAATTAAATTATATTTATAATTACACCACCGTATGTTACATGTGGACACTGGAGCATGCATTCCATAGCAAACCACCAATGTTAGTAAATTCCACATATGTATATATACACTATTGTCTGTGAGCAAGCATTTGTGCACACTGCAGGCACATAGAAAAATCTGTGAGCATATGATTAGCTTCTTCTCACAGGATCTATGTGTAATTGAATGCGCATATCCTTTTGGTTAATCAAACCCAAGATCTGCAACCTTTGCTCTCACAATCTTACAGTGCCTTCTGCAGTTCTTTATTATTAGTGCGATTAAGACGACACAACTGCTTGAGTGGATGTCATCAAAACTCAAACTCTTCCTACATACAACAACATGTTGCTAATATAATAATTTCAGTCTCAACAACATGGCTGTTTCTGCAGGGGTTCCTTCTCACGGGTATACTCTAAAGCCCCATACACACGCGCGGACAATCCGTGGACCAGGTCCGTCGGACCATGTCCGTCATACTTTGTCTGATGTTGGTTTTGCGTACACACGATCGGACAAAGTTGTCGGAAAATCCGATCATTCTGAACGTGGTGACGTTTGTTGCCTACGACGGGACTACGTAGAGGCTAGTAGCCAATAGCTTTGGTCTTGTAATGTGATCTGAGCATGCGTAGCACTTTGTCCGGTCGGACAAGCGTACACACGCTCGGATTTGGTGTGATCGGACCGGGTTGAAGGGAAATCTTTCCAGCAGGAGATAAGACTTTGTCCGACGGACAAACCGACGAACACTGTCCGATGGTGCATACACACGGTCTGATTTTTCAACAACCTTGTCCGATCGGACCAAATTGATGAAAAAGTCCGACCGTGTGTATGGGGCTTTACTTGTTTAGCAGTCCTGGCTAAAGAGTTGGATGACCTCTCTATGCTTCTCCTTTCCAGCAGCCTCCTAGCTGCCTCAAAGGAAGTAAATCCAAGCGTACCATGTTTCCCCATGGTGGGGTATGCTGTTGCCTATTCACATACTGAGTCTGGGATTTCACTCTGAAACATACCTGAGGCAATTTGAATTACTTAACTACCACCACTACCACCACAGACTGGCCATCTCACTCAACTACAGATGCCCTTCCTCCCAAATTTGAATAACATTTTTCTTCTATCAGAAATCGTGAAATCTGCTGTCATCCTTACTCTAAGAGAAAATGAGTCAAGTCACTTACTAACTGATGACAATCAGACGTTAAGTCCCAGGCAACAAAAACATGGCCAGCATGTTTCTTACCTCCTTCCATAGTACTGACTATGACAGAGGCAGTTTCAAAACCCACTGCTGCCACCAGAAGGTGACAACTGCGATCTCAGCCTCACACTCACAGGGATTTTTTTGGCTTGTGGGACAATAGTCCCACCAGCAGCCTGAGAGTGATCATCACTGGGGAGGTAAACTCCACATTTCACTCTTTACACCCACAAATAGAAGCTGCCATTGCATGCTTTAATGGAAGCACACTTCACATCATATGTAACAATTCTGAATTTGTCTTTGATACTCACCAGATAGAAAGGTAGCAGAGGTTAAAATATGGCAACGTTTTTCTTAGAGGCAAAAATTATTTGGAGAATGATTTTTTTTAACATAATTTTAATAAAAGGAAAGGAAAGAAAACATAATGCAAGGAAATATTTTCATAAAATATATTACACAATAGACAATACACAATATAAATAAAATAAATGGGATTTAAAGTGGTTGTAAACACTTACAATCCACTTTTTATTACAGGTAAGCCTATAATAAGGCTAACCTGTAGCTACCATGGATATCTCCTAAACCTGCACGGTTTAGGAGACATCCCCTGTATCAGCATGTGCCAACGTGTGCCAATTGCCAACGGCACAGCTGACGTGTCATTACCGGCGGCTCCCGCACGCAAGCGCGGGAGTGACGGCATGGTGGCTCCGACCAATCACAGCACTGGAGCCCGCAATACCCAGAAATAACTCCAGGAGCGATGTCGCCGGCCGGAGCAGTGTGCGGGGACCGCAGGGGGGGCTTCGATTTAAGGTGAGTGTTTGACAGTGAGCTAGTATGCTATGCATACTAGCTCATTATGCTTTTGTCTTGCAGGTTTTTTTTTGCTGTTTGTTTATTTGTGGGTTTACAACCACTTTAAGTGAAAAGTGTTTAATAAAGCTTTCCTGGATTTTGGTTCCTATGCAGAGTCTGATTTGCTTCAGAGTAGTCTGATCTGGTGTATCAGAGTCACTGGCTCCCATGAATGAATCCCAGCATTCATGCATATTTTTAAAGGAAAATTACGAGCTCCCAGCTGTCAATTACAACAGCTCTGGAAGGTGTCACTGAGCCAACTCTCACCCAAAAAAGAGTTCAGTGGGTGTAATGTACGAGGGCTGTATTTCGAGTGTTGAAAAAAAATCCCAAAAGGAAAAGGTGTGTGCAAGTTGATGCTGTGAAACCTCAAGCAGAAATCCAAATGTGCAGATTTAATCCTCCACAAATCACCCTTAGTGGTTCACCGCAAGCCCCCTTAGTGGGGATAACTCACCAGATGTTTTTCTTCATTAATCATACACCTCCTGGTATGCTTCTTGACTCCCAGGTGATCCACTTGTTTAGGCCATGAGATCTCTCAAATATCAAAAAGGAAAACTCCCATAGTGCATTAACGTAAGATTATTTAAAATGCATTTGCAGCACTACCCCCTTGAGGGCCACTTAAAGATACTGTACCCCAATGGTTGCCTTGAATTTGCAAGTCTCCTGACACCTCTGACACCCTGGGTTCAGAAATTTTAGCAAAGAAATATGCATGCAGACACAGAACAGTTCACAATAAACCTGAACATGAGTTTTACTTAAAGCGGAACTTCAGTAATTTTTTTAACTTTCCATCTATTAAATCTTCTGTCCTTGTTGTTTTAACTTTGGATAGTAAAATTTTTTTTTCTGCCAGTAAATACCTTATACAGCTCACTTCCTGTTTCTTGTCTGGTAAAAAGCCTCTCTCACAGCTCTCTCTTACTCTCATGAGAGTTTGCCAGGAAGGGAGGGGGGATGAATCAAAGGAGGTCCAATGAGAGATGCAGAGCTGGAGGTGTGCCTCTGTGTGTCTGTGTAAATCCAGGAAATGAACAGGCAGCAGCTTCAGCTGCCCACAGTAAAAAGAGAAGTATGGGTTGTTTTTTTTTTTTGTTGCGATATTCTTACTTACCCAGGTGGCTGCAGCATCAGACCAATGCTGCAGCTGTCCTCCGCCGTCTCTGAACTGAGAACCGAGCCACGGAACATCGCTGATGGCTTGGTTATCTCAGCTCCCTGAGCAGAGAGCTGCTGACTGTCAGCATATCTCCTGCTCTGCTCCTCCACGCTCATTGGAGTGCTGAGCTGTGGGGAGTGGCTGTCTCAGCGGCTCGCTGAGATGCTGAGACTGCCATCATTCAAGGCAATTGGCGGATCCAGACTTCCTGAGTCGGGATGACGAGGTGCCTCGACTGATTGCAGTGACGTCAGCGAAGAGTAGACTTCAGACCGCTCTCCGCTGAAAACGGGTCACAGGAGTGCAAAACGAATGGCACTTCTGTGACCCTTAGGAGAAGCCCAGCCTAAAAAGCTCAGGCTGGACTTCTCCTTCAAAATGGATGCAGCCAGAATAGTGGAGGGAGATTTCTGCAGCATATTTGGCTAGTACAGAATCACAGTATATACAAAATAGTATACAAAGTGGTTGGAGGGAAGCCTCAGAATGGCAAAGATGTTTTTATTACAAATTATGTGAGCAGACTGCAGTTCTTCTTTAAGATTTTGCAGTACATCAATCAACAGAAAATGGATTAAACAAGAGAAATAAGGTTCTTGTAAAGGCCCGTACACACGATCAGACTTTTTGACAACCAACATGAAAATTAGCTGTTTTGGACCAACATCCGACCATGTGTACGCTCCATCGGACCAACTTTTTCCAGGTTTCATCGGACTTTTGTTGGCTGTGCGAACGGACCAACTTCCTGCCAACAAAAGTCCGATGGACCAAAGTCCGACAGTGTGTACACAAAACCAACGGACTTTTGTACAAAGTACAAACACGCATGCTCAGAACCAATGCAAAAGATCAGACAACAATATAGAAGTTGAACAAAGGTGGCGCTGGAGTATTCGAACGTCCTCTTTTGAAGTGTCGTCAGTACGTTGAAACGTCACTACGTTCATGTTTGTTGCCTAAAAAGTCTGATCGTGTGTATGCAATACAAACTTGGGGCCAACGCCCTTTGGACAAAAATCCACGTGAAAGTTGGTCCACGGTCCGATCGTGTGTATGAGGCTTTATACTCTTTATATGAACAAGCAAATGAATGGTCAACTGAAGTCCCCTGGGAAGCATAAAAATCAGCAAGTTTAACCAATCAAGGTCTATGGCTGCAGGCCAGAAAAGGGTAGGAGAATGACCAGTATGGAATCAGACTATTCCCTTTAACCCTCTGATGATCCCTGATGCCACATCCCCCTTAGCACAAACACTTAATACAGCCTGGTACCTTGTCTCTCATTTAGGTGACCTTGGTCTCTGGTCATAAGAGAGTTCCTTGGTAATGTGGGGCCAGATAAATGCCCAATGTTTCTGTCCTTTGTGGGGACAAAGTAGTCATTTTTGTTGCTGCAGGTTTCTTGAATCTTCAGCTAGCTCAAGTGAAGGGGCCCAAAGTAATTGTTAGATAATGACATTCAGCAATACAATAGGTGTTGTAGATGTCTCCTTGTAGAGCTCTAATGAGGAAGGCAAAGTAAAGGTTTTTACATGCAGTGATCTTTGGTGCAAAGAGGGTGGGCTATTGCCTGCTCACCAGTCTGGGCGATACCAGGCTCAAGGGATGATATGAAGATCCTGTAGCAGGCTCCTGCAGATGCTGTACTCAGGAAACAACCATGATTTCCTGAATGCCGCAGCTCACCTGGACCTGCAAGGAAGGTGGCAATGATGACCTTCCAACTGTCACCGGGTCGGCACTGCTGAACAACAGATGCGTCTGCACCCGCTCACTGAAGGCTCTCCCCTTGCTGCCTAGGCCTCAGCACCGACTCACTCTCCCTGACCATCTGGGTTACTGCCTCCAGCTGAAGACCGTGGTCCCAAGAGGTCGACTTCTCCCCAACACAGGTTATTTAGCTCCTCTCCCAGCATTCTGCTCTCTCTCAAGCCGGCTGGAACTCTTAGGCCACAGCAGTCCGACTCCAATGCAAACTTGGCTTTCCGGACCACATGTACCAAGATTCTTTGCTCTTCTCTCACAAATCCTCACTTGCTCTGCATTCAGGATGTGGTAAACAGAGTCTGTGATGAACACTAGAGAGAAACAGTCTCCCTGTGGCAAATGCTGGCAGTGTCTCCTGTCACAGCAAGCAATTTACCCAGCTCTTGGCTACATATTCATAAGAAAAAATACTATTTACAAACAGTTTAAAATACATGGGCCTATCTGTTCCAAACAGGTTGCAACATTTCTGCCGCACACATTTGTCACCACATTTCCCAGTGTCACACAGCCCCAGTCATCTCACCCACCTCTACAGCGTTCCAGACACAGAGTCCCCACTGGGATGATGCGTGAAGTTGGCCCTTTAAAAAAATATGGTTGGATGAAACGTTGCTTCAGGGTGAAGCCGCATGGCGACTTTTGATGATGTCACACGTCATTTCAGTAGGGACCGAGGCTGTGACACTAGGAAATGTGGTGACGAATGTTAGCAGCAGGAATGTTGCAGTCTGTTTGGAACAGATAAGCCCATGTTTTTAAGCTGTTTGTGAGTAGTTTTTTTTTTTTTTTTTATGAATACATTTTACATAATCTCACGATAAAGCACTATGGGAGTTTTCCTTTGTCCTCTTTCACACGGGACGGATCCGCGATGATCCACCCGGTGAACATCCGCTTGCTCAGCGAGGATCGCTCCGTCGATCCCCGCTGAGCAGGAAGATGACAGGTCCGTCTCTGCACACTGTGCAGGGACGGACCTGTCAGAGCACCACTCTCCCCTTTGAGAGAACGGATGACGACGCACCATAGAGTCCCTCGTCCCCCTCGATCCGATCCACAGACGGATGGAAAAGTAGGTTTTTCCTCTGTCACACTTTTTCGGATCGGAGCAGGTAGGATGTCAGCGGACATGTCACCGCTGACATCCGACGCTCCATAGAGGTCTAAGGAGCATCCGTTCAAGTCCGCCTGAAAAACTGACAGGCGGACCTGAACGGATCGTTCGTGTGAAAGAGGCCTTTTTGATTGAGAAATCTCATGACCTAAACAAGTGGATCACCTGTGAGTCAAGGTGCATACCAGGAGGTGTATGATTAATGAAGCTGAGTTTGCCGAGCAAGCGAGGCAAAAACGTCTGGTGAGTCATTCCCACTAATGGGGCTTGCGGTGAAGCACTAAGCCTAGGTTCACACTAAGTGCAGGAATGAAATCACTGAATTTGCGCTATTTAATTCCTGCATGTCAGACCCGATTTCGGGTGACGATTTCAGACACATCGGTGCGGGTTTCTGCACAGATGTCAATGGCAATCACACCCAGAAATTGCCAAAAGTAGTACAGAAACTACTTTTGGAAATCGGTGCGGCGTTGCATGCCAAATCGCACCAATGTGAACCAGGGCTCATGGCGATTTGTGGAGGTTTAAATCAGCACGTTTGGATTTCTGCCTGAGATTTCACAGCATCAGCTTGCACACACCTTTCCTGTTGGGATTTTTTTGGACACTTGAACTTTTTTCTGTTAAGATATCCTACTCCTCCCAATCTATGGATTTTCTTCAGATATTTATATTTTATCTGCATATTTAAAGTGTTACTAAACCCACAACAGTAAAATCAGTCTGTATATGCAGCATAGCATGCTTGTTATACTCACTGTGGAACTTAAGGGGTTAATCCTCTGCATTGTGTAAAAAGGCTGTTTTATCCTGTATGCACAGATCCTTCCCTCCTGCACTGTCTATCTGGGGAAGGCCAGCTAACACAGGCAGAGTAGAGGACCCAGACATGCTCAGTTGTGTCTTTTATGCTGGAGAGAACATTTACTTGTTCTCAGAGCTAGCCAGGTCACATGATCTTGACATCACACATGTGGGTGTGTATACAGGCTGTAGTGGAAATCTCCTACCTGAACTCTCAGCACTGAAGAAACTGTGCAGTTTGTCATGTAACTGTGGTTTACAGATCATCCATAAAGGAATATAGTGGCAGTATTTTAATGTAAAAAGAAGATTTATAAGCTGTGGGCACTGTGGGGGGCGGATGAACTATTTTTATATTGCTGGGTTTAGTAACAATTTAAGGAGGTTGCCAAAAGACTATCGTAATAATTAAATGTATCACTGATTGTTTTCACTTTGGTGTTATTGTGTGGAAGTGCACAATCCTTACAGCTTACAGAGCATGGTGATTGAGTGGTATAGCAGTGCTATAGTGTTAATGATATTTCAACAGACACCCCCTCAATGCCAGTTTTTCCAACTGTGTCAGTATTTCCAGATGACCATGTTTCACTTTCCGACTACCAACAATAAATAGAATGATATAACGATTTGATAGGTATCAAATATGAAATTAATCTTATGTCTATTAACCGCTTGCCGACCGTCTCACACCGATATACGTTGGCAGAAGGGCCTGTATGTTGCCCTTTAAGAAGTGGCTTGCAGGCGCGCGCTGCGAGCTCCGTGAGTATGATCGCGAGTCTCACGGAGAGGAAGAATGGGGAATTGCTGATGTAAACAAGCATTTTACTCGTTCTGCCTAATGAAACTGACACCGATCACAGCTCCCTGTAATCGGGAGCGGTGATCAGTGTCGTGTCACACATAGCCCACCCCCCCTCACAGTTAGAATCACTCCCTAGGACACACGTAACCCCTACAGCGCCCCCTAGGGGTTAACCCCTTTACTGCCAGTCACATTTACACAGTAATCAATGCATTTTTAATCGCACTGATCGCTGTATAAATGTGAATGGTCCCAAAATAGCGGCAAAAGTGTCCGATCTGTCCACCATAATGTCGCAGTCACGATAAAAATCGCTGATCGCCGCCATTATTAGTAAAATAAATAAAATATATTAATAAAAATGCCATAAAACTATCCCCTATTTTGTAGATGCTATAACTTTTGCGCAAACCAATCAATAAATGCTTATTGCGATTTTTATTACCAAAAATATGTAGAAGAATACATATCGGCCTATACTGAGGAAAAAAAATGTTTTTATATATTTTTTGGGATATTTATTATAGCAAAAGTAAAAAGTAATGTGTTTTTTTTTCAAAATTGTCACTATTTTTTTTTGTTTATAGCGCAAACAATAAAAACCACAGTGGTGATCAAATACCACCAAAAGAAAGCTCTATTTGTGGGGAAAAAAGGACGTCAATTTTGTTGGGGAGCCACGTCGCATGACCGCGCAATTGTCAGTTAAATCGATCTGCTCAGGCTGGTTGTTTTAGTCCAGGGGTTATACAGTATGAAATGTGTCAGATCTCTGCCTGTCCCTATAGATACAGGATTTAAATGTAATGCTTTTGCATATTTTGGAGAAATGAGGGTGGCACCATGTGCAATGGGACTTTCCCTCTCAATTAGTATGGGGTCATCAGAAATCATTATTGCTGAACCAAAAATTTGAGAATATTCTCTTTAAAAATAGCTTTCGATATTGTCCTAATGGTTGGATCTATGTTTACCATAAATGACAGCCAAATTCTACAGGTCACCCCTATGCAGTTGAACCATTTAGCGGTACCTGTCTAGCATGGCTACCTTTATCCTCTTGAATACTGATCTAAGGTGTAAACAATTTAAAGAGAAAGCTTCTGTCTATATCATTTATTCTCTGTTATTAACTTTTTTGAACCAGGTTGCATGTAAACTGTACATTTTTAACAGTTTTAATTCCAGTCCCAGCATGGGCACACAGTTGAAGTACCATTCAAGGAAATAGTGAGCAGATTTTTTTTTAAATTAAAGGAGTTGTAAAGGTAAATAAAAATAAAATAAAAATAACAAACATGTTATACTGTACTTACCTGCTCTGTGCAAAGGTTTTGCACAGAGCAGCCCCGATCCTCATCTTCTGGGGTGCCTCGCCGGCGCTCCTCCCCTTCATCGGGTGCCCCCACGGAAAACCGATTCCCATGGGGGCACCTGTGCGGGCTCGCTCCCAAATCCCACTGCTGCGTCCATTGACACAGACAGGGGGACTTGGTCCTGTCCTGTGTCACTGGGTTTGATTGACAGCAGCTGGAGCAAATGGCTCCTGCTGCTAGCAATCTGTCCAATGAGGACAGAGACAGCGGGTGGAGCTGCTGGGCTCGTGCATGCAGACTCCATAGTGCTACAGCCTCCTAGCCCCCATCAATGTAGTCAGCTTGGAAATGTAAGACTGCAGGGAGAGGAGGGGATCTGACTCCAACAATGCGATTTACTTAAAGTAAATGATGGTTATTTTAGGTACTGATGGCAAAGGTGGGGACTTATTTGGGCTTACTTTAGATGCAAACAGACTGCAATATCCATCAAGCTGTAATGCAAGTATTTCAAGCTCACATGTCATGATTTAGGCCCCTTTCACACTGAGGTGCTTTGCAGGCACTAAAGTGCTAAAAATAGCGAATGCAAAGCGCCCTGAAAGACCTGCTCAGTTCACTCCAATGTGAAAGCCCTGAGGGCTTTCCCACTGGAGCGGTGCGCTTGCAGGACGCTCAAAAAAGTCCTGCAAGCCGCATCTTTGGAGTGCTGTAGGAATGGTGTATTTACCGCGCCTAAAGTGCCCCTTTCTATAAAAACAATGGGGCAGCGCTCCAAACCCGCCTGCAAAGCGCTGCTGCAGCGGCACTTTGCGGGCAGTTTTAACCCTTTTTCGACCACTAGCGGGGGTTAAAACTGCCCCGCTAGCGGACGATCAGCACTGCTAAAACGACGGTAAAGCGCCGCTAGCGCTCTGAGTGCCCCAGTGTGGAAGTAGCCTTAAGGTGACCATACACTACACAATCTGATTGTACAATCCACTTTAGATCTGCCAAGATCTATATAGTGTAAGGGTCTGTTTATTTTATACAAATGCAATGCATTGTTTAGGTGTGTCCTCACATTAGATTGTTTTGGTAAGTCTGATGGCGCATACACACGGTCGGAATTCTCGTCGGAAAAAGCTCTGATGGTTTTCCCGTCGGAATTCCGACGGAATTTCGCTCAAACTGTCTTGCCCACACGGCATACAACACGTTCGACTGCACTATAAAAGGGAAGTTTAATGCTTCTGAGCATGCGTCAAACTGTTTCCGAGCATGCGTCGGAATTTTGCGTGTCGGAATTGTATACACACGATCGGAAAATCCGATAGAAAGGTTTTCCGTCTGAAAAATTAAGAACAGGTTCTCAATCCAAAGTCCGTCGGAAATTCTGACAGAAAAAGTCCGATGGGCATACACACGGTCGGAAAATCCGATGAAAAGCTCCCATTGGACTATTTCCATCGGAAATTCCGACCGTGTGTACGCGGCATGAAGAAGATTATACAATGAGATTGTGTAGTGTATGGCCACCATAAGCCCCTGTTGGGAAGAAGCACATTGAAGGAGTAGGAGAGGGTCTGTCCCTTCAGTCTGGCTTTGTGAGTTTGCACTACTTTCATCTTTAGGCTGGGTTTACACTTATAGGGTCCCAGACATCAAATGTGATTTGCACCGCATTGCTGTGCAGATCAGGCCTCAGTGCACCTCCATGCTCAATGCTTGCCCCAGATTCATGTACTTGTCTAAAACAGGTATATGAATCTGTCACCCGCAATGACATTGGTCATGTGGAGGCACGTCAGAATTCTAAAGAGTGTCTTCCACCCTCTTTATGAAATCCTCTGAATATATTTAAAAATGTAGGACCTGATATGATCTCTACAGATTTAATAACTGTTTGCATATACAAGAATTCATCTTTCTCTTCTGTAAATATCATATATATATATATATATATATATATCATATATCATACATATTAGTTAGAAAATGGTGGGGTGCACACAAGTATAACAAGATTGCAATGGACTCCAAATGACTTTAAGTTAATATAAAAAAAAGTCTTTGCTGCTATACTCGCCTCCCTTCTAGTGTTGTCCTCTTCCAGCAATTATTTCTTTTTGTCACTAAATGTGCTCAGTCTTCCCAATTGAATGACGCCCAGCTTCATTCAACGTTGAAAACTGAGGACATACTATGAGTGTAGGACATCATCATAACTTCCCCCTGATGGGACTTTACCATGGCACCCTGCACACACAGTGTAATAATGCAGTGAGTCATTAAGTCATAACTGCTTCCTAAAGTGTTGAAAGTCGCCCACTGCCAGAGATGTAATGAGGAAGATGACACTTGTCCTCATGTGACCAAGCTAAAGATATCTGGAAAAAGTCACCATAAAGGAAAACAAAAACTAATGTACACGGGGGAGTCTGGAGTTGGGCTTTAAGAATTGACAGACCTGAAAATAATTGTGGATATCCAATACAGGGATCAGCTAACACCACCAGAACCCTTAAACATCAGAAATTGGGACAACATTTTAATTTTTTTTATATTTAAATGGCTAAAAAATGTTGGGCATTAAAAGAAAAAGGCTCACACCGATATACGTCGGCAGAATGTCCCGGATCGGCATAACAACGTTTAGGTACGTTATTCCCTTTAAGAGCCACTGGAGGCGCGTATGTGCGACGCACAGCATGGCGGGGGACTCGATGCGCATGGCCGACGAACGCGATTGTCGCCGGCCACGCACGATCGTGGGCACGAGAGCCAGCACGGGGATTTGTGTGTATAAACACACAAATCCCTGTTCTGTCAGGGGAGAGGAGACATATTGTTTGTTCCGACTGTTCCATGCTTGATATGGTGTCAGGATGATCAAATCACATTGTTTCAATTACTACATTGTAATATATAATGAAATAGTTCAACTCACCATAATGCAGAATCAGTGGGAACCCTAAGCTTGTCACTTGCCACCAGATACAGCATGCCACCTTCGCCTGCCCCCAGATGCAGCTTGTCACTTGCCACCGTCGTCTGCTGCCAGATGCAGTTTGTCACTTGCCATCCGATGCAGTTTGTCGCTTGCCACCCGTAGCCTGCCATCGGATGCAGTGTGCCACTTGCCACCTATACCTATAGCCTGCCACCAGATGCAGTGTGCCCCTTGCCATCTATACCTATAGCCTGCCACCGGATGCTGTATAGTGCCTGAAAAAAGCGGCTCCATTCACTCCAGTGTGAAAGCCTGAGGGCTTTCACACTGGAGCTTTGTGCTAGCAGAGCGTCACAAAAAGTCCGACCAGCAGCTTCTTTGGAGCGGTGAAGGATCGGTGAACTCACCGCTGCTCCCCACGGCTGGGTGTGAAAGCCCTCTGAATGAGAAGGCATTTCCTTCAGCTACACACTGGAGGGGGTGAGGGGGGAGGGGTGAGTGAAGGAAAGGGGAGTGTACATTGGGGTGTAGGGAGGTAAAGGTGAACTCCGCTGTTGAAGTGAAGATATCAGCAGAGCAGGGGGCGGGAGGAGCTGTTATGAAAATACTCCGCCAATCCTGTTGTCTGTGCAGATCTTCAGCTCCTCCCCTTGCTCTGTGCTGATAGGATGAAATCGTTGGTGGGGCAGGAGAGCCGGAAGAGGAGACAGACAGACATGGCCACAGAATCATGAAAGGCTGCATTGGCAGTGTCAATTTCATTCCGGGACACTGTATTGTCCCGGAATGAAGGTGCCCGGGACCCGGGACAGACCTCCAAGATGCGGGACTTTCCCGGGCAATCTGGGACGTGTGGTCACCCTAGGTTTAGGAAGATGATTTTATGAAACTTGATATTTTGTTGTGAAGTGAAGGCTTTTCATGACATTTGATGTAAACTTCTCATCTGAATAATGTTTTTTTTTTCTCTGATGATCGCCAGGCACAGGTTTTATGGCATACAATACTGGGTCTTTCACTGGATAAATATGTGGCAGCTGTAAAGAGAAAAAACACATTAGGTGGTCAGATCATTTCCTTGCATCTCCAAATTAGATCAATAACTCCTTTGGTTAGAAAGGATAGCAGTCCACTTAGCCAAGGAAATAGACCCCCCACCGGGTATTATTCAGTTCTCTCAAGGCTGCTTATCCTGCAGATCTTGTCAAATCAAGTTGCGCTCCATAATGAAAAGAGACTCAAAAGCCTGGTACACACCATGAACCTTTCAGTTCCAGTTGGAGCCACTGTACTCACTATGCAAAGTTAGTACAGTGATCTCCCCCACTGAGCTGTTGTGTCCAAACAGCCGGCTTCTTTTGGACAGGGTGGCATACACACGGCCAAATGTCGGACTTTTTTTTGATCGTCACACAACTGGGTGGGATCAGGGCGCAGTGCTCTGCGTTTCGAGCCCACCCTTTTCTGAAGCCTATTAGAGCCTCTGGCTTCCTAAAAACACCCCCTCCATTGGAATCCATAGTCCGGCACCCTGTATGTAGATCAGGGGACCTGGTGCATGGCTGGGGGGGGGGGTGCGCTCTGTGCGCCCCTAATAGATGGGCCGCCACTGCATATGTATACACGCAGGGCTTTTTTTCAGCGAGAATGTGGGGGAACGTCGTTCCGGCACCTCCAGCACTGAATGTATGTAATAGCATGGGGTGTGGGGTGTGCTAGAGGGTCTATTTATGTTGGCTGCTGGGGGAATCTATTGTCACTGGTGGGGATCTGATTTTGTGTAAGGGTCTATTGTTGCTGATGGGGAATATATTGTTGCTGGGGGTCTTATGTTGCTGGAATGGATCTACTGTTAAGGGGAGGTCTATTTTTACTTGCTGCTGGAGGATCAATTGATGCTGGCTGCTGGGTGACCTGTTGTTGCTGCTGGGGGGGGGGGGGGGTCTAATGTTGCTTGGGTGGATATTTTGTTGCTGGGTGTGATATTTTGTTGCTGGGTGTGATATTTTGTTGCTGGGTGTGATATTTTGTTGTGGGTAGTTCACTCTTGCTGCAGGGAATCCATTATTGTTGGGGTGGAGTCCATTGTTGATGGGGGGAGTCTATTGTTGTGTGGGAATCTATTGCTGGAATTCTATTGTTGCTGACTGCAGGGGATCTATTTTACTGCTTTTCTTTTTATCATCATGTTCCATACAAATGATTTAGCACCACAAAACGATACTTGGTTCTGTATTCTCTAAAAGGGTGACTACTGGTAGGTGGGTAGGGGTGGAATCAAGGGACAGTGGTCAGAGGTGGGTATGGGGCAGAGACAAGGGGTGACTCGGATAGGGGGAGTTCCTGCACCTGTTCTCCGAGAAAAAAAAAGCCCTGTATACACTTATCTAGTATGTAAGCAACATGTAGTGAAAGCATCGTTCAACCATCAATGCATGGCCAAAGTATTAGGTGAGTCTGTCATTTATTGCACAATTATCAAACTAGAGGTGCCCAACTCTTTCTCTCCTATTAGGTCTATAGCCTGCTTACGTTATACGCTTTGCTTAAGATAAAGAAACCTAGCAGCCCTAAAGTCATTCTAAACTTATTAATTATTATTATTATTTTTAAATAATACACATGCATTGTACCTGCTCTATGCATTGGTTTTGCACAGAGCAGCCCTGATCCTTCTTTGCCAATGCTCTTGGCTGCCCTTCTCAACAAGTCCCCCCATAGGAAGCCGCTATCTATGGGGCACTTGTGTGCCTCAATCCTGAGCCATGCTGCCTGCATCCATAGACACAGACAGTGTGTCTCACTATCCACCCTGACCCCCCCCCCCCCCCCCCTTGTCACTGGCTCCTGCTGCTGCCTCTCTGTCCTGTGAGGAGGGAGAGAGCATAAAGAGACAATGTTCTTGGGCACAGAAGGTTTTTTTTTTTTTTTTTAATGCAGAGAAAGCATTAATGTAAAAAAAAAAAAAAAAACCTTAAGCCTGTAGAACCACTTTAAATATGTTAATCTTAACAGCCAGCATTAACAGCACATAGCATATGGCACTATCTATCACCTCAGCTGCTGCTTGCCTCTCTCTGCCAAGCTGAATCTCAGTGCTACATTTACTGCAGCCGAGATGTTAAATATGACTGTTCCTCTCATTTTAGTTGACTCATTCTTTTTGTGTCTTGGCTACCCATGAAAACACCAACTCTTAAAGGAAACCTGTGAGGGCAAAAAAATTCCTACTAGGTTGTTAAAAACACACGCTTGATGTAGTGGTAATGACATATATATATATATAATAATTTGTTGCATATGTTGGAGAAAGTATCCCCTTGGAACGGACATGTGTAAGTGAGCCTCTCTCTTACATACAATCCCACCAATTCGTCTATTGGGGGACTTGTCTTTGATCCAGTGGATGGATTTGTGGGGCTATATAAGATGAACAAAGATTTGGGGGGCACACCCTAAAAAAATGCATTTAAGATGGTGCAGCCATAAGACCATACAGACAGAAAGAAACACCTGAGCATATTCAGAAGATATTGGGATTTAGTTACACCATATATATAAGATGGAGACCATTTACAGATGTAAGTTCTGAGCACATACTTTCTCCATCATGAGATATGTATATATATATATATATATATATATATATATATATATATATATATATATATATATATATATATATATATATATATATATATATATATATATATATATATATATATATATATATATATATATATATATATATATAGATAGATAGATATATCTATGTAGATATGTCTATGTAGATATATATCTATATATAGATATACATCTATCTATATATAGATATATACTGTATATACAGGGGGACCCCGACTTACGAACACCCGACCTACGAACAACCCCTACTTACGAACGGGGCGCTGCGGGGACCCTCCGCCATTTTTCGACGATTTTCGCCGTCATCTGGCCGTTCTGCACATGCGCGGCCATACAGAGCCTTGGAAAATGCCGGAAATGTCCGTAATTTGCCGCGCATGCGCAGAACGGCATTAGACGGAACATCGGAAATGTCCGTATTTGTCGGTCTGCGCATGCGCGGCCGACTTACGAACATTTCCGACTTCCGTACAGGCGGGCAGTCCCTAACGAGTTCGTAACTCGGGGACCCCCTGTACTTGAGTATAAGCCGAGTTTTTCAGCACATTTTTTGCGTGCTGAAAATGCCCCCCTCGGCTTATACTTGAGTCAAGCACTTTTCTGCAGCAGAGAATGACATTTTCCGACCCGACTTTGGGGCCCCCATATCTCGGGGCCACTTGGAGCTAGGAACCCCAAATTTGGTGTGCAAACCCAGTGGAACTAGCACTACAACATATCCAATGGGGTTCCTAGCACCAAGTGACCCTGCGATACGGGGCCCCAAAGTCGGTTAACTGTGTCCATCTGCAGCAATGTCATTTCGGGACCCTTTGGGTCCAGAGACCCCAAATTTGGCTGCAGCTAGGGGGCATTTAGGAACCCTTAACTACCAAGTTTGAAGTTCGGGGGACCTATGGCTGCAAATGGGCACAGTGAGGCATGCAAATGGGCACAGTGAGGCATTGTTGACCCTCTTTTCCACTTACAGTAGCTGTGCATTTCTCTCCCTAGGCTTATACTCGAGTCAATAATTTTTCCCAATTTTTTGTCGTAAAATTAGGTGCCTCGGCTTATATTCGGGTCGGCTTATACTCCAGTATATACGGTATATAAAAATAGATGTATATCTATCTATATATATATATCTCTCTCTCTCTCTCTCTCTCTCTCTCTCTCTCTCTCTCTCTCTCTCTCTCTCTCTCTCTCTCTCTCTCTCTCTCTCTCTCTCTCTCTCTCTCTCTCTCTCTCTCTCTCTCTCTCTCTCTCTCTCTCTCTCTCTCTCTCTCTCTCTCTCGATATATAGATAGATATATAGATATAGATATATATATATATATTTCTATATATATAAACCTTGAATATACAGAGGACCTTGTGGAGAAGAGAATAAAAAATGGAAAGGGCCTGTTGTAACCAGATATTGGGAAATACATCACCCTGATAGATTGAAATATGTGGAAATTCTTTAAAGATTAGATCTACACCAAGTGTGCTTATGTTGTCAAAGACATTGCACTTGCCGATGCCTATCTGTGAATGTACGTCATGATTTTGACGTTAAATACCATTGTTATGGCAGCAGCTAGCTAGATAAAAGTGGTCCCAGCTGCGAATTTGCCGCAGCATAAATTTTATAGGTGGTGGGAGAGGTGTCCTTTCCGCCGCTTCCCCATCATTTCCAAGCTTACCGGAGCCATCGGTAAGCTCGTAACCGATCCAATGTGGCCAATGGCTAGGCAGGAATTTGAGTAACAGCAAGATAGCCCCCACTCGGCTCTATGCCCATGGAGGTCCGGGGGGACCTCCAACGTCTCTTCCAGTCCTCGGGCAGATAGACAGGATTTTTTTTTACAAAAATCGAACTTCCGCTTATCCGGTTCCTTCCCCCCTCCGGTGTCAAATTTGACACCTTGGGGGGAGGGGGGAGCAGATACCTGTCTAATACAAGTATTTTCTCCCACTTCTGGCAATAGATCGCTGCAGAATCTGCAGTGAGCTGCGCCATGTCCAGCCCCTCCTCTGCCCCCCCCCCCCGCTGTCTTCTGGGAGATACACATGTCCCAGAAGACAGCAGGGACCAGTCAGAACAAGCAACGCGTTTCGTGCATGTGCAGTAGGGAACCAGGCTTTGAAGCCGCAAGGCTTCATTTCCTGATTCCCTTACTGAAGATGCCGGCGCCTCCACACGGAGCCGAGGGACAGGTCGGCTTTGGGTGAGGGCATCGCGGGCACCCTGGACAGGTGAGTGTCCTTATTTTAAAAGTCAGCAACTGCAGTATTTTTAGCTGCTGACTTGTAATGTTTGTTTTTTTTCGGCGTAACTACACTTTAAATTCAAAATTGTTTTTGCAGCGTTATTCGGCCGCTAGTGGGGCAGTTTTAACCCTCCGCTAGTGCCCGAAAAAGGGGTTAAATCCGCCCACAAAATGCCGCCGGAGCGTCATTTTGCCGGCGGTATCACAGCGCTTCCCCAATTGATTTCAATGGGGAGCAGCGGTGGAGGAGCGGGGAGTTCACCGCTCCAAAGAAGCTGCTGGCAGGACTTTTTGTGACACCCTGCCAGCGCACCACTCGGGTGTGAAAGCCCTCAGGCTTTCACACTGGAGTGCATGGAGCAGCTTTTTTCAGGCGGTATACAGGCGCTATTTTTAGCACTGTAAGCGCCTGAAAAACGCTGGGAGTGTGAAAGGGGTCTAATGAAAGGCTATAGCACGGGGAGAGACCATAGTTCTACTTTAATGCATTCATTATTTTTCATAACTGAGTTTGACATAAGTTAGAATACTGTAAATAGAAAGGAATTTAGAGAGCATGCTTTAAGTTTAATCTTGCTTTCCTCTCAGTTTGTGATGTGGAGACTGCTAATCAGGTAAACCTATCACAGATGTTTGATTCCATCATTGACTTTTAGGGCTCTTTCACACTGACGGACCGTATGTCCGTTTTTCATCCTTCCGTTTTAGGATGAAAAACGGACATACATGTATCCCTATGGGATAGCGGGTGTCAGCGGATGTGCATCCGCTGACACCCGCTCTCGTCCGTGCCCGCTATGCTCCGTTTCTGCAGACAGAGGAAAACCCCATTTTTTCATCCGTCTGCAGAGCGGATCGGATGACGACGGACTCTGCGGTCCGTCATCACCCGATCTCCCATAGGGGAGAGCGGCGCTCTGACAGGTCCGTCCCTGCATAGTGTGCAGAGACGGAGCTGTCATCTTCCTGCTCAGCGGTGATCGCTCCGGCGATCCCCGCTGAGCAAGCGGATATCCACGGGGCGGATCTGCACTGATCCGCCCCGTGTGAAAGGACCCTTTATCTGAGGCTGAGTTCACAATATTGTGAATTGGATGCAGGAGATTTTGACTGGCTCTCTATGGAGACGGTTTCACATATCTCCGCTGCGGCTCTGGTGAAAATTTGCACAGGAGCCCTGTGCGTCTTTTGGTCTGTTTCAGGTCAGAATTCAGCCAAAAATTTCGGGCTGAAATCAGAGTTGAAACGGTGAACCAGGATGCACCGGACACCTGCTGTGAGCCGCATGCGAAAATAGTGTGATCCCAGCCTAAAGCCTCGTACACACGATCGGATTGTTGGCCAACAAAACCGTTGAATTTTGTCCGAAGGGTGTTGGCCCAAAATTGTCTTGCATAAACACGGTCACACAAATGTTGGCCAACAATCACGAACGTACTAACGTACTATGTGGTTTTTCAGCTCTTTAGCGCCACCCTTTGGGCTCCTTCTGCTAATTTCGTGTTAGTAGAAGTTTAGTGAGTGTTGATTGACTTTTGGATGCATAGTCAGAATGCACTTTTTGGTTAAGTTCTATTGGCAGATAGCATGTGTAATTTTTTTTTTTTTTTTTTTATGCACAATAAAAAAAATTGTGGAGAATAATACTTGGCTATGTGTTTTACTTCAAATGACAGTTTGGGAGTAGGCAGTTACATTTAAAAAAAATACAAAAAAATAAAAAATACAATGTAAAATTAACAAGGGATACCAACATAGTTGTATCATTGATCTTAAAAATGACGGGATAATGGTGTTGTGGTAACTTGCACAAATAAAAAAAACATAATAATATTATTCTTGATATCACTAGAAAAAAAAAGCCTTTGTGCGCTGCATTTTGAGATTTCACAATTTGCCACGTCACAAATGTTAATTCTTCTGCTTCCGAGCATGCGTGTTTGTACTTTGGACTTTTGTCCGACGGACTTGTGTACACACGATCGGAAAATCCGACAACACACATTTGTTGGCGGAAAAATTTGAAAACATGCTAGCCAACATTTGTTGGAGGAAAGTCTGACAACAATTGTCCGATGGCGCATACACACGGTCGGATTCTCCACCAACAGCCTGACATCCAACATTTCCCGTCGGAAAGTCAGATCGCGTGTACGCGGCTTAAGGGTTCTTTCACACAGAGCGGTGTCCGCTCCAATCAGCAAAGGGTCAGTGAACAGATATGTGTCTGGCGGACATAGGTGAACTCATGATAGCTCCATGGGCAGCTGGATATAAACAGACTCCGCTGACTGTTTACATCAGGCTACCTCTGATCCGTCACACTTAGGTCCACAAAAATAGAAAGTGAGTAATGCCCCGTACACACTGTCGGATATTCCGATGGAAAAGGTCCGATCAGATTATGTTTTCGGAAAATCCGATCATGTGTGGGCTCTAGCGGGCTTTTTCCGTCTGAATTTCCGACCGAAAAATTTTACAGTAGGATCTAAAATTTTCCGACAACAAAATCCGATCAGACTTTTTCCGATCGTGTGCAGAGAATTCCGACGTACACAAAGTGCCACGCATGCTCAGAAGAAATTTGGAGACGAAAGCTATTGGCTACTGCCCTGTACGTAGTCCCGTTGTACGTTTTGTATGTCAGCTCGTTCGGAATGATCGGATTTTCCGTCAACTTTGTCCGACCGTGCAGAGGCGGCTCTAGGTTTTGTGAGGCCTTAGGCGAAACTTACACATGAGGCCCCACTCACGCCTGTAATAGGAAAAAAATACAATCACACAGTTCATCAGCACGACTTCCAGGGCACCCTCCTCACCCATCAAACATATGCAGCCAATACAACATCTGGGACCCAGCAAGGTGGCAGGGAGGGAAGGAGAGAGGGAAGGAGATAGAGAGAGGGAGGAAGATAGTGAGAGGGGGAGGGGGAGAGAGAGAGAGAGGGAGGGAGAGAGGGAGGGATCGGTGGGAAGGGGTGAGTAGGGGTGAGAGAGAGAGTGAGGTGAGGTGAGAGAGAGGGGTGGTGAGAGAGACCAGGGGTGACACAGAGGGGGAGGTGAGAAAGAGAGGGGGATGAGGGAGAGAGAGAGGGGTGGTGAGAGAGAAAGAGACGAGGGGTGAGAGAAAAGAGGGTGAGATAAAGAGGGTGGAGAGAGAGAATCAGTGATTAGAGCACAGGCAAATTAGGAGGCCGCGAGGCCCCTGTGAGTGCAAGGCCTTAGGCGACCGCCTAATTTGCCTAATTAGAGAGCCGCCTCTGCGACCGTGTGTGTGCAACACAAGTTTCGTACAAAATCCGTCGGAAAAAGCCCGCCGGATTTTGTGGTCAGAATGTCCGACCGCGTGTACGGGGCATTAGACTGGGATGCCATTAAAGTTCATGTGCGTGTAAAGTAAAGGCAGGTGTCCCAATACTTTTGACAATATAGTGCAAGTATAGGTAGTGAATTGCAGCAAAGGAATGTATAGGTATTATGGGATCCTAAGACTAATAAGTGTGCACTTGATCAATGCATATAAAAATTACAAATGATACACAATTAAAACATTTTAAAATATTCAAACGCATTGATTATTTTTATCAAACTGACCTCTTTTGCCTAGTAAAAAAAGACTACATATTCCATTTACATACACAATGGTCACAGCAATAAAAAAATATTAATGATGTCAATTTAATATGTGTCAAACTAACCCAAACCAGATATTATTTAGTCAGCTAAACCGTGTGCTGTAAGAAAAAAAAAAATCCTACTGAAGCATAGAGATTTGAAAGCAGAAGAGGGGATGATAATGTAACAGGTGCTGGAGGAACGGAGGCAGTTGGTGAATGGAGGGAAATTGGTGTGTAAACAGATGGTTGTGTCAGGGTAGCAAAAAAAATAAAGTTATCCAGAAGATGAAGACTTCATAAGAAATAGAAAATTCCTGATTGTGATTTGCTGGGCATACCACGCATGGGTGCCCAACCTGTGACTCACCTGCTGTTGCGGAACTACAAGGCCCACCATGCATCTGCCTTTGACAGTCATGCCTGTAAAGGTCAGCGGCTTGCAATGCCTCATGGGACTTGTAGTTCCGCAACAGCTGGAGGGCCACAGGTTGAGCACCCTTGGCTTAAAGAGGAAGTAAACCCTGATGGGTGTTACTTCCTCTTTGTTATCCTGCAAAGGTAAAGCATAATGGGCTACTATGCATTGCATAGTAGCCCATTATGTGTTACTTACCCCACACAGGAGCCAGCGATGTCACCGCTGTCCCCTCTTCCACGGAGTGACTGGCCGGAGCCGCTATGACGTCACTCCCGTACATGCGCATGGGAGCCGCCACTAGCGGCATATCGCCGTTAGCAGCGCCGTGCTCAGTGCTCCTGCGCGCCTGTCTTTTTGCAAATATCTCCTAAGCCGTGTAGGTTTAGGAGATATTTATTGGACCTACAGGTAAGCCTTAGGCCGCGTACACACGAAGGGACAATCCCGCGGGATTATCCTCTGGACTGAAGTCCAGCGGATAATCCCCTCGTGTGTGGGCGCCGGCGGACTTTTTGGCGCCAAAGTACGGCGGACTAAAGTTTCAGGTTTTGTTTTCAAATTATCCGCTGGACTTGGAAGTCCAGCGGACAATCCCGCCGTTAGTGGGCAAGTCCGCGGGACTTTTGAAATGAACGGACTTGCCGCTCATCGGCAAGTCCGTTCATTTAGCACGTGACTTCAGGTTACGTAGCTAGCGTAGGCAGTTACTGCCGCCGCGCTAGCTCCGTGACCTGGCATGGATTTAAAGGGAATCCCCACGCCGAAAAAACGGCGTGAGGGTTCCCCCCAAATCCATGTCAGACCCTCATCCGAGCACGCAGCCTGGCAGGCCAGGAAAGGGGTGGGGACGAACGAGCGCCCCCCCCCTCCTGAGCCGTACCAGGCCGCGTGCCCTCAACATGGGGGGTGCCCTGGGGAAAGGGGGGCCGTGCGGCCCCCCCCACCCCAAAGCACCTTGTCCCCATGTTGATGAGGACAAGGGCCTCTTCCCGACAACCCTGGCCGTTGGTTGTCGGGGTCTGCGGGCGGGGGCTTATCGGAATCTGGGAACCCCCTTTAATAAGGGGGCCCCCAGATACCGGCCCCCCACCCTATGTGAATGAGTATGGGGTACGATGTACCCCTACCCATTCACCTAAGGTGTAAAATGTAAAGTAAAAAAAAACACCCACACTTTTGAAAAAATAGTTTATTGCACTGCTCCGGGGGTCTTCTTCCGTCTTGGGGGTCTTCTCGCCGGACTCCCCCGCCATTTACCAAGCTCTTTTACCGAGCGAGGGGAGTCCGGCTACCTTCTTCGTCGTCGCCGCCGTCTGGGGGTCTCGATCCGCCTTCGGGGGTCTTCTTCCGTCTTGGGGGTCTTCTCGCCGGACTCCTCCCCTCTCTTCTGCTCTTTTACCTAGCTCTTTCACGAGGGGAGGAGTCCGGCTACCTTCTTCGTCGTCGCCGCCGTCGTCTGGGGGTCTCGATCCGCCTTCGGGGGTCTTCCGGGGGTCTCTTCTGTTCTTGCGGCGGTCGTCGTCTTCCGCGCCGCCGGCGCCTTGTCCTTCTTCTTGTCCTTCTTGTTCTTCTTCTTCTTCCGATGTTGACCCGTCGCTGTCTCTGCCCGGAATGCCTGTGCCGATCTGCGCTCGGACTTATATAGGGACATGGGGGACAGGGTCACATGTTCATGTCACATGGTGACCCCGCCCCCTTGCGATGTCACAGTCCCAGCATCCTCCGGGACTGTGACAACACAAGGGGGCGGGGTCACCATGTGACATGTGCATGTGACCCTGTCCCCCATGTCCCTATATAAGTCCGAGCGCAGATCGGCACAGGCATTCCGGGCAGAGACAGCGACGGGTCAACATCGGAAGAAGAAGAAGAACAAGAAGGACAAGAAGAAGGACAAGGCGCCGGCGGCGCGGAAGACGACGACCGCCGCAAGAACAGAAGAGACCCCCGGAAGACCCCCGAAGGCGGATCGAGACCCCAGACGACGGCGGCGACGACGAAGAAGGTAGCCGGACTCCTCCCCTCGTGAAAGAGCTAGGTAAAAGAGCAGAAGAGAGGGGAGGAGTCCGGCAAGAAGACCCCCAAGACGGAAGAAGACCCCCGAAGGCGGATCGAGACCCCCAGACGGCGGCGACGACGAAGAAGGTAGCCGGACTCCCCTCGCTCGGTAAAAGAGCTTGGTAAATGGCGGGGGAGTCCGGCGAGAAGACCCCCAAGACGGAAGAAGACCCCCGGAGCAGTGCAATAAACTATTTTTTCAAAAGTGTGGGTGTTTTTTTTTACTTTACATTTTACACCTTAGGTGAATGGGTAGGGGTACATCGTACCCCATACTCATTCACATAGGGTGGGGGGCCGGTATTTGGGGGCCCCCTTATTAAAGGGGGTTCCCAGATTCCGATAAGCCCCCGCCCGCAGACCCCGACAACCAACGGCCAGGGTTGTCGGGAAGAGGCCCTTGTCCTCATCAACATGGGGACAAGGTGCTTTGGGGTGGGGGGGCCGCACGGCCCCCCTTTCCCAGGGCACCCCCCATGTTGAGGGCACGCGGCCTGGTACGGCTCAGGAGGGGGGGGGGGGCGCTCGTTCGTCCCCACCCCTTTCCTGGCCTGCCAGGCTGCGTGCTCGGATGAGGGTCTGACATGGATTTGGGGGGAACCCTCACGCCGTTTTTTCGGCGTGGGGATTCCCTTTAAATCCATGCCAGGTCACGGAGCTAGCGCTGCGGCATTTACTGCCTACGCTAGCTACGTAACCTGAAGTTACGTTCGAAATGAACGGACTGCTCCGTGTGTGGGCAAGTCCGTTCATTTTCAAAAGTCCCGCGGACTTTTGGCCGGCGGATTATCCGCTGGACAAGTCCGTGGGTGTGTGGGCAAGTCCACACCCTCGGAAAGTCCAGCGGACCTAGCCGGAAAGTCCAGCGGATTGTCCGCTGGACTTAGGTCCGCCGGGAAAAGTCCGTACGTGTGTATGAGGCATAAATCTAGGCTTACCTGTAGCTCAAAGTGGTCTGTAAGGGTTTACAACCACTTTAATGTGTAGCTAAAGGAAAAACTATTTTTTCAGTTTTGATAGAAAAGAAAACAGACAATTAGGCTCCAGGTTTTGGGTAGAGTGTGAAAGGATTAAGACATTTTGGCTCCATGCACACTGGACGTTAAAATAACGTTATAAAAACGCCAGTAGCTTTGCAGTGAGTCTTTCAAATTTTTTTAACGTTTTTGCAATAGCGTTTATTAGTGCTTATACCGTTTTTCCGCGATAGCGTATTATTTTTTCCAATGGATCAAAAACATTAAAAAACGCTGTTTTTTGAGCGTTTATTGACAATTATCAGCCTTTATGAGCGTTTGGTGTTTTTTGTGGTCAGAAAAACGACTCCTGAATGCGATTTTGTGGCGTTCAGAAAACAGCCCATTAACTCCACTGCTGATAAACATTCAAAGACGTCCATGTTAAATAGTTACATAGTTACATATTAAGGTGAGGTTGAAAAAAGACACAAGTCCATCAAGTCCAGCCTGTGTGCAATTGTCAATTAAAGTAGCACAGTGCCAAATAGTAAAAAAATGGCCTGGTGATGGAGGGGGTAAAACCTTCCGGAGGGCAAGTAGTTAAAAACACATATAGCAGTATTTGCTTCTCCATTGTAGAATTCCAGCCCATTTTGTTTCTCAGTTGTAGACAGATATTTTATATAGCAAAAGCTTATATTGTTTAAAAAAGACAGTTATGTATAGTTAAATAAAGTTATAAAGTTGTTTATAGGTATGTATGTATCAATCTATGTGTATATGCATGTATATATTTATTCCTTTATTACTATACAGCAATGGAGCATCTTATATTAAAATAAAATTCAGGATCATACCTTTTTTTTTTTTTTAACTGGAGCCTTTAGCAGATGTCAGTTGGCACAGTTTAAAAAGACAGATGGAGATGCAAAGCTAAAGCACAGAGGTTTTTCAAAGGCATGGAAATTTTCATTCCACCTTTTGAATACAGATGCAGATGTACCTGTAAAGTGCTGTCAGGTGGAAACATCAGAAAAACAAGCACAGCTTGACTCTCCTATATGTGTAGAATTGCCAACTGTCCCTGATTTTTTGAGACAGTCCCAGGTTTGAAAATGTATCATTAGAACGTTTTGACCCCAGAAATGCTAAAAATCGATTCATTTCAGTATTATAACAATCGCATACAGTACATTATATATATAAGACCAGTGATGTAAGTAACTGAGTTAAAATAAACAGAGTTACGTAACACAGTTACTTTAGAGGGTAACGAGTAATCTAACTGATTACTTTTCCCCTCATGGTAACTCAGTTCCCATTACTTGGGCGGAGTTACCTCAATTACATGGCAGTAGTGTAATTCCAGTGTCCTGACGAAAAAGTTCCCCCGCCGGATAAGGACCCCCTGTACTGCGCAGGCGCAGCGCTTGCGCAGTACGAAGGACTACGGAGCTTACGAAAATTGCCGAACCTAAACAGCTCTGAGTGAACTCTACCCCGCGCAGGCACAGTTAACATGTAATTGTATGAGGCGATGCCGCACGCTCCCAATGCTCGTGCAACTCTGTAAGGGGCGTCTATCGTGTAACTAAGGGGCGGGTCTAGTATTACTGTAACCAAGGGGCGCATTTATTATTATTGTTATATATCGAGCTCTTCTAGCCATCCGCCCCTTACACGATATAATAATAATAGACCCGCCCCTTGCTTACACGCTATAACAGATCTGCCCTTGGTTAGAGTATTAATAGAGCAGCCCCTTGGTTACACGATATATAACAATAATAATAAATGCGCCCCTTGCTTACAGTAATACTAGACCCGCCCCTTAGTTACACATATAGAATATTAAAAAAAAAGTCAGTTACTTTGCTGAGTAACTAATTACTTTTCCAATGTAGTAACTGAGTTACTAACGCAATTACTTTTTGGGAGAAGTAATTTGTAACTTAACTAATTACTTTTTTAAAGTAAGATGACCAACACTGTATAAGACCCCTTTCACACTGGGGCCTGTAAAGCGCTTAAAAGAAGCCTCATCTGCAATCCCAATGTGAAAGCCTAAGTGCTTTAAGAGCCCTTTCACACTGCCAGCGCCAGAAAAACGCTCGTAAAGCGCTGCTTAAACTAGCATTTTCCGAGCGCTAGTGGGGCGCTTTTAAAGTGGTTGTAAACCCTTACAAACCACTTAGACCTACAGGTAAGCCTAGATTAAGGCTTACCTGTAGGTCCAAGAAATATCTCCTAAACCTACACGGTTTTGGAGATATTTGCCAAAGAACAGGCACTGATGTCTACGGCGCATGCGCCGTAGACAGCAGCGCACAGGCGCACTGAGAAAGCCGCTCTCAACGGCGATATGCCGCGAGTGGCGGCTCCCCTGTGCATGCGCGGGAGTGACGTCATCGTGGCGCCGTCGAATGACAGCGCTGGAGCCGCGAGACCCACCAAGAAGATGGAGGCGCCGTACACAAGGGGACAGCGGTGACTTCGCTGGCTCCTGTGTCAGGTAAGTGACACATAATGGACTACTATGCGATGCATAGTAGTCCATTATGCTTTACCTTTGCAGGTAAACAAAGAGGAAGTAAACCCATTAGGGTTTACTTCCTCTTTAACCCCTGCTAGTGGCCAAATAAAGGGTTAAAAGCGCCCACAAAGCGATGCTGCCAAAAGCGATTTGCAGGCGCTTTTCAGGCGCTTTGCAGGCGCTTCCCATTGATTTCAATAACAGCCGTGTATTCACCGCTCCAAAAGCGCTGCAAAGAAGCTGCTTGCAGGACTTTTTTTGACGCCCTGCCAGTGCAGCGCCTCAGTGTGAAAGCACTCAGGCTTTCACATTGGGATTGCAGTTGAGGCTTCTTTCAGGCGCTTTACAGGCGCTAATTTTAACGCTAAAGCGCCTGAAAAAGACCATAGTGTGAAAGGGGTCTCCGTGTGAAAGCACTCAGGCTTTCACGTTGGGATTGCAAATGAGGCTTCTTTCAGGCATTTTTACATACACTTTTTTTTAACGCTAAATCGCCTGAAAAACGACTGAAAAACGCCCCAGTGTGAAAGGGGTCTAAGAGCAATGTGTATAGCAAGCTTTTGCAAAGCATTTGTAAAGCTTTGAACAATGTTGAAGTGTTTAGTTCTAGTTTGGAGAAGTTAAAGTGGAACCCCAGAAAAAACAAAATCTTTTTGGCCATAGGCACAAGTGGTACAATTTACCTCTAATGCTGATTACCTTATTGCCAGCTGGCTGCTGGTTACTGTACAAATCTTAGTGCAGTGATTGCCTTATGCAGTGAATATGCTGTGGGGCCTATTTATAATTTGATGTGTTTTCCTGTCTCCATACACTGCAGAACATCACAGGAAATACTGCATTATGCACAGGGTCAGATTAAGAGCATCATGGGCCTGGTGCTGATGATTTTGGTTGGCCTTTTTATGGAAATAAATAAAATGAAAATGCAAACAATTTTTGTTAAAACAAATTAAATATTCAAACAAATTTAATTAAATAGAGAGGGGGTGAGAGAGAGAAAAGGGGATGGGGGGGCAGAGGGGGTGAGAGAGGAAGGGGGTGAGAGAGAAAGAGAGAGTGTGAGAGAGAGGTTGATAAGGGGGGGTGAGAGGGGGAGAGGGAGATGTGAGAGAGAGAGAGGTGAGAGAGGGAGGGGTGAGAGAGAGAGGGGGTGTGAGAGAGAGTTGAGAGGTGGGGGGAGGGTGACAGTGAGAGGGGGTAAAATAGAAAGGGGGGATAAGAGAGAGAACGAGGGGGTGAGAAAGAGGGAGAGTATGAGAGAGAGTTGGGGTGAAAGAGAAAGAGGGAGGCTGAGAGAGAGATAGAGGTGAGAGAAAGAGGAAGGGGGAGAGAGAGAGAGAGAGAGAGAGGGAGACGGAGACAAGAGGGGGGTGAGAGAGAGAGAGAGAGCGAGAGAGAGAGTAGGGGATGGGGGGGTGGGACAGAGAGAGAGGGGTGAGAGGGAGGGTGAGAGGGAGGGGTGAGAAAGAGGGTGTGAGAGAGAGGGGGTGAAAGAGGGAGAGAGAGGGGGTGAGAGAAGGAGAGGTGAGAGTAAAAAGGAGGGGGAGTGAGAAAGTAGTCTTAATAGGGTAGTAATGAGGGGTGAAAGAAAGACGAGAGAGAAGGAGGAGAGAAAGAGGAAGGTGCCTCTCTGCATCTTTACCCACCTCCTCTGAGTACACCTGTGCAGTCTAATTCCCCTTTGCTATCCTCTGCATCCCAAACCGTCCCCTGCGCCCAAAACACCCTCAGCTCTGCGTCATGGTTATGCAGTAATGTGTGTCTGTCAGCTTACCTCTCTCCATGTGTTCCTTTAGAGGCAAGGCACTCTCACCTGACTGCATATATAATCTTCCCTCAGCATAGCTCCACCTCAGCCTCTAATTAGGAACACTATATTAACTATATTACGCCCATGTACCGTAGGTTTTCGGAGGCATGAGAAGCAGAGTCCTCTGGGTCACTGAGGATTACAGTATCTGGAATTGTCTTCTCCCAGCCACATACTACTCCCAAGGGTTCTGTGGACTGAAAACCATCTCATAAGGTTTGACATATATGTCTTCCTTTGCTTCAATGCCTCCAAAACTGCCATCATCCTCCTCCTCCCCCTCCTCCTCTTGTATATTCTGTGGCGTCGCAAAAATAGTGTCTGCATAAAGTGGGCCTTGAGAGGAAAGGAAGTCCTCCTCTTCCTCCCACTGCTCTGCCAAGAGTGCCCTGTCCATAATTTCACAGAGAGTCTGCTCCAGCAGGAACACTACAGGGATTGTGTCACTGATGCATACATTGTCACGGCTCTCCATTCTTGTCACCAAATCAAATGGTGACACCACAGTGCATGCATCCTTTAATCAGCAGCCATTGGTGTGAGGAAAAAAAAATAGCCAGCCTGAGCCTGTCGTTGTGCCATACTCACACAGATACTTGTTGACGGCCCTCTACTGCATGTGCAGCCCCTGCAGCATTGCCAAAATTGAGTTCCACCTGGTAGGCATGTCACAAATCAGGCAGTTTACGTGCAGGTAGAATTCCTGCTGAATTTCAGGCAACCGAGCAGGCATGGCACATGTGTCAACTTACCCTGTCTAAGGGCAGACAGGAGGTTAATGCCATTATCGCACACCACCATTCCTGGCTCCAGCTGGCATGAACCACCTCTGGGCCTGCCCCTGCAGAGCTGAAAGAATCTCTGCTCCGGTGTGGCTCTTGTCCCCTAGACAGACCAGCTGAAACACTGCATGGCATCTTTTAGTCTGACTCATTGAATAGCTCCTTAAACGCCTATGGGGTACTGGTGGTTCATAGGACAATTCAGAAGAGAAGGGCATGGAGGAGGAGGGGGTGGAGCTGACAAATATTGCATTATCACCACCAGCTGAATGGAGATGTGGTAGCAAAACAAGCTGCAGCACTGAGCCCTGTCCCGCATCCTTCCGAGTTGCAAGCAAAGTTACCCAGTGTGCTGTGAATGAAATATAGCGTCCCTGACCATGCTTGCTGGACCATGTGTCAGAAGTAACGTGGACCTTGCGGCTGGCTGCCTTGCCTAATGATGCCAAAACATTGCCTTCCACGTGAGAGCTGGAATGGCTTTACGTGCAAGGAACCTGCCATTGTGGTACATCACATTCTGCAAAATCACAGAAGGGGGCAGAATCAACCAGATGGAAAGACAGGAGTTGTAAAGCCAGCAGCTTTGACAAGCTTGAATTTAAACGCTGGGCGCGTGGGTGGCAGTGACTGTATTTTATTTTTACGCTGCAACAGCTGAGGCAGAGAAATTTTCCTGCTATACAGTATGGTGTGTGAGTAGTATAGGGTGGTATAGTGGCAGATGTGGGTAGTATAGGGCAGTATAGTGGCAGATGTGGGTAGTATAGGGCAGTATAGTGGCAGATGTGGGTAGTATAGGGCAGTATAGTGGAAGATGTGGGTAGTATAGGGAGGTATAGTGGCAAATGTGGCTAGTATAGGGAGGTATAGTGTCAGATGTAGGTAGTATAGGGTGGTATAGTGGCAGATGTGGGTAGTATAGGGAGGTATAGTGGCAGATGTTTGTAGAATAGAGTGGTATAGTGGCAGATGTGAGTAGCATAGGGTGGTATAGTGGCAGATGTGGGTAGTATACAGAGGTATAGTGGCAGATGTGGGCAGTATAGGGCAGTGTAGTGGCAGATGTGGCTAGTATAGGGCAGTATATTGGCTCCCCCTAGTGGCCACAGGGCTAAGCGACATTACATAACGTAGTTTCGCCCAGCTGTGCCATTCTGCCGCAGTACAACTGCGGCGGATGGTCGGCAAGTGGTTTACTTGAGTACTCACTACACAGAAACACTCCACTGCCACACTACAATATACTGCAACAAAACTGCACTAATGCAATTCAATGTACTGCAGTAAAACGGCACTAATGCACTTCAATAGACTGCCTTAAAAGTGCACTAAGACACTTCAATATACTGCAATAAAAGTGCACTAAGACACTTCAATATACTGCAATAAAAGTGCACTAAGGAACTTCAATATACTGCAGTAAAAGTGCACTAAGGCACTTCAATTTATTGCAGCAACACTGCACTAACGCACTTCAATATACTGCCGTGAAAGTGCACTAAGGTCCTTCAATATACTGCAGTATTTTCATTTCACCGCATTTCTACCACTTGCAGCCTGCAGGTGGAGCTCCATGTAAGGTGATTCTTTTGAGAAGTGTTTTCCTTTCCTGATTCAGGGGGGCATATTTCCCCTTTGCTAGAAAATATGTCAACATGGATTAGAACAGTATGCCAGAAAGTTTTACGATGGTGATAGACATTCCTTTTGAAAAGTCTTGCATGATTTTCAGAGTATCATGCATGATCACTATATTAAATATTTATGTATGTATGTGTAGCACTGACCCCCGAAGGAGCTGCTGGTTTTATTTGGGCTTACCGTTACCTCACTTACTTGCTTCTCCGTCTTGGGGAACCTGTGGAAAGTGGCCCAAAGAAATGTTGAGACTGACACTGAATCCTCTTTTGGGTTATTTATTTAGAAAAGAAGACAAAGTCTCGTAATAAAGGGTAGAGGGTGAGGGGTGAGTTCAGGTACTTAAGATTGCAGGGTGAAGATACTAGAAGAATCCAGAGAATATTACTGTTCCACAAACTGGATTCAATTACCCCCCGGATAGACCTCTCTCACTAGGCCTAGCAGCCGGTAGGATGCTCGGTAAAGTCTCTGCCACAGACTTGTAAGTTACACTTTAGCGTCACTGGGGGATTGGATGAACTTTAAAGAACTGACATACGGAACCAGTTTCTGTCAGCCGATCCGGCGATACCGTATGTTGATCCAGGTTGCGTCCTTCAACTAAGTCTCCAGGCTACATCAGAGAAGCCAGCCTTGTGCACGACCTTCTCCTGAACGAGTCCTCCCCTGGGGTACTTCAGTTGGCCTCTCCCTTCAGATGAGACGGCAACGGACCTTCCCTTGGATCAGTAGGCTCCGAACTTCAGTCAGGCCTGTCCCTTCAGTTACGTTGCCTCGGGCTAGCCAGCCCTGAGACACAGGATGCATGGTACCACACCCCAGGCCAGGAGGGCCATAGGGCTGGGTCAGGAGGACCACCAGAACCAAACAGTCAGAAAATCATCCCCCTGCCAACATGGCGTTGGTATCTTAAATACCACCCCCCAGAATTCACAACAGGAGAACACTCCCACTGGGCTGGTTCCGAGAGATATGTGGCATTCAATGCATCCAGCTAGCCTGTGTTTCTACCCTTGCCGGTGGTGACAGCAACACCTGCGGTCAAGGAGAACCCAGTGCAACCCTGCTGGACTGGTACTAAAACTAGAAATTTAGTGAAATTATCTTGAAGCCCAACTGTGGCTTCAGGCAACTTAATTCTCAAAAACAATAGCGCCAGCTCGTCAGGAGCCAGCGCTACATATGTTTTATTCAAATACAATAAAAAATTATTTATACATTTGAAATTGTAAAAAAATAAATAACACTAACCAAAAGTTTTCCTTTAAGGGCAGTTAAAACCTTGGAGCACCCCTGCACTCTTTCCCTTAAAACTATTTATAAATATCTTTTTTGCACATATATTTGGCCTGATAACATGATGTCATGAGTCCTCTTCTTTAAACAGTTTGTGGTCCTGAATGCTGCAGAGTGGCACTGCATAATGATATGGTGCCAATCCCTGCTGCATTCTTCTGTGAGTCTAGGGGCAGCCTAATAATGCATCCAAAGAAGGTGGGTAGAAAGATCCAAGACATCATTCATGCCAGAAGATGATTGGCTAGATCGCAGAGTGGTAACTAAGTCTCCGGGAAATGGCACCAGAGAGGAGGTGAGTATTGAAAAACTTGCTACTTTTGTTACTTTGGCAATGACTGGGTTAATTACACTTTTAATCTTTTAAAGGGATAATGAAACCCAATTTTGTTAAGCACTTTCAACTCCTGATGTAATCACTTATTGAGTATGCTGAGTATGCAGCTTATTTATCTTGTAATCCTTGCCTAGGTTCCTGTTTAAGCCAATGCCATGACCACTGCCCCCAGGTTTCGTGTTCCAGGGTGGCTCCTTTCTCTTACAGCATCCTATGGAGATCCCCTTGCATGCAGAGACTAGGGCTGTGTCTCACTACACTGTGTGCATCAGTACAAACACACTGCGCCATAGCCTAGGATGGCAAGGCACTACCCTGCCCTGCTCCTCCATCCTCCCCGGATGGACTCAAAACTGCACTATGCACTGTTAACTATTTTCTGCGAAGACTGGACATTCAGGGAAGCAGCACTGAGAGAGCAGGAGCCAACAGCATTGGAAGTTGTAAACTGAGGCTACATATTTTAACACATATTGGATTTTTTATTTTGTTGTACTCAATGTATTAAGTTAAAAATTGTTGAGTGATTATTACTACTTTAACCACTTGCCGACCAGCCACCGTCATTATACTGCCGCAGGTCGGCACGATCCCACGAACCGTCGTAGCTGTACGTCGGCTCTTTGAATGCCTATAGCAGGTGCGCGCGCCACTGCACAGCGTGGGAGCCGATGCGCATGACTGGTGGTCGCGATGACCGCCGGCCACACACAATCACGGTGACGAGAGCCAGAACAGGGACGTGTGGGTGTAAACACACAAATCCCTATTCTGTGAGGAGAGGAGAGACAGGTCGTCTGTTCCTACTAGCTAGGAACAACGATATGTCTCCTCCTCTAGTCACTCCCATCCCCCCACAGTTAGAAACACAAATGAAGGAACACATTTAACACCTTGATTGCCCCCTAGTGTTAACCCCTTCACTGCCAGTGACATTAATACAGTAATCAGTGCATTTTTATAGCACTGATCGCTGTATAAATATCAGTGGTCCCAAAAATGTGTGAAAAGTGTCTGATCTGTCCACCGCAATATTGCAGTACCACTAAAAATCACTGATCACCGTCATTACTATTAAAAAAAAAAAAATAATGGCATAAATCTATCGTGCCGCTGCACAGCGTTGGGAGCCGATGCGCATGACCGGCGGTCGCGATGACCGCCGGCCATGCACAATCACAGGCACGAGAGCCAGAACAGGGATATTTTTATAGCACTGATCGCTGTATAAGTATCAGTGGTCCCCAAAAACGTGTCAAAAGTGTCTGATCTGTCCGCTGCAATATCGCAGTACCGCTAAAAATCACTAATCACCGCCATTGTTAGTAAAAAATAAATAAAAATGTCATAAATCTATCCAATAGTTTGTAGACGCAATAACTTTTGTGCAAACCAATCAATATACGCTTATTGCGATTTTACCAAAAATTATTTTTTTTTACCAAAAATATGTAGAAGAATATATATTGCCCAAAACTGATGAAGAAATTTGATTTTTGGGGATATTTATTACAGCAAAAAGTAAAAAATATTGTTTTTTTTTTTCAAAATTGTCGCTCTTTTTTTGTTTATAGTGCAAAAAATAAAAACCGCAGAGGTGATCAACTACCACCAAAAGAAAGCTCTATTTGTGGGGAAAAAAAGGAAATACATTTTGTTTGGGTATAGTGTTGCACGACCGTGCAATTGTCAGTTAAATTGACGCAATGCCATATCGCAAAAAATGGCCTGGTCATTAAGCAAGCAAATCTTCCGGTCTGTAAGTGGTTAAGGAAGCTGCAATTGAGCTTTAAGTATAATATTGAAATTTGCCAACTAGAAATAGGCCAGTATTTGAAACTGAAAAACAATCTTTAGAAAATTAACAATTTATTTGAAAAATGGTGATTATATAGGAGTTATTGCCCTACCTAATATACTTGTCATTTGTCAAGAGATTTTTAAAGTAGTAAAAATGTGCTCATCTCAAAAAATACAATATTTGGGCGTCATACTTTAATTGGTTTTATTTACATTATTTAAGCAGTTCAGCCATGCACAACAAACTAGTGACAGAGTAATTCTAAGTAACTAACTTACTTACAAAGTAAGTTTCAAAAATATCCCAGGTAAACATTTTTTAAAGAGTTGTAATATGGAATAACACCACTAGATGGCACCTTCTACTTTTGAATAAAATAGCATCTGTGCAGATTGAATAAACTATGTATTGGACAGCTTTAAATATAATACTGAATTAAACAATTGTTAGCTTAACCAAAACGAATATTTACAGATGTAAATTAAGAGGTTTTTTTTAAATATATTTTCAAACTTTCATCCAACAAGTTATCAAGTCAGATTGTGCTTTGACGAGCTCCACTCTCTTTCCTGGATTTATAATCAGAAAATAGGGTTCAGTACTTAATGTAATTTTCCTTATTTGACATGCTCTTAGGAAGCATAATAATGGAGTCGTCTCCACCTCTTCCACTCTTATAGGAACATGAATTAATACATTTGAAACCCTACCTAGCCACAGCTATGCATAACCAGCTTATTTGGACTGGGAGGGATACTATGCTGCCATGGATCAGGTCAAGAAAGGAAAATTACGGTAAGCATTGAAGCCAATTTTCTTATTTCCCAACAGCGCCATGTCAGCATACTAATAGGAAATAACTTGACAACTCAGAGAGGGAATGCTTAATATTTAAATTAAAAGTGGAAGCAGAGGAAATGTGGGAGAAATCGGGCACCTTCTGCCCAAAATTTACAGCTTTACAAGTTGTCTCTGCCCAGGAGAAAGAAAGGCTTCAAGAAAAGTGTGCCATAAATCCCTCTTTTTTTTTTTTAAATTCTTTATTTCTTTACAGGATTACATAGATATACTGTTTAACCACTTCAATACCGCCCGCCGTCATATGACGCCCACAAGGTGGATCTACCATCCTGGGTGGGCGTCATATGACGTCCTCGGATTCCCGGCCGCCTGGGGGGCGCGCGCGCGCCGCGGGCGGCGCGCGCGCGCGCGCCCGCGGCATCGCTCGGGACCCGGTGCGAGTGCCCGGCGGCCGCGATGTCCGCCGGGCACCCGCGATTGCCCGTTAAAACAACGGGACCGGGCGGGAACGTGGAGCTGTGTGTGTAAACACACAGCTCCACGTCCTGTCAGTGCAGAGGAGACCGATCATGTGATCCCAGTACAGAGGATCACATGATCGGTCTCCTCCCCTTAAGTCCCCTCCCCCTACAGTTAGAATCACGTCTATTAGGGAACACATTAACCCCTGCAGCGCCCTCTAGTGTTAACCCCTTCCCTGCCAGTCACATTTACACAGTAATCACTGCAATTTTATAGCAACGATCGCTGTGTAAATGTGAATGGTTCCAAAAATGTGTCAAAAGTGTCCGAAGTGTCCGCCGCAATGTCGCAGTCACGAAAAAAAAATCGCAGATCCCCGCCATTACTAGTAAAAAAAAAAAAAAAAAATTCAATAAATCTATCCCCTATTTTGTAGACGCTATAACTTTTGCGCAAACCGATCAATATACGCTTATTGCGATTTTTTTTAACAAAAATATGTAGAAGAATACGTATCGGCCTAAACTGAGGAAAAAAATAGTTTTTTTTAAAAAAAATGGGATATTTATTATCGCAAAAAGTAAAAAATATTGTGTTTTTTTTCAAAATTGTCGCTCTTCTTTTGTTCATAGCGCAAAAAATAAAAACCGCAGGGGCGATCAAATACCACCAAAAGAAAGCTCTATTTGTGGGAAAAAAAGGACGTCAATTTTGTTTGGGTGTAACGTCGCACGACCGCGCAATTGTTAGTTAAAGCGACGCAGTGCCGAATCGCAAAAAGTGCTCTGGTAAGGAAGGGTGTTTAAAAGCCCTGTATTGAAGCGGTTAAACATAAAATAAAAAGATACGGCATATCCTTTACATATTGCATCACATTATCTTCATGTTGCATATCTGCCTCTTCCTTTCTATAATCTAAATCCATAGACCTGTTTATTTTATTTTTAAAATCCCTCTACCCCTTTGCCTTGTAAGCCAACAATATGAGTTTGACCACCCATGAAGCGATAACCCAGCCGGATGCTTTTCCACCTTCGCTTGCACCTGAAGGAAGGATAAACAGGTGATCTGAAGATCTGATGCTAGCTGTTGACTCTGTATATATGAATAAGCGCTTTGCTATTGCCCAACTGGCTTACTTACCGATTGCTTGCAGACAAAAATGGAGCACAAGTCCAAGTTTCAGATGGAAGTCCATGGTCACTTTAGGAGTGAAACCCAACACTGGCACCAGCACAACTCTGTCCACAAAGAATGTAATAAAGGGCTCTTTCACCCCCAATCCATTTATTTCAAAGACTCTTCTTGCAGATGGACAGGAAGATTTTTGTGGGATTTTTAAGGGTGCTGGCAAGCAATATATACAAATACTAAAATGTATAAAAAAAATAACAAAGATTTTATTATTACGATCGGTCTCCTCCCCCAGGCAGTCCCATCCCCCCACAGTTATAATCACTCCCTAGGTAACACAATAAACGCCTTGATCGCCCCCTAGTGTTAACCCCTTCCCTGCCAATGACATTTATACAGTAATCAGTGGCTATTTATAGCACTGATCGCAGTATAAATGTCAGTGGTTCTAAAATAGTATCAAAAGTGTCCGATGTGTCCGCCGTAATGTCGCAGTCCTGATAAAAATCGCATATCGCCGCCATTACTAGTAAAAAAAATAAATAAAAATGCCATAAATCTATCCCCTATTTTGTAGACGCTATAACTTTTGCGCAAACCAATCAATATACGCTTATTGGGATTTTTTTAACCAAAAATATGTAGAAGAATACATATCGGCCTAAACTGAGGAAGAAATTCTTTTTTTATATATATATTTATATATTCCATTGGAAAGGTGGTAAACTGTTCCGCATCCCAAATGGGCAGTTCTCCTGTAACAGGTGGATCGGTTAGAAGCTTGACCCCGGGTTCCTTGGGGAGGCCAACCCTGATGCATTCTGACTGATGTGGGAGATGAGCAAGGCAGGTGGGCTGGGAACCCTTGTGGACACAGAGGAGCGAAAAGGAGCAGAAGGCATCCGAGGGATTGGCAGTCCATCAGAGCTGAGATGGGATGGTTCCTTCAAGTTGTAATATAGGAGTAAGCCACAACTAAACAAGTAGCCAATGGGAAATACTCCATACATCGACGGTGGCACGGCGGGAAGATGGCTTACAGCTCTTCTCTTCCTTGTACCCTGCAGTGGGCAAATCCTGAGAGCGGCCGGTACTAGACATGTGCAATTCGTTTCGTTTTTTTTCGGTTTTCATTTTTTTTTCGTTATTTTCGTTCATTCGTTTTCGTACGAATGAACGAACGATTCGCTAAAAATTTTAACGAATCGTTCGAATCGAACGAATCCGAAAATAACGAAAATCCGTAAAAAACTAATTAGAAACAACGAATGTACGAATGAAGAAAATCCGAAAAACGAAAGCAGGAACAACGAAAATGAAAATGAACGAAAAAATTCGTACATTCGTAACTTTTTTTTTTTTGTTGAATTGGTAATTTTCCGTGTCCCTTACAATGGTGCTGCTTAACGTGCTTCAAATAGATTGAATGAAAAAATTCGTACATTCTTAACTTTTTTTTTTTTTTTTTCGATTCGTAATTTTCCATGTCTCCTACAATGGCGTTGCTTAACGTGCTTCGAATGGATTGAACGAAAAAATTCGTAAATTCGTAACTTTTTTTTTCGATTCGTAATTTTCCGTGTCTCTTAAAATGTAATAATAGCATACACATTACATAAAATTATGAATTATGCTCCGATTACGAATCTACGAATGTTACGAATGTACGAATAACTACGAATGCGTCCGAATTTCGAATAAACGAAAATTGAACTAACGGAAAAACGAATCAACGAAAAAATAACTCTTAAGAATGTACGAATTGTTATGAATACGAACACCGACGACTTACGAATGTACGAATCGCTACGAATACGAACACCGACGACTTACGAATTTACGAATCGTTACGAATCAACGGAAACGGAAAAAAACGAAACGAAAATAAACAATTTTTTTTGTTGTGCACATGTCTAGCCGGTACATTGAGGCCTGTGTCCAGCATGGGGATCAGCCTCTTCCAGGGCTGAGACGTAGCAACCCACGTGGAGATCTGGGCAGCTTCCGGGTTTCGGATGTTATATATATGCCCCTTATCAGGATTCCAGCCAATCTGGGGACAGTGTCTGACTCAGGAACCAATCCGAAGCACAGCAATCATGTTCGAAGTCTCTGAGCAAACCTGGACAAGTCCTAACTAACTAAACAGCCATGGTCCCTTTAGGGATGGTCTTAGGGGGCATGTGGGGGGCGCATCCTGCCGACTATGCCAAGTTGTTGGACAGGGTCATATCTATGCATGTGGGGGTTCCTCTTGAGTAAAGCACACTCATCAATGCTCGGGACCAGGCAGAGATGGCAGTCATGTGAAGTCTAACATAAAGGCAGTTCCCTGAATTAGAAATGAAACTTCACTGTGTGCAGTAATAAAGTGTAGCGTTCCTCTTAAAAGCAACTTGTCCCATGTCACTACACACTGTAACTTGTATGTTTGCATTGGGAGGGATGTGTTGAGCCTGTGCCCTCTCCACCAGTCTTGCGTACCTCTGTTACTCCACTCCCAATAACAGAATGAGGCCCCACGAGCATCTATTGCAGACTTCATGCATGCTTTCACTTTACTCTTTCCTTCCCATACCTCATGACCAGGCCATAGATCTCTATAACGCAGGTTTGGATCCAGTTGCTATTGGATACCAACCGCTAGGGAGGGAACCAGAACACTGACCCCCTCACTACCGGAGGACCTGTCACCTTTACCGGGTACCACGACTGTTTGCCTGTAGCTTGTTTTTTCACCCATAGCAACTACATTCCTCTTCTTGTCTTGCAGAGTTAACCCTTTTGTAATAGTGTTACTTCATACCCCGTAGTGCTTTACAGACCCAAGTTCTTTGGAATACGCCAGAACCAACATGCACCCCTTTGAGTAACTTCAGACCAGGCTCATAACGGTTAATATAACTATTCTGAAACTATGTGGCATACAGTTCAACATGAACAAGGACCTGTCTAATCCTAATTAGAATAATGTAGTGCTCCATTGTCCATTATTGCATTTACCATGGCTTGGATGTCCTCCTCAATTGCCGGTTCCTTCAGCAGCATCACAATGAGACTGCAACACTTGAACCCACTGGTACCCGTATTCCTGCTCCAGCTGCTAACCTTAGCTGTCCCCCTTTTTATAGCACAGGTGGGCAACCTAGGACCAAAAGCCTGGGAACTGTGTTAAAACAATTAACCCTTTCTTCAGCCTGGGCCGGCTGCTGGCTAACAAAGCTGTACTTATTTCCAACCTGCCTACAAGCATGTCACTATAATAAACATCTCCAGCAGCAAGGACCACTTGTTACTGTCTAACAGGGACCCTGAGAGAAAATCCACTTGGATGTAGTTTGGGCCCAGAATGTACATTGCTGACAGGAGATTAGCCCACAACATTTTTGGAGCAACCACACGCAAAAGCATCCGGTTCGAGAGTGCCCTCTTGTCTCTTGATATATGCAACTGATGTGATGTTGTCCAGTTTCAAAAGTAATGATTTACCTTGTACAAGTTGCTTTTGCTTCAAGGGTTAGATGGGCCATCTTCAACTCCATGAAAATGGACACCAACTCCATGAAAAGACCATCCCTCTTTACTTGACTCTCCAAATCATAGGGCTTCCCACCCTCTCTTGACGGCATCTGTTGTAATTACAATCTATAAAATAGGTAACAGGGAATGGCAGCTTAAGAAATTCCCCTCTTTTGTCTGCCGCCTAAGAGTCTTTTTCATCGGAGTGCTAAGTGTCATGTATCTGATAAGAGAACGTGATGAAGGGCAGCCTCCTGCCCATGCACCCCTGAAGGTAGAACAGAGGGTGCAAAGGGACAGGAGGAACACGATTTTCACCCATTTAATCTCAGGAGTGTTCTCACATGCTTCCATTGAGTGAAATAATACATCACATTTCTCAATACGTTTTGTGAATTTTAATTCACTTTATCAAGAGTGAATGCTATTGACAAGGTGTAAATCAGCTTGAATAAGAACTGCATTCTTCCAGAAAGGATGTTGCAAAGGAAGTTTGCCCCGAGAGCTGTGGGGGAACCCTGAACCCCAACAAACAAAAGGAGCAGGGGTAGCCTAAAAAGACAATGGCTAGAGGGCCACAGGAACCAACTGTAGACCCACAGATAGTTCTGGGATCTCCCTCAGGATTGGGATGGACAGTTGGAGCTGCTCTTTGACCACAGGCCTTTGTTTTCTTAATATTTTTTGGAGGGAAAACCTGATATAACAAAGCCTCAGAGGAACGGAACCACCAGGTGTGCCAGAGATTTATACCAGCTAGGCTGTGAACTGCAGAATGGAACATTGAAAGACAAGGAAAGAAAATGAATGCAGTGGCTTAGTAGGGTTTCAAATTCATTAGTTCAAGGTCGTGTAAGGGTATGAGTGACAGAGACTACCCTATTAGTATGCTGCCATGGAGCTATAAGGAAAATGTGTTTTATGCTATGAAGAATTCAGAAGGAGGAAAGCAAATAAGCCGAAATGCTCATTTTGCAGCAAGAAGAGTGACAGCCAAGGTGAGCATGAATTCAGTAGAGACAAATGGCCTAGATATCTCACCACTGAAATCTCTAGGAAATAAGGAAATGCATTATATCACTTATCACATGCCATATATTATATCACCTTTGGGTTGACTGGCTCTAATACTGATAGTGCTGATGACAGCAACATAAACAAGAAACAAATCAAGTTTAGCAAAGTAGAGCTAGCAATATTTGTTTGTGGCATCCAATTACGTTTTCCTTTTTTTTTCAAACTAGAGAATGACAGCTAATATCTTATTGGTTACTATGGTTACATCACTCTTAACCACTTCATTACCCGGCTATAGTCATATGACGTCCACAAGGTGGATCTCCCATCCAGGGTGGACGTCATATGACGTCCTACCATTCCCGGCCGCCTAGGGGGCGCGCGCGTGCCGCCGGCGTCACTCTGGACCCGGTGCGCGTGCCCGGCGGCCGCGATGTCCGCCGGGCACCCGCGATTGCACGGGAAAACAGCAGGACCGTGGAGCTGTGTGTGTAAACACACAGCTCCAGGTCCTGTCAGTGGAGAGGAGATCGATGGTGTGTTCCCAGTATGGAGGAACACCGATCGGTCTCCTCCCCTTGTGAGTCCCCTCCCCCCACAGTTAGAATCACTCACATAGGGAACATATTAACCCCTGCAGCGCCCCCTAGTGTTAACCCCTTCCCTGCCAGTCACATTTACACAGTAATCACTGCAATTTTATAGCAACGATCGCTGGGTAAATGTGATCCCAAAAATGCAATAAATCTATCCCTATTTTGTAGACGCTATAACTTTTGCGCAAACCGATCTATATACGCTTATTGTGATTTTTTTTACCAAAAATATGTAGAAGAATACGTATCGGCCTAAATTGAGTAAAAAAAAAAAAAAAAATGGGATATTTAATATAGCAAAAAGTAAAAAATATTGTGTTTTTTTTCAAAATTGTCGCTCTTCTTTTGTTTATAGCGCAAAAAATAAAAACCCGCAGAGGTGATCAAATACCACCAAAAGAAAGCTCTATTTGTGGGAAAAAAAGGACGTCAATTTTGTTTGGTGCAACGCTGCACGACCGCGCAATTGTCAGTTAAAGCGACGCAGTGCCGAATCGCAAAAAGTGCTCTGGTAAGGAAGGGGGTAAAATCGCCCAGTGCTGAAGTGGTTAAAGGGGTTGTAAAGGTTCGTTTTTTTTTTCTAAATAGGTTCCTTTAAGCTAGTGCATTGTTGGTTCACTTACCTTTTCCTTCGATTTCCCTTCTAAATGTTTTTTTTCTTTGTCTGAATTTCTCACTTCCTGTTTCTCCTCAGTAAACTTCACACCATCATCCGAGTGGTGTTTAGTCAGCCAGAACAGCTTACTGAACAGCTTACTGAGGAGGAACAGGAAGTGAGAAATTCAGAAAAAGAAAAAAAACATTTAGAAGGGAAATCGAAGGAAAAGGTAAGTGAACCAACAATGCACTAGCTTAAAGGAACCTATTTAGAAAATAAAAAAACAAACCTTTACAACCCCTTTAACTTGACTTTTTCATACATCAAGGCCTGTGTGGTTCTGAAAGGGAACTACAGTCTTTTTAACAGTCCCAGGTATACCTGTTGTGTGATACACCTACTTGTTTTGAGATCATATAAAAGATGAAGTCTACTAAGAAAGTCACATTGTGGAACACTCGGTTGAGAAGTAAAAAAAATCACAGCTTTATTGAAAAGTATTGCACATTACAAAAAAGTGATTCCCTGCACCCAAGCAAGAGTTAAAAATTAGACAACGTTGTTTGTGATCAGGTACTAGCAGCTGCGCACATGTCCATGTATACCAGGAAACACTCAACAAGTGGTCTGGAATAAGCTAACTGACATATAATTCCAGGGGAGGAGCAATAGATGACTTCCACTGATACTGGGATACGTATACTTGAGGCTAAATACCAACTGATTAAGAATGCTCCATAAATGCCACGGGGTCTGTACTGTAGCGGTGAAAAAAGGTTAGAGTGTTGCTGCGTGGCAGATGATATTAGCAGATGTGCATTGAGAAATGCTTGAGTGGTCCCCGCTGGGGGTAATAACAGAGTAATGGACATTCTCAGTTTCTAACACAAAGGCGTTGGAGTGCAGGACTTAACTGAAAGTTACTGCTGCTTTGCGATGGATGTATGCTGATTAGTTGGGAGGATAGAAGCCTGGGTGCATGAGTTGCATGAGTGCTGGGGAAAGTCCAGGTAACTGTTTAAGATATAACCATAGATGGTGTAAAGGAGTATCTCACCACCTCGATCGTGTTGACCACATTCCGCTCCACTGCATCGCAACAAGCCAGATCCAAGATCACCCACACATCACCGGCAACCAACTATCCAAAAGTCCATCACGGATTCAGCATCCACCAGATCTGTGCATGTCCACAGCTGCCATCTTGGAAGTGACGTCACGTGTGTGATAAGGCCGTACTGACGCGTTTCGTTAGCCAATCACCACTAACTTCCTCAGATGTTTGAGATCATCTTAAAGGGGTTGTAAAGGTACAGGGTTTTAAAAAAAACAAAAAAAATACTTACCTTCGCTGTGCAGTTGGTTTTGCACAGAGTGGCCCTGATCCTCCTCTTCTGGGGTCCCTCAGCGACGCTCCTGGCTCCTCCTATTCTCGAGTGCCCCATCGGAGAAGCGCTCTCCTTCATGAAAACCCATTCGGGCAAGCTCCTGTGTCCTGCTTCTGCGTCTATTGACACAGAAAGCAGGACTCGGCCCCGCCCCCGGCGCCCACATCATTTGATTTGATTATACAACAGCAGGAGTCAATAGCTGCACTGCTATCAATATATCCAATCAGGACACGAGACACTGTCCGAAGCTGGTGTGCTCGTTCCCGTCGTAGGAATTACGGGGCTCAGGTAAGTATAAGGGGGGCCCTGCTGCAGCACAGGAGGTTTTTCACCCTAATGCATAGAATTCATTAAGGTAAAGAACAGCAAGGGTTTACAACCCCTTTAAGGCTGGGTTCACACTGGGTTTGGCAGCAGCGCAGGTGTATGCACAGTTTTTGGGTGTTTTAGTCGTGGTTGTATAGACTTCTATTGGGTTTAATTCCACATTTGCCGGTTTCTGAAAGTGCACCAAAAGTCTTGATGCTACATATTTAGTGGACTTTCAGGAAACGCAGTAAAATGTGCAATCTAATAGAAGTCTACTGCAGCTAAAAACGCAGATAAATTGTACAGAAACCACACGTACACCTGCCCTGCTGCCAAGCCGCAGCGCACCTGTGTGAGTCTGGCCTCATTTCTCATTCACATGGGAACACTAATCAGTACACTCGAGCAGAGTGCTGCAGTCTGTCTGCGTTCTGAGCCGTGTGTTTGTCCCACACGAATGTACGCTCGTAAAGTTCCATGCAGCTATTTGTGTAACGTCCATGCAGCCGATTGCCTGCAATTGATTTGAATGAGCTGAATGCATTCTGCTGCAAGGACCACCTGTACCTTCCGGGTGGGTAGACACAGCCCGCTGCATATATGAATGGATCAGTGCTTTTGTAAACCCAGCTGTTACTTTGTACATGTGACATCAACAATGTGCTGTGCAGAGCTGTGGGAGGGACCCAGCAGACCCCACCCACTACAGGCTGCCAAGAGAAAACTACAGGAGGGGGCGGAGACAAGACCAGTCACCCTGCACAAGGAGAGAGAGCAGCAGTGACTGGTCTTCATTACATGAAGTTTCTGCATAGAGGCAAAGTTTACACTTGATTACTGCATAGATCTAGAAGAAATAAACAAAGCACACTAAGAGTCATGTAAGGAGATGCATTCATCTTTTATTTAGGATATATTTGCCTATCCTGGAGTATCTTTAAAACACAACTAAACTCTCTTAATTAACACAGTTTTAATCCTTATGCTGCTAGCATTAGTAAATAGATAGGAAGGTACATTTACTTGTTTTAAACATTTATTTTACATTTCTTCAGTTGCTTCCTGATTTCTGGCCTAGGCCAAAATGATGTCATACATGCCAGAAGTCTCCAGTAATTTTTTTTTCTTTTATATGGAGGGGAGCAGGAGCTTTCTCAACTAAGCACACCTTCTTGCCCGAGGTAGGGCAGATGTATTTTAGGAAGTAAATGCTACATGAATCATCTGCCCTTACTCAAGATGTCCATAGCTAGAAATGTTAGGGGGTGTTTTTCAAAGTGATTTTGCAGGAAAATAAAGCATGGATAGGTGGGAGAGTTTGCTTTGAATAATAAAAATGACTTAAAATAGCATTTTCAGTTTGTGGTGCTCAGATACGGTGTAGTTCCACTTTAAAGTTCACAAAAAAGCCCCACACCCCTCATAGCTGTTGCTTAAAGGGGTTGTAAAGGTTTGTTTTTTATTTTCTAAATAGGTTCCTTGAAGCTAGCCCATTGTTGGTTCACTTACCTTTTCCTTCAATTTCCCTTCTAAATGTTTTTTTTTCTTTGTCTGAATTTCTCACTTCACACCATCATCTGAGCGGTGTTTAGTCAGCCAGAACAGCTTACTGAGGAGGAACAGGAAGTGAGAAATTCAGACAAAGAAAACAAAGAAAAAAAACATTTAGAAGGGAAATCGAAGGAAAAGGTAAGTGAACCAACAATGCACTAACTTAAAGAGGAAGTAAACCCTAATGGATTTATTTCCTCTTTGTTTCCCTGCAAAGGTAAAGCATAATGGGCTACTATGCATCGCATAGTAGTCCATTATGTGTCACTTACCTGACACAGGAGCCAGCGAAGTCACCGCTGTCCCCTTGTGTACGGAGCCTCCATCTTCTTGGTGGGTCTCGCGGCTCCGGCGCTGTCATTCGACCGCACCGCAATGACGTCACTCCTGCGCATGCGCACGGGAGCCGCCACTCGCGGCATATCGCCGATGAGAGCGGCGCACTCAGTGCGCCTGCGCGCCGCTATCTACGGCGCATGCACCGTAGACAGCGGTGCCTGTCTTTTGGCAAATATCTCCTAAACCGCGTAGGTTTAGGAGATATTTCTTGGAGCTACAGGTAAGCCTTAATCTAGGCTTACCTGTAGGTCAAAGTGGTTTGTAAGGGTTTACAACCACTTTAAAGGAACCTATTTAGAAATTAAAAAACGAACCTTTACAACCCCTTTAACTTATCTTCCAATAACAGCACCTTATGGGCCCAAAATCTTCTCTGTTGCTGGACTCACCTACACAATACCCTTCAAATGATATGAATGGAAAAGTAGTTCAAATCTAGAGATGCTGGGAGTATGGCCCCTTTCAGGTCAATGGGAAGATGCTGTGCAGCCAGGTACAGCCAGTCAAAGAGAAGATTTCAGTCCTGAGGTTGTAAGCAGCAGAGGATTTAATGGAGAGGTAAAGAAGTAAAGAAGCACCTGTGTTTGGCAAGGAAAAAGGGAGGGGGGAAGGGATAGATTAAAGAGGAACTCCAGGCTCCCCCCAAAAAATTAAAAGTCAGCAGCTACAAACTTTTAATATTAGGGCACTTACCTGTCGAGGCATCCAGCGGTGTCCTCACCTGAGCCGATTCTTCAATTGGCAATCGGGTGCTAGCGCTGCCATGTTAACTAAGGGAAAGCGGCAGTGAAGATTTGCCGTTTCACAGCCGGCTTCCTACTACTCATGTGCAAATCGCTTTGTGAATGGGCCACAGTCTTCTGGGACCTTCTTAGACCTGTGAAGAGGGAATAGGGGGGGGGGCATACTTCTGTGGGAGCGGGTACCTGTCAAAACCATGTACCCGCTACTCCCAAAAGGTGCCTGATGTTGCAGCGGAGGGGAGGAGGAGGCAGACAAGTGGAGCTTCCCCTTTGGGGTGGAGGTCCGCTTTAAGTTAAAGGGCTGGAGAGGGTTAGTCTTTTTTTGTAGGTGAACTTGTCCTTTAAATAACTATATCAGTGGATCTAATGTCTTAAAGCGTAAATGTGCTGTAAGTAAAGTCCACCTCCCAAGTGGCTTCTCCTCCCTTTGGGCACAAATTTTATGGTGCCTGCATAGATGTACCCATTGGCTCTGCCTAGCCTTTCTGTTCTGGCAGAGCCCACTGGCACAGGGAAGTTTTCGGATTGCTCTGGTGGAAGTCTCTGTGCATGGGAACTCTACGTGCCCTACATGGTGAAGATCCATTTTAATAACACTGTTTATCTGGGTGGTTGATAACCACATACAAGCAAGGCATCATCAAACCATTACTAAAGAAACCCAACCTCGACCCCAAGGATCCGAACAATCGCAGACCGGTAACAAGCCTGAACACCATTTCCAAGATCATGGAGAAAGCAGTAGTACAACAGCTTCAACTTCATCTGGACACACACAAGCTCCTAGACCCACTACAATCGGGCTTCCGCCCAGGCCATGGCACAGAAACGGCACTTCTGAAAATATGGGATGACGCCCTAGAAGCAGCGGATGAGGGAGAATCGTGTCTTCTGGTATTGCTGGATCTCAGTGCGGCGTTCGACACAGTGGACCACAACATGCTTCTCAGCCGCCTCAAGGAAGTGGCAGGAGTTACAGATGGAGATCTGCCATGGTTCGCTTCCTTCTTAGGAAACCGGTCACAAACAGTGAAACTAGGAGCCTTCACTTCGGAAACTCGGGCAATCACTTATGGAGTCCCTCAAGGATCACCATTGTCACCAGTACTGTTCAACATTTACATCCGACCACTCTTCAAAATTATTAGCAAATTGGATCTGTGCTTCCACTCATACGCGGACGACACTCAACTGTACTTCCGGATCACCGGACAAAAAGACCAATACCAGGAACTAGGAAAATGTCTCACATTGATAGATGACTGGATGACCACTAGCTCCCTCAAACTAAATGGATCAAAAACAGAATTACTGCTCCTCGACGCAAACTCAAGGAAAAAGACGAAGACCCCTTGGACACCACCAACCATCTTGGGACAGACCATCCTTCCAAGCAACAAAGCCAAAAGCCTCGGAGTAATCTTTGATTCAGAGATGACAATGGAGGCACAAATAGGATCCGTAATCAGCGGATCCCACCATCTCCTTCGCATGCTACGCAGACTCATCCCCTTCATCCCGGAAAAGGAAAAAGCGGTAGTAGTAGGAACGATCATCAATTCACGGCTCGACTACGCAAACTCACTCTACATAGGATTACCGGATTACCAGATTGCGCGCCTTCAAATTGTCCAAAACACAGCAGCAAGAATAGTCACCGGAAAGAAACCCTGGGAATCCATCTCCCCATCCCTAAGGATGCTCCATTGGCTCAAGGTAAAAGACAGGATCACATTCAAGACCCTCTGCCTCACCCACAAATGTACACAAGGAAATGCGCCTCAATACCTTTGTGAGAAAATAGAAAAATACATACCGAATCGCAGACTTCGATCAACAAACCAAAATCGCCTTCTCATCCCCAAAGCCCGCTACAAATCGAAGGGAGAACGAAGATTCGCAGTACAGGGACCCCGGCTATGGAATGCTCTACCAAACAACATCCGCATGGAAGAAAACCATCAGGCCTTCAGGAAAAAACTCAAGACCCACCTCTTCTAATACATGGCATCCCAACATGAGCAGTCAAGCGCCTCGAGGCGATTCAGTTCGCAGTTGCAGCGCTATACAAATCATTCATTCATTCATTCATTCACTATGTATGGGGGATGCCACATAATAGATTGACTTATTTTTTTGTGCTTAGTTGACCTTCTTGTTTACGAGATAGGATTTGTTTGTTGCAACGGTTTCTCAGCCAGGGTTTCATGGAACCCCAGAGTTCCTCCAGAGGTTGCTAGGGGAAGTGACGGATTTTCCACTAAACACAGTAGGCATGTGCCTGAAGGCACCCTTTTTTTTATTCTTTTGCTGCCAGGTCTTCCACACACACCCCGGTGCCAATCTACGGGCCCGGGACCGACATGGCGGATGTCGGTGGGTGGAGAGGTGGGAGAACAGTGGACACACGTGCAAAAAAAAAGAGTTACACCCAAGCTCATAAACCCCCCTCCACCCCAAAAAGTTTGGAGACTCCCCACCCCTACATATACATACACACAAACGTAAATGTACTAGTCAGGGGCGCCTACACATGAAAAAGTTTATTGCGATACACATGTTACATATTGGCGCACATGAGAGAGCAATAATTCTAGCATAAGACCTCCTCCGTAATATGAAACTGATGACCTATAGAAAATATAGGGTTCTGAAGTATGTCGCCATTTCAGGGGCGAACTCAAATTTAAGATTTGACATATTGGGTATCTATGTACTCTGTGCAACCTCATCTTTTATATTTTACCAAATATGTGGGTAGTTTATTGCATTTGTTTTCCCTAAAATTCACTTCTAGTGTGCTTTTTACTGAAATGATTCATTTCCTAGGCCTTTGCAGTAATTTTAAGTTGTTCTTATTGTTTTTTTTAGGTTTTTTTTTGGAGGGGGGGGGGGGGGGGGACTTCACAATTTTTTAGCCTATAAGATCCAGAGATGTAAATGCAGTAGGGGTTCCTAGAGCAATGAGCAATTTCCGCCTCTCAGATAATCAGATAAGTACCTACTGGGACCTTGATCTTTTTAGTTATCTATAAGTAGGGAATTTCTTCCAATAGCCACAAAGCTAAGGAGCATTCTTCCCACTGACCATCATACTAATGTATCATGAGTTGTAGAAATAGTAATTATTAGTAGGGGTTCCCTGATACCAGACAATTTATTTCAATGGTTCCTCTGTGTTGAAAAGGTCATTAAAGGCTGCATTCGATTCTCTGCAGTCTCTAATAACATGAAAGCCTACAATTCTCCCAAAAGCCAGGCACTACCTGACCTTCTCATGAAGGAGAATGAGAACAGATTTTTTATTTATTTTTTTGATTTACGACAAACCAGGAATATATTCACACCCTAAGAAATAACGTCATCTGCCAGTGCTGACCTGTGTACTACTGATCCACATTATGTGTGAATGTTAATGATGGGTTTACTTTATATTAACAATAAATTCACAAACTGGTATCTAAAACAAGACCTATCAAACTCTCTAGGTAAACTTAAATTACCCAACTTGTCAGATCCCTCCGTCTTTCTTCCACCCTAGAAATACCACACCCATGAAGCTCTTTGACGACTCTAGATATTATACTCCAAACAGATGGATTCCTCTCTTGTTATAATTAGTATTGTAGTATCACTCCCAGGCAAACACCACCCAGATGTTCCTAACTTTGCTTCCACTCCTGAAAGTACTGATATCTACTGTGATGTATCACCCTAATAAAATAGGCCACATTGTCGTTTACGGGTAAATATACTTCCTCTGTCCCCTTCCCTTACTCCCATCTCTTCCATTCCCCTTCTATTGCCCAACCTATGCTCTCCTCTTTTATCTTCATAATGGTAAACCAGAGATGTTGAACTCTGAAATATGTACTTGCTTCTTATTTTCTTACTTGTAATGTTAATATCTCAATAAACATTTTTCCAAAAAATATATATATATATATATATTAACATTGATAACATTCTAAAGAAAACTTTGAAAGCTGTCCAATGTTATTTATAGCCATAACATACCGGTACTCAAAATGACAGATAATGGAATCCTTCAGCAAAGTCTAATTGGAACATAGTTATCCTATAATGTTATATCTAAGTTTTACATTCTCATAAAAAAATATTTACTCATTAATAGGGAATAATTATGTGATCATTTAATTGACACGACAGAATCCAGAAAAGTTTTACAAACTCTCTAATTAACAAGCAACAACTTTGTTGATGAATTGACGGCAAACACATAAAATAATGCTGATCTGGATGAATGTCAGTGAGGATCCTAATCATCCCACGCTGTTTTTCAGTATTTTTTTTTTTCTTAAATTGATGTTAAAGCTTGATTAGACCCCTTTCACACTGGGGCGCTTTGTAGGTGCTACATCGCTAAAAATAGCGCCTGCAAATCGCCCTGAAAAAGCAGCTGCTGTGTCTCCAGTGTGAAACCCCCGAGGGCTTTCACACTGGAGCGGTGCGCTGGCAGGACGCTAAAAAAAGTCCTGCTAGCAGCATTTTTGAAACGGTGAAGGAGCGGTGTATACACCGCTCCTTCACCACTCCTGCCCATTGAAATCAATGGGGCAGCACGGCTATACCGCCGGCATAGCGCTGCTGCAGCAGCGCTTTGCAGTGGTTTTAACCCTTTCTCTGCCGTTAGCGGGGGGCTAAAAGCCCCCCGATAGCAGCCAAATAGCGCCACGAAATTGGCGGTAAAGCTTTTCTTTTACCGCCGACGCACGCACCGCCCCAGAAAAAATGGCGTCAATGCGCGTTTAGCTGCGCTAGCTTTCAGCCACGTTTATCTACCTCTATTCAAAATCAATGGTTCCCTCTGAAATCCCTTTGATTTGAATAGAAGTCGCACCAGAAGTCGGATCATGATGATCCGACTTGCAGTGCGACTTGTGTGTTGAAGATCTTGAAGGGGAACCCCCCGCCAAAATAAAAAATAAATATTGGATTTCCCCACCAGGACGATACCAGACCCTTCAGTCTGGTATTGATTTTAAGGGGAAACCCCACGCCAAAAATCCATATCAGACCCTTATCCGAACAGGTCAGAAAAGAGGGGGACGAGTGAGCAGCCCCTCCTCCTGGACCATATCAGGCCACATGCCCTCAACATGTGGGGTGGGTGCTTTGAGGCAGGGGGGCCCTGCACCCCCACCCCAAAGCACCTTATAACCATGTTGTCGAGGACAAGGGCCTCTTCCCAACAACCCTGGGGTTGGTTTTTGGGGTCTGCGGGCGGGGGCTCTGTATACAGCATTAAGCTGCGTTTAACAGCTTTTACCGGCGTCTGGCGTTTTTACAGCTCTACTGCTGGAGCCTCAGAACGCGCTGGTCCCGTTTTTTTTATTGGAGCTTAGAAACGCCTATGCCACTTACAGCTCAAAAATGCCTGTTTGGGTATCTGGCCAATAAATAACATGGAGAGGCGTTTTTAAGCTGTAAAAAAAGTTCCTAAACGTGGCTGTAAAAACGCCCTTGGGCATGAGGCCTAAGTCTTGACGGCTATAAACTTTCAAGTATATTTAGAGGGTAACTCCACTTTCGTGGGAAAAAAAAAGAATATAGCATAAATAATTGTGTTATTGAATGTTATTAAAAATGACCTTGTCTTTTCAATCTGAAGCACTGTATTTCTGTAAAATGCAATGCAATATGGCTGCTTGGAGGTGTCCTGTACACATAATGTATACCGGGCCCCCCCCCCCCCCCCCCCCCACCCCCCCCCCCCCCCCCCCCCCCCCCCCCCCCCCCCCCCCCCCCCCCCCCCCCCCCCCCCCCCCCCCGCCCCCCCCCCCCCCCCCCCATGAAACATAATTTGCTGCTTGTGTGATTGGCTCACTGATTTTCCCAGAAGTCTGCAAGTCAGATTTTGGGCATCTCCTGAAACAAAAATGTAATTTTCATTTTTTTTATTGAATAGGTTTTATAGGGGAAAGTAAAAAATATTGGGGTTTTTGGCCTTTTTTTGTTTACAGTGCATTAAATAAAAAATACAGAGGTAATTAAATACCACTGAAAGAAAGTTCTATTTGTGGGGAAAAAAACATACAGTGCCTTGAAAAAGTATTCATACCCCTTGAAATTTTCCACATTTTGTCATGTTACAACCAAAAGCAAAAATGTATTTTATTGGGATTTTATGTGATAGACCAACACAAAGTGGCACATAATAGTGAAGTCTATCACATAAAATGCCAATAAAATACATTAACGTTTTTGGTTGTAACATGACAAAATGTGGAAAATTTCAAGGGGTATGAATACTTAAAGGCACTGTAAATTTTATTTGGATACAGTGTCCCACGACCACGCAATTGTCAGTTAAAGAGGAAGTAAACCCATCGATTTAACAGTCTAAAAAAAAAAAAAGGCATGCCGTGAAATCTAACTGCACATTGGCTGTGCTCTCAACCAAACAGTCAAACCATCCAATGGCTGGTGTCATAACGGATCACATGTGCAGCACTGTGGCAGTTGAAGATTAAACAGAGGCAAAGATGGCAGCTTCCTTGGCTGAAAACGATAGGGGGGTTTCCTTCCACTTTAAAGTAACGCAGTGCTGTATTGTCAAAAAATGGCCTGGTTATGAAGGGGGTATCTTCTGGAGGTCCAGTGGTTAAAGGCACCCCAAATGCAGATTGCAAGCACAGTGCATTTTCAGGCACCAGATTAGTAATGCAGTACCATGCTATTTGGTACGGCGTGTTTTTCAAAAGTAGTGCATGCACTACTACTTGTGTGGTCTTGGGTGATTTGCAGTCCAATCAAATAAATGGGCTGCCAAAGCGCACTGCAGGGGAACGCACAGGAATCTGGTTTAAACCGGCCCCTAAAAAGAAAAGTAGAGAATATAGATAAATAGAAAGAAAACGAAATGACTGCAAGAGACATACACTTTCTGAGTTCTTTAGGCATCTGACTGCTGAGGATTTGGAAACCGAATAATATGATGAACTACCTGGTGCTGGTCCAGTGAACATGACAGACGTTATATAGAGTGTTCTAAAGGAGTGTACCGCATTCTATAAGCATTTATTGATGGCTTAGAGAAACCAGGGATACTGTGCTATGCTTCCTGGCAAAGATAAAGTGGTAGCTGTCAGTTTTGTGTCTAGGCTGCAGATTCATGCGAGGAGATGTGTCATTCATCAGGTCACAGGTGTGTACTGTACACTCTCATAATGAATACCCCACACACTCTACTGCTGCATTTAAATCAGACTAACTCTGAATAAAATGAAATGTGCAAAAAATATGAGATAGAGAGATATTTAAAGGAATATATACATATATACTGTGCATATACTGTATATACAGTAAAACCTTGGAGCATAATTTGTTCCGGAAACATGCTTGTAATCCAAAGCACTTGTATATCAAAGTGAATTTCCCCATAAGAAATAATGAAAACTCAGATGATTAGTTCCACAACCATTTATTCCTAAATTCTTCAGTTTATAGTTGTAGCGCTATAACCCCTGGGGGTGGCTGGATTTTCTGGGCTTACCGATTACCTCTTCCGCCTTGTAGCTCGTCGTTCTTGTCTAGAGATTCCCAGGGTTGATACCCAGTAATTGCGGAGACTGACACTTGAATTCCTTTTCAGGATTTTTATTTGCTTGTAACGTTAAACAGAAACACAGTCTCTCAGTTGGGAATAGAGGGTAAGGGTATGAAGTTTAGCTCAGGTACTTTAGAACTGCTGACACTCAATACATGTCTCTAGATGTTCCAGGGAGTAGCCACTCGCAGCTGGATAACTCAACTGTTGGATAAATCCTTGCTTGTAGATCTAGCAGCCAACAAGTGATTTTTAGGTTAGCAAAGTCTCTGCCACAGACTTGGTTGTGAAACTATAGATGAACGTACAAAAGTTTCTCTCAGAACTTGGTTGCAACTGAAGGATAGGTTAGGAACTTTTCTTACAGTACCAGTATCTCGCAGCCGGTCCTTACAGCTCAGCTTCCAGGCTTTTACCGAGCAGCCAGCCTGGTGTGTGGCCCTCCTCCGAAGAGTCCTCCCTGGTCGCATGTAGAGTTGCTGGGCCTCTCCAATCCTGAGATGGCACCGGAACACTTCAGAATCCTCCTTCAGTTACTGCGCCTCGAACTAGCCAGTTCCGAGGCTCGGAAACGGATGGATCCTCACCCCAGGCGATGAGGGCCCCTGGGGCTGGTCAGGAGGACCAGGACCACAGAGTTAGCAGGCAATCCTGGGCCGGAACTGAACCCAGGCCGGATCCTGTAACGTAACCCAGAACCACGTGACTTCAGCACCTTAAGTACCCTCTCCCGGAATACACAGCGGGACAAACGCGCCCACTGATTGGCTCCGGGGAGAGATTGGTGCCCAATGCGTCCAACCAGACTGCGTTCTAAGCCTGTCACAGGGGCTCACCCACCTATGATTAGGCAAAACTTTAATACAGCCCAGCCAAACTGATGCCAAAGCATAACCTAGAATAATCAACCCCAAAGCTCAACTACAGTTTTGGGCAAAAACTAAATTTACATACATAGCGTGTACTTTAAAAAAGTACCGACGCTACATAGTCCATATAAAAAGATTATAGCAATGTGACCAGGTTGTGTAACTATAAAATGTCCATCCACAAATGGAAGCCTCCACAAGGGGATTAGACGCAAAATCCAACAGGAACTGTAGAGTATAAAAGAGAAGAGAGGTGCCTTTAGGCCCCTTTCACACTTGTGACTGCAAAGTCGCATGACAAGTCGTTCCCTATGATTTCCAATGATAACCATTCATATATGTGCAACTTCAAGTGTGCTGACTTCAAAGTAGTCCCTGTACTACTTTGGTCCGACTTTCACGCAAAGTTTACACAGGCATTCCCTAAAATTTCATCAAAATTGCACAACTTTTAGGTAGTGGCAGTGTCAAAGGGGCAGTGTAGCAATATGGTTACATTAATGAAGGTACAACATTTAGCAACTCACATGGTTGATGATGATTAAAAGATTAAAAGAGGCACACCTAACTATGCAAGCATCCGGGGTAAAGCTGTCGACATAGACCATCCTCCGCACCGCTATCAATCTGCAATTATGACTGGGAAGACTACCCTGCAGTACAGCGATTTGAAAGCGAGGCTTGAAGCGCTCGTGGAAGGGATGACGTCAATGGTGGTGTGGAGGCTGGTCTACAGTATGTCAGGGGTAGGCAACCTCGGCCCTCCAGCTGTGATGAAACGACAAATCCCATCATGCCTCTGCCTCTAGGAGTCATGCCTGTGATTATCAGGGTCTTGCAATGTCTGATGGGACTTGTAGTTTTAAAACAGCTGGAGGGCCGAGGTTGCCCACCCCTGGTCTATGTGGACAGCTTTACCCCGGATGCCTGCATACTTAGATGTGCCTGTTTTAATCATCAATCATGTGACTTGCTAAATGTTGTACCTTCATTAAATGTAACTATATTGCTACACACGATCGGAATTCTTGTCGAAAAAGCCTGGATGGTTATTCCGATTCCGCTCAAGCTTGTGTTGCCTACACACGGTCACACCAAATTCCGACAGTCAAGAACGCAGTGAAGTACAACACTACGACAAGCCGCAAAAATTAAGTTCAATGCTTCCGAGCATGCGTCAAATTGTTTCCGAGTATGCGTTGGAATTTTGCTTGTCGGAATTGCCACAGACGATTGGAATTTCCGATTCCGTCGGAAAAATTGAGAACATGCTCTCCAATCTTTTGCTGGCTGAAATTCCGCCAGCAAATGTCCGATGGAGCCTACACGCGGTCGCATTTTCCGACCAAAAGCTCACATCGGTCTTTTGCTGGCAGAATTTCCGATCGTGTGTACACGGCATTAGAGGCACCTCTGTTCTCTTTTATACTCAGTTGTGACTTGACGCTACTTGTATATTAAGACATCCCTTGTATATCAAGTCAAAATGTATTAAAAAATTTAGCTTATCTTGGAAAAGCTCTCAAACCAAGTTAGTCTCAAACCAAGGTTTTACTGTATATTGGACAGGACAACAAGAATGGGTCCTAGATTGGAGGTACAGTATGTATCCCCCTTGTTTGGGTTGTGGTCCCTTTAAGGGGGACAGCAAGAGACAGCTGGAGTACCCAGGAATTCTCACCCATGTAGCGTGACTATTTCTGGGGTGATCCAGCTGCAAGCAAAAAACGATTTATAGTTTTCCTAAGATTTCCTAAAATTCCGAGCCTCAAAGCAGGGCCATCTTAAGAGCATTATAGGCCCCCGGGCAATACAGTGCACTGGGGCCCTGTCTACACGATCACGCAGAGAATAAAAATGCAAATTATCAATAAGGCTATATTTATTGCTACTTCCAACAAAATCAGTGTTTAAACATTAACACAACGTTTGGACAATATAACACGAGTTTGATGGGCACAGTGGCAGTGTTTGATGGGCATAGTGGCTGCGTTTGATGGGCATAGTGGCTGCGTTTAATGGGCACAGTGGCAGCTTTTGATGGGCACAGTGGCAGCTTTTGATGGGCACAGTGGCTGTGTTTGATGGGCACAGTGGCTGTGTTTGATGGGCACAGTGGCAGCTTTGATGGACACAGTGGCTGTTTGATGGGCACAGTGGCTGTTTGATGGGCACAGTGGCTGTGTTTGATGGGCACAGTGGCAGCTTTTGAGGGGTAAAGACAGTGGCTGTGTTTGATGCACAACTTGAACTTACTTAAGTAGACATTGTTAGACTTACTTGAGGCTGCCGGCCTGGTGCAGTACAGTGTGTCACTCACAGCAGCAAGGCAGCGCCAGCTATCAAGGGCCATCTTTCCACTCCGCTCCCTCTCCATTCTGTCTGAAGAACATGACAGAGGTGGGCGGAGCCTGTTCACTAGCCACTGGGGCAGCCGCGGTGCGCTATAAATGCTGGGGCGGCGAAGTGAGCAACCAGTGCAGTCAGTCAATTTAAGCAGCAGATTGCAACGCTGAGGATCAACCCTGGATGGGGCCCTCCAGACAAGTGGGGCCCCTGGGCAACTGCCCAGCATGCCCAGTGGAAAAAACGGCCCTGCCTCAAAGACATTTGGGGTGGGATAGAGCCTTCAACCAAGACTACAGGTATCTTGGTCCTAAAAGGGTTAACCCACCTGAAATAGAAGGCTGAAAAGGGCAGGAAGCAGTCAGCAGGTGCTCATGGGGTGTACAAACAAATGGCCACTGTTCGCACCTATAAGGCCCCTTTCACACTGGGGCGGGAGCGCTGCTTTACCTTCGTTTTGCCCGCGGGTTTCGGCCGCTTGTGGTACGGTTTTACCCCCTGCGAGCGGCCGAAAAAAGGGTTAAAATCCCCCGCAGAGCGCTGCCGTAGCGGCGCTTTGCGGCGGTATTGCCGCGGTTTTACCGCGGTGTCCCATTCAATTCAATGGGAAGGAGCGGTATAGGAGCAGTGAACACACCGCTCCTATCCCGCTCCAAAGATGCTGCTAGCAGGACTTTTTTTGCCGTCCTGCTAGCGCACCGCACCAGTGTGTAAGCCTGCCGGCTTTCACACTGGAGTGAATGGGGCCGGTTTTTTCAGGCGGTGTACAGGCGCTATTTTTAGCGCTATACCGCCTGAAAACCGCCCCAGTGTGAATGGGGCCTAACTGGACTTTGCAGGAAGGAGCACATAGAAGGGCAATGCATGTAAAACAAAACCAAGGAAAATTTCCATTTTACCATTCCAGCCAGCCTGAAACCAACCAATAAAAATGTAATAAAATAAAAATAAATGTTTAAAGCCCCCCCCCCCCCCATGCCCACATATGCAGGCCTTTTTTTTCTCGAGAAGGCGCAGGTACTCCCCACTTCTGAATTACCTCTCGTCTCCGCCCCCTACCCACCTCTGAATACCGTCTCTTGAATCCACCCTCAACCCACCTCCCAGTACCACCAGTTTTAAAGAATACAGAACCAAGTATCATTTTGTGGTGCTAAGTAGAGTTTGTTAATAATAGCAAGAAATTACTGGCTGCAATGTCTAGGGTGACAATGCAGCCAGTAACAATAGATCCCCCCAACAACAAAAGTTCTCATAGTGACTAGCATCAATAGACCCCCACAGCAGCCAGCAACAATAGACCCCTCCCCAATAGTAGATGCCTTCAAGCTACAGTTGACCCCACCAGTAAAATAACCCCCCCCCCAGCAACAATAGATGCCCTGTCAGCAACAATAGAGACCCACCCACAACAATAAATTCCCCCAGCAGCAATAGATCCCCCAGCAGCCAGCATTAATAGTCCCTCCAGCACACGACAGCAACCCTTTACCATTACATTCATTCAGTGCTGAAGGCGCGGAAACTGCCATGTTCCCACTGAAAAAAAGCCCTGCACATATGTAAACGGTGTTCGCACCACACATGTGAGTTATCGCTAACGTTTGAGCGAGAGCAATAATTCTTGCACTAGGCCTCCACTGTAACTCTAAACTGGTAACCTGTAGATTTATAAGTACCATAGCATGGGTTATATATATATATATACATATATATATTTTTTTTTATTCATTAAACTGTATTTTTTCCCCAAAAATTGCATTTTAAAAAAACGCTGCGCAAAAAAACATATGACATAAAAAAATTGCAACAACTGCTATTTTATTCTCTAGGGTCTCTGCTAAAAAAATATAGCACAATGAGTTAGTTCTCCTATTCCTGACAATCACAGTAATACCCCATACACTATGTTACCAAAAGTATTGGGACGCCTGCCTTTACGCGGTTAATTATTTATTTATTATTACCTAGTATTCATTTATTGAATTTATTATTTATTTATGATTATTTTTATTTGTGTATTTATTTTACATGTATTTATTCATTTATTATTATTATTATTAGTAGTAGTAGTATTAAAGCGGAGGTCCATACAAAAATGGAACCTCCGCTGTCTGGATGCCTCCCCCTCTCCGGTGTCACATTCGGCACCTTTCAGGTATTTGCACCCACTTCCGGGCATAGACCCCCACATTATCTGCCGGAGTCTACGCCACGTCCGGAGCCCCCCCCCCCCCTGATGTCTTCTGGGAGACACACGGGTCCCAGGAGACAGCAGGGACCAGTGGCATTGCGCAGCGCGAGTCGCAAGGCTTCACTTCCTGATTCCTTCACCGAAGATGGCGGCGGCAGAATCCGAGAGTCGAGGCAGAGATCAGCTTCGGGTCCCGACATCGCGGGCGCACTGGACAGGTGAGTGTCCTTATTTTAAAAGTCAGCAGCTGCAGTATTTGTAGCTGCTGACTTTTAAAAAAAATAAAAATTTGGCGGACCTCTGCTTTAACATCCTAACAAAAAGAAATAAATATATTTTACAGTAAATAATCCGAACCCCAACACCTAATCCGAATCCTAACCTTAACTCCTAATCCTAACTCCTTACCCTAACGGGAAAAAAAATATTAATAATAAAAAAATAAAAATAAATAAAAGCTAATGGAAAAGCTAAAAAAGCTGAAATACCTAGAAACAAATCATGCAACAGATGAGTATTCTCTAATGGCAATTGTTAAAAAAATGCTAAAAAATGTGCCAAAATCATGCACAAAAATGTGCAAAATAAAACACTGGAAAACGTTTAAAGACGCTACGCTCAGGTGTGCATACAGCCTCACTGTCCTAGGGGTACAATGCTGTTCCTCCATAGATACATTACAATGAGTGATGCTGCAGTGCACACAAAGGTTCGGGCTGTGTTTCTGTCACCTGAGGACAGGAAGTATATTACTGGCAGGATCACCAGGTAAAGAACTTGAAAAAGAAAACTAAAGCAGGCACCACATCTAAGGACTGGTACGCTGCAAACTATTACATTTTATTTTTCTTCTTGGGTTTAGATGCATTTTAGGTTTCTTGATGAACTTGAATCCAACAGGCTAAATTAATTAGTGCAAAAGGTACATCTGCAAGAAACCGGTGACTTCCGAATGAAAAGCCAGTGTCCTCTCTCCATGTCAGAGTTAATTAGAAGAATGATCCTTGCATGTATTAATGAGCCTTTAGCTGTTCTATTCCTTTGACACTTGCTCCAATTATGACAAAGACAAGGCTTAAGACAAATATTGATTCTCAGTTTTGTGCAGAAACACGACAGATCAAAATAATGTTCTCTTCTCATCTGTGCTTAGGGAATATGCAGACAAGTTGATTTTCTATGGTCAGCCCTAAATAAACAACTGAGGGTGATTTACTAAAGGCAAATAGGCTGTTTACTCTGCAAGGGGAATTTTCCTTATCTTAAAGTAACACTAAAATCTGGTTTAAAAAAAAAAAAAATGACATTCAAGTCTGCATTCTAAACTCAAGCCTCCTCAGCCTCCTCCAAATCTCCAAATTTCTTTTTATGCTGCTGTGATCGGACCTTCTGTTAGACGGTGGCTATGTTGGCTCTCCATGGTCCCACAGGATATGGAAACATTGGGGTTTATTTATTAAAGGCAAATAGACTGTGCACTTTGCAAAGCGCAGTTGCACTCTGTAAGAGCAGTTGTTCCAGAGCTTAGTGTAGCAAAGTCCCGGGGACACTGAAGCCCAATGGTGACCTCCAGAGCTAAGGACAGCTGACATCCTTCAGTGTAGAGTGGGCTACAAGGCATGGTGGGTGTAATGCAAGAGGACATGGTGAGTGCCAGACACTTTTTGAATGCAAAGAGGTTTATTGTCTCTTAAACAGAACTGTGGAAGAGAGGATTTGGGCCAGGACACCCTTATGCCATGTACACACGATCTGAATATATAGGGCAGCACAGTGGTGTAGTGGTTAGCACTTTCACCTAGCAGTAATAGGGTCGCTGGTTCAAATCCCAACCACGACACCTTCTGCCTGGAGTTTGCATGTTCTCCCTGTGCCTGCGTGGGTTTCCTCCCACACTCCAAAGACATGCTGGTAGGTTAATTAGATCCTGTCAATAAAATTGGCCAAGTATGTGTTTGTATGCGTGTCAGGACCCCATAGGGCAAGGACCACACTATACCACAGATGGACACCAGTGCCAAAAAGTGCCCTGGGGCGATTCAGTTTGCATAGGTTGCACTATACAAGTCATTCATTCATACAAGTTTCACTTTTTGAATTGAATTACTGAAATAAATTAACTTTTTGATGATATTCAATTTTTCTGAGTTGTACTTGTATATTACATCTTTTTTTTGTCAAAAACAGCTAACCCTGCATCTTCATCTCTAACAACTTTCCCAATATCACATATTTTGTCACAAGAAGGGCTACGGTGTCTTTAACACGTGAGTGTTGATTGACAACTTGGCTTCTTCTTCTCTATGCTGAGTGAGGGAAGATGGCGCCTCCCAGTGGAGTAATATCTGGGTCTCAGAGGACAGACTGAAGTAGCTTTTCTTTAATGATTCTTCACCGCTGTGCTGTTTTTAGGCTGAATAGTTCATACCTGGCAGTGTTTTCTGTAAATATTGGCAAAGGAAAAAGTTGCTTTAACACTGACAATTCTTCAAGCAAAGCTCTACTTTTCCAAATAAAATCAATATAATACACGTTATTACTACTCAAACCATTTTGTAATTTAGTTACTAAAAATTGCCCTTCCATTTCAGTCCTTCGCCAGCTTCGATTTTCTACAACTGCCAAAAAAAATCATAATTGACTTCCTTGCAACCGTGACAACAATGGAAACATTTCATTGCTTGTGTAATTGGCTTGCACAGTTTAATTTTAATGAACCCTACATAAATATAAAAAAAACTCTTTAGCTCATGTATTCATTTGTTCCAAAATGTTAAAATCGATTTCAAGGTTAGGTAGTGCAGTTACTTGAAATAAACTTTGTTGTAATAACAATACAAACAATAGTAATAGCCAATCCAATGCAGCTCTACCCACGCAGGAGCTGCTTGAGCATATTTGGTTCTGTACTCCGTCTCTCAACCCCAGTAACAGCCCCGCTTGCACACCTGGCAATAGTGTAAGTGCAAGCACAGTAATCACAGACACAAGTTGTAGTTGTAGTAAAACACAGAAATAGTCTTTACTGTGAAATTTCTGAGAAATGGTAACAGACAATAGAAGTATGTTTCAAGTAAATTAACTGAAGAGCTAGGACTGAGGATCAAGAGCAATATAACTCAATGGTAGTGTCTGTCTGCCTTCAGGGGATTCCTCAACAGCAAATAACCCCAAGAGCAGAGGCATCAACTTCAATAATAACAGATCACTAATGGCAAACTCTACGGAATGGTCATCGCTTTACTCAGATTTGGCTCTATGAGTCCAGGCAGGAGGAGAGCAGAGGAATGTCCCTCACTGATGTCAATCCTCTTTCTTCTTTCCCCTGACACCACAGGCCCACAAACTCTAAAACACTGCACTTAGTTCAGTGGCCAATTGCCTAACTCCCAAGACAAACTACCCCACTCTTGCATCACATATACTGAGCCCTGGGTATGTGTGCATGTCCGTATAGCCACAATAACTCAAGTCCCTTTGAAGAAAAGTCTTGAATCTTCGACTAGCCACTTTAGTTGGTGCACTTTGAACTCCTATTGGGTAGAGTGTTAATGCAGTATGCTGGCAGTGTCCAGATAACAGGACAGACACTGACTGCTTAACAGGGCATCCGTGTGATCCAGGTTCTGGCAAGTGTACAGCGATGTCTGCATGCAGTGTCTTTGTTTCCTGCAAATGGGCAAGAGCCCGCTCACCAATCCTGTGGTCAAGGCCCAAGCGAAACGTCCTGAAACAGGCAGGCTCTTCAGGTAGCCCGACTGGACGCTTCATGCTCTCAATCCAGGTGGATATGCACCTGGGATCCCCCTCTCAGGCAGGGTGTCCCCCAACTAGCTGTGGATGCCTGGCAGGAACGGTACACCAACCCGGGAGGCAACACCTCTCCCAGGTCTGGTCTCCTCCTCTGCCTCGTGGTGTCTCATCTCTCCCCAGGCAGACAAGATGGAGTTCTTACTCTTTCCTCCCCAGAGTATGCTAAAAAAAGGAGTTCTGCCCCAGGGATTCAGAATGGGGCCATTTGTGTTGGTGACCAGATATCCCAAGATCCTTTGCTGCAGCAGTTCTAGTGGCGGTTCTTTGGCTCTCTCCTCCCTGCCAATAGGAACACAGGGATGGAGCAGAGCGGGCAGCTGCCTATGTGAGCATCGCTCACATACACTGTCTGGGAAGAGGATAGGGGAGGGAGAGAATTCCCCTGCAGGAGTTGACAGGCTGTCGCTTCCTCTCAGGAGAGCCTGTTGAAATCCTGGCAGCAGCCAGAGGGAGATGCAGGCCTACGGGGCACCCGCTAAACCAATATAAACTCATGCGGTGAGTGCTGCTTGTCTACTGTCCATCTCTTTCCAAAAAGACTCTTCCAGCATCTCCTCTGCTATTTACTTTCCATTTCTAAGGACTACATATCCCATTGTACCTTGCTGCCCCCGTGCAGTAATTCCTGTACTGTCTCCACCTCCTGAAACTCCTCCTCTCTCCACCTCTGTAATTAAAGTGGAACTTCACCCAATAGGTTCCTGGTTTTGACAGATACCCACTCCCACTTCCGTTTGGATCCGCATGGAGATCCAAGCGGAAGCTTGGCTTTCTCATTCCCCCGCAGCCTTCTGGGACCTGTGACATGTCCCAGAAAGCTGCAGGACCATTCACAAAGCACAGCACCCCTCACGCATGCACAGTGGGAAGCCAGGGCCTGGACCTGAAGACGACTGAAGAGCTGGTTTAGGTGGATCCATGGACATGTAAGGAGACAGTAAGTGACATATTTACCAGCCTCTACCCCACTCTCCATCCTGGCACAACCTCCGCAGCAGCCGGCAAGGGAGAGGGGAGGGGGGAATCGGCAAAGGAAGGGGGGAGAACAAGGGGAGCACACTGGGGCCTGGGGGCAACAGGGGACAGGTAACCTGGATGAGAGGGGTAGCAGGGGTGGTGTAGAGAGGAACCAATGCCCTCCATTTGCCTCCTGCAGCCACTGAATGCCTGTGGGAGATAGAGGAGGAGAAGCAGGCATTCAGCGGCTGCAGGAGAAAAATGGAGGGCATCATTCCTCTATATGCCGTCCATGCCACCCCTCCTATCCAGGTGTACCGGGGACTTATCGGAATCTGCCAGATCCTGCTCCCCCATGTGAATGAGTATCAGGTACATCGTACCCCTACCCATTCACCAAAAAAGTGTCAAAAAGTAAAAACCACAAGAGACAGTATTTGAAAAATTCTTTATTAACTGCTTGCCGACCGCCGGCTGTCAATTGATGGCCAGGCGGCGCGGCTCTCGTGGCAGGAGGGCGTCACATGGGCATGTTGTTGGGGACTTGATGTGCGTGCCTGGCGGCCGCGATGTCCGCCGGGCACCCGCGATTGCCTGGTAACACAGCAGGACTGTGGATCTGTGTATGTAAACACACAGATCCATGGTCCTGTCAGAGGAGAGGAGACCGATGGTGTGTTCTCAGTACAGAGAAACACCGATCGGTCTCCTCCCCTTGTGAATCCCCTCCCCCTACAGTTAGAATCACTCCCAGGGAACATATTAACCTCTTCAGCGCCCCCTAGTGTTAACCCCTTCCCTGCCAGTCACATTATACAGTAATCAATGCATTTTTATAGCACTGATTGCTGTATAAATGTGAATGGTCCCAAAAATGTGTCAAACGTGTCGCAATATCGCAGTCACGATAAAAAGATTGCCGCCATTACTAGTTAAAAAAAATAATAATAATAAAAATGCTATAAATCTATCCTTCTACTCTGTCTGAGCCGATCTTAACAAAGAACTTAATTAAAATAATCAAGGACTGCTTAGCAACCTGCAACTGTGGATACAATGAACACTTTGGTGAGAAGTATATAATGTACAATATAGTGTATATTTGTGGCAGCTGGTGCTCACTATTTTGGGGGGGGGGAGGGGCAGCACAACCAACACTCACAACCCCCCCCCACGGGAGACGGGTGGCACATCATCACAAACAGCAACCCCCCCCCCCCCCGCGCGGGAGAACAGACGGCAGCAATTATGTAAACCCCCCAGCGGCGGTCACCCGAGAGGCTGCCTTACCTTGAGGAGACAGGGAGGCATGGAGGCAGGGAGAAGGAAGAGCCAGACCACTCCAGTGAACACACAGGAGACATTCTCCTTCTGGCCGAATAGGTACAGGAAGTGTGTCCTGAGATACAATTGCCCAGGGAGTCCTAAGACTTCCTGGCCAAAAGGGGCTTCCTGATTGACCAGGAGGAGAATGAGGAAGAATAGCTCATTCGCTAGTGTCACAGACTTGGGTGGCCTTGTAGCACAATGCTCTGTGCACCAAGCCCACACTATTTTGAAGCCTATTAGAGCCTCTGGCTCTAACCAGGTGCTTCAAAAAAACAGCCACCCTGCATTGGAATCCATGCACCCGGCGTCCTGAAAGGGGCAGGACGCATGAATAGGGGGTGGCGGTGGTGATGAATAGGGGTGGCGGCTGCCTCTGGTGTACATCAAAAATTTGGGGGGCGGCAAACCAACGCCAACCCCGCAGGAGACGGATAGGAATGCAGCGATCCCATGTAGATTTGGGCCCCCTATGAACGGGCTGCCACTGGTGTATATAGAGCAGGAGTAAGGAAGAATTGTCAGGGGTGTGTAATGCAATGTGTTAAATGATCAGAACGATGTAATGCAGAGTGATGCAGTCAGTGTTGGGTTTAGGAATACATACTGCAGAGTACAGGGGTCCAGGGTGTGTAAAGTCAGTCAGTAATATATCATGCACATAATGCATGGGGACAGGAGTTTGTAATGCACAGTAGGGTCAGGAGAACAAAATAAAAAGAGTACAGGGGTGTGTAACATGCAGTGTAGGGGTCAAGAGACTGCAACCCCCCCAGAAGCAGAAGCAATACTGTCTCCTACTTTGCAAAATACACTGTACAATCTCTGTGTAATCTCCATTAGATTTACCAAAACTATATAATAGGAAGACATCTATCCAATCACTCTGTATCCATTTAGGTAGGCTGTGGCACTACATAGATGGTGGTAGATCTAAAGGAGATTGTACAAACAGATTGTATAGTGTATAGTGAGCTTTACAGACTTCGAGGCAAACACTTAAGCCTCGTACACACGATCGGATTTTATGCAGACAAAACCTCAGACTTTTGTCTGAAGGCGTGTGTCTGAATTTTGTCTTGCATACAAACGTTGAGGAAATGTCGGCCAACAAACACGAACGTAGTTCGTCAACCAGACATGTTGCGGAATTGGAGGAGATATGTGTTATTTATTATTGGCCTTGGAGTTATTGCTTTGACCCAAGTCCAGTCTAGGAACAGGAGGAGAAGGAGTTCTTGGACCAAAAATTGGTTGTTTTATTAATTGTGACCAATTATGTCATATGCCTTTGCTGCGGGAGCTCCAGAAGAATAATCCGGATGACTTTTAGAATTATCTCCGGATGATGGACCCCTGCTTTCGCCAATTCTTGGCATTGTTGACCCCCTATAATAAGACACACATGCATGAGGCTTTTATTTTATTTTTTGGTTGAATAATAAGCAGATAGCATGTCTAATTTTATTTGTTATCTTTTTTTAATGCACAATAAAAAAATTGTGTAGAATAATACTTGGCTATGTGTTTTACTTCAAATGACAGTTTAGGAGTAGGCAGTTACATTTAAAAAAATACAATGTAAAATTGACAAGAGACACAACAAAAAAACGACGGGATAATGGTGTTGTTGTAACTTGCCCCAAAAAAAAGAAAAAAAAAGCATAATAATATTATTCTTGATATCACTAGAAAAAAAAAGTCTTTGAAAATTTGTTTGCAATAACTCCATCAGTATCACCAGCAAAGCAGCTTCATTATTATCCCATTAAAGAAGAGAATTGTGCGCTGCATTTCAAGATTTCATAATTTGCCACGTCACAAATGTTATTTCTCCATTACGTACGCTAGTTTACAAGACCGACCGCTTCTGGCTCGTCCTTACTTCCGAGCATGCGTGTTTGTACTTTGGCATTTTTGTCCAACAAACTTGTGTACACACGCTCGGAAAATCCCACAACAGACATTTGTCCATGGAAGATTTTAAAACCTGCCACCCAGGGGTCAAGTCCTGGGGAAAAAAAGTGTGGGAACTCCCACCCAAGATCCACTCGCCCACCAAAAAAAAAAAAATGATACGCTCATATGCACGAACGCTTAAAAAGTGGTATTTTTCATCCAATTTTCGTATTGTGTGTATGAAGCTTAACTGTTAGTAGATAAAAAACAATCCTCAATAAACATAAATATGTTAATTCTCTGAATAATCAGCATTCATTAAATTGTGCTTCCCTGCAAATGTGAAAATCATGTTCTGATCTTTATTGGGGAATGTTATTTTGTATATAGAGTGTTTATGTGGTGAGTTTACACTTTTCATTGAACAGACTTTGGATAACACAGGGTTAAACGGAAAGGTCATAAATGAACTGCACATTATCTGGACAGAATGCTTGGGGACATAGTGATGTGTTCCTGCTTAGGAGATGTATGTTAGCTTGGGGGGCTGCAAACTCTGCAGGGCTCCAACACACACTCGCTGCTATTCCAACCCTTCACATATTTCCACATAAACTTCCCTCCTGGCATTAAACTTTGCCAGGTATTGTGCTCAGCTTACCACCCCAAACTGATGTTCCTTCCTCAGCTCACCTCTCTCCCTGCATGTCCTGTGAGCAGAATAGCTGTGCTCCTCCTCTGGGTTCTCATCATATGGCACTGAAGATAGAGGAGGGGGGGATTCAGCGGGACACACAGAGCAAGTATGCAGGAGACTGGGGGGGGGGGGAGATGAGGAGACAGAAAATCAGGAGTGGCCAGCGGGGAAGAGCGCATCACGAGAGGTCTGACTAAATACAACATCTTAGCAGCAGGGACCTGATCTACCTGTCAGCTAGCTGTGATTGACAGGTAGATTGAAGCGAAAGCTGTCATGGGGCCCCCTACTGGCAATGCCTGAATGGTCAGGTGTGCGGCACTTACTATTGCGAGCTGTGTCGGCAGCTGCTGGTGTAGCACCTGCCACACAGCTTGCATACTTCAAAGTCTTGCAGGACACGGCTGCTAACGGGAATTGAGTTCCTGTTGTGGAAAAAGTACAGGAACTCCGTTCCCATGCGTTCCCACAGGTCTTGAGCCCTGCTGCCACCCAACATTTATCCGCAGAGAATCCGACAACAATTGTCCGATTGCCTACAGGGGCCCCCTGGAGCAAGGATCCAGGTCACAATAGCGACACCTGTACATACGCCCCTGGGGTTGGTGAAGAAGAGGAGGGCTTAGAGGCTGAAAAAAATGTAATGGACCACCAGCACATTCAACAGAGGAGCTTTTGGACAGAAAAAAATGCTGAACACACCTAAATGCATGTAAACATGCAGCGTTCATTTATTTCAATAGCCAGAATAAATTCATATTCTGGCTCGACGCACCTAAAAGCATCTAAACGCATATCCAAAATGCAGGTTTAGCATGGGCGTCCGCAGGTAGGAGCAAGGGGGGGCAAGTGCCCCCCCCTGGATTTAGGGATCAGATCAGGAGTTCCCCACTCTGTCTTTATCCAGGTACTGTACTGAGCATTACACACACCACTGGGACATAGGGGCACTTGAGGGACTGCAGACAAGGCTAGGGGGTCCGTCTTTCTGACCCCCAACACCCCTCTCTATCACCCCCCCTCTCGCTGTCACACCCCCTCTGTCTCTCGCTGTCACACTCCTCTCTCTCTGTCACCCCCTCTGTCTCTTTCTGTCACCCCCTCTCTCTGTCACCACCCTCTGTCTCTTTCTGTCACCCCCTCTCTCTGTCACCACCCTCTGTCTCTTTCTGTCACCCCCTCTCTCTGTCACCACCCTCTGTCTCTTTCTGTCACCCCCTCTCTCTGTCACCACCCTCTGTCTCTCTCTGTCACCCCCTCTGTCTCTTTCTGTCACCCCCTTTCTCTCTGTCACCACCCTATGTCTCTCTCTGTCACCCCCTCTGTCTCTTTCTGTCTCCCCCTCTCTTTGTCACCCTCCCTGTCTCTCTCTGTTACCCCCACATGTATGCAGTCTGTTAGAGTCTCTTGTGCCATGCCCACAGTCTCCTATAGTCTCTTGAGCCATGTCTGCAGTCTCTGACGATCTCTTGGGCCATGTCTGCACTCTCTGACAGTTTCTTGTGCCATGTCTGCAGTATCTGACCATCTCCTGTACTACATCTGCAGTCTCTGACTGTGATAATGTGATAATGACATTGTCGAAAAGGGTCAGAGCATGGGTGACCTTAAAATCATGCCCCCCCCTGAAAAAAGTTGTGCGGACGCCCATGAGGTTTAGGTGTGTTTTTTAAGCTGCTTTGTTTTCCTGCCAGGAGCAAAGGCATTCAGGGGAGGAAATGAAACATCCTGTGTGCATAAGGCCTTATTAATGGCCACTTTAAGGATGTATCCCGGCTAACGGTCTTCCCTTCCCATCTGCATGTACTAAATGCTGTAATTTGTGTGTTATATTTTTAGTTTGGATAATGAATAGTATTGTTGGAGAATTAAATAGGCTTGTATCTAAACATATCCTCTTTTCAGAAAGACACCATCCTCTCCAGTTAATAATGCTGGTATATCAAGTGCCTGATGACAATCATTCAGTCTCTCATTTACATGGATTCAGAAAAGCTGAACTGCTGCCAGACCTTCCCATCCAAATATCACTTTAAAATCTGTTTGTTCAGTTTTATCATCTCTGCCTGCCAATTTGGATTGGGCCATGCCAGCTTTCTTCTGGTTTCACACTAAATTTTGGTCATAAGATACAGAGGAGTAAAAAAAAAAAAAAAAGAATGTATTTAATATAAAGAATTTGACATATTTTAAACAACATTGTTGTTGGTAATCAGACGAGGAAAATGACACAACACATTTTTAGGATGTTCATTTTGTTGCCATGTGTTGGTTGGCATTATATGTTCTAATTAACAGTGGTGAATAAGCAGATTTAATGATGATCTACATTCGGAATCGGCCCTTGTCTTAGTGGAGAGTACAGTTTATTGTTGCAGTACAAACACACATACATATGTTAAATGTCTGGCTATGGTAAGCACAAAACAGGGGATTCCAGAAAGGAGTTAAAGAGAAACTCCGGTCACTTAAAAATAAAAAATAAAAGTCAGCAGCTACAAATACTGTATCTGCTAACTTTAAAGTGTGACTCTACTTTTGCTGAGAAAAAAAACACCCCCCTCTGGTTGATCTATGTACATAACAAGGATTTTAAGAAACTTTGTTGCAGATTCCTACCTTTTGTTATTCTGAAGAAATCCCTGTGTGTTTGTCTGTATCCATGTGGGAAAATGAGTCTAATGGGAGGGGTTTCATAATTATCAATCAGCTGTGCACCTGCAGGCATCATCCCAGTATCAAAATGTAAAGCATAAGTCAGCCACTTGACCATTTCAATGGCTGCACTACACAGAGAGAGAGGAACTGATGTTGTTCCTTCATCTCTGTCACCCCTAGAAACTGGAAGTGACGAGGATTTTGTCTCTTCCGATTTCGGTTCTTGTTTACCTGGCCATTAGTGGCCAGGAAAGCAGCCAAGCAGACCAATCTGTGTCTGATCAGCTGCAGTGGAGGCCAGAGGAGAGATTTGAGGTCTAATAGATCCCAGATCTCCCCATAAAGAGGACCTGTTAAAGGTTTTAAATAAAATAAATAATATTAAAAAAGTCCTGCATGCATATGTAAAAGGTGATCGCACCATATGAGTGAGAGCAATATGTTTAGCTTTAGACCTCCTGTGTAACTCTAAACTGGTAACCTGTAAAGATGTTTGAAGGATATGTAAAGGTTAATTTAAAAAAAAACAAAAAAAAAAACAAACATGTCATACTTACCTCCTCTGTGCAGTTGATTTTGCACAGAGTGGCCCAATCCTCTTCTTCTGTTGTCCCTTAGTGGTTCTCCTGGCTCCTCCTCTTCTCGAGTGCCCCGTTTTAGAGACGCTCTCCCTCGGGGGGAAATCTTGCGGGTGCGCGCCGTGTCCTGCTGTTGCGTCCATTGACACAGACAGCAGGACTCGGCCCCACCCCCCGTCTCCCGCGTGACTGAATTTGACAGCAGCGGGAGCCAATGGCTGCACTGCTATCAATCTATCCGATCAGGACCCGAGACACCGGTATACACAGGCATACACAATTTTAAAGCCTGACATGTTAGATATCTATTTACTCTGTGTAACTTCATCTTTTATATTTTACCCAAAAATTGGTATTATATTGTGTTTGTGTACAATAAAATTTGTTATGTATAATTTTTAAAAATAAAATTGTGTTTGAAAAAAACACTGCGTGGATACCGTGTGACATAAAAAATTGCAACGCCAATCATTATATTCTTTAGGGCAGTCTTTCTCAACCTTTTCAACACAAAGTAACCCTTGAAATAACTTTCTGGTCTCCAGGAACCCCTGCTAAAAATGACTATATCTACTCTATATCTACTATATCATGATACATTAGTGTGGTGGTCAGTGGGAAGAATGCTCCTTACACTTGTGGTCATTGGGAGGAATTCCCCCCCCTTATAGATAGCTAAAAAGATCAACGGTGTCAGTGGAAACTTATTTGAGAGGCAGAAATTGTCATTGCTTAAAGTGGGTGCCCCTTAAAAATGTTTTTTTAAAAGTCAGCAGCATACTGCAGCTGCTGACTTTTAATAATTGGACACTTACCTGTCCCAGGGAAGTGATGTCAGTGCCTGGGCACTGAAGGAGGCAGACTACGAGGGACCCCCTAGCAACAGGCATTTAGAGGTGAGTTACATTTTTTTTTTTTCCAATTATTTATTTTTTTTATTTTTTATGAATTTTAAGCTACTTTCTTTTTTGGGTGGAAACACCACTTTAAGGAACCCCTAGCAACCCCTGGGGTTCCACTGCACCCTGGTTTAGAAACCTTGCTCTAAGGCCTCTGCAAAAAAAAAAAATATAATGTTTTGGAGTTCTAAGTAATTTTAGTCTAGCAAAAAGTGTAGATTTTACATATATATGTGAGAAGTGTCATAATTGGTATTGAAGCGGTTAACCCACTTCCTCACTTCTGCCCATCATAGGCTGGTCTACTTAGGCTCACTGAGGCACTAAAAGCATGGAATACTCCCCTGAGCTTTATAAAGAAGCACTCCTGGTGTGGCATAAGGAGCATCACCCATAACATGTTCCTCAAACCCTACAGCAAAGGACACCAATAGCAGCCTCACCCAGTACAAGTTTTGATTCCATAAGATGTTCCCATTTTGAGGTTATAAAAAGGAAGAGTCCAGATAGCAGAATGCCTTTTAGCTCTTTTATTGAACTGGTTGATAGACAAACGTATAGACTTTCAGTCATCCCCATAGGGACTGCACATTCTTTAGCTGCAAACAGAAAAGCAACAGAGATGGGAGCAACCCATATCTTTAGGGGTTTGCCAGAGTCCTATATTCCATGCCAAAAGGATGCCCTTCATTGAGAGATTCTCCCTCTCTATCTATTCATGTTTACAGTTATTAAAAGTGAAAGTAAAAAAATAAAAAAATTAAAATCTTGAATTTTGGGTTGTCCCCAGAACAGTAAAAGATGAGAAATGGTAACATAGTTCTGGTGACCCTGGTAACAACCAAGAATTTTCTCACTTTGAAGGGATTTCCTCCCACTTCCTGTTTTGGTTATTGGACAAGTGAAGGGAAGTCTCCCGAATGGGGCACATTGATTAAAATGCCACACTGCAATCGTGAACCAATTGTTTGGCATGCAATTGCTGCATGCTCCCATTGACATTAATGGGCACATTTGACAATTTGGCACATTTGACAAGCGATGAGGCCTCTCAAAGTTGACAAGCCAAGTTAAAATGTCTATGACCACGCCATATGTACAGCTTTCTCCAGCTGCAATGGTAGAATTTAGCTGTGATGTTGGGGGTGAGGGGACAGTAAAACCATGGTTCAACCGCCTGTTTTTACTGCCCTCTGGCCTCCTGTGTGAAAGAGCCCTAATGCCCTAATGCCCTGTACACACGAGCGGATTTTCCACTCAAGCTTGGCTTGCATACACACGGTCACACAAAAGTTCTCCGAACTTTCGACCGTCAACACTACGACCAGCCGAGAAAATTAAGTTCAATGCTTTCGAGTATGCGTCGAATTGTTTCCGAGCATGCGCAGGAATTTGCACGTCGGAATTTGTACAGACGATCGGAATTTCCGATCAGAACTTTTTCCAACCGAAAAATTGAGAACATGCTCTCAATCTTTTACTGGCCGAAATTCCGCCAGCAAAAGTCCAATGAAGCATACACACGATCGCATTTTCTGACCAAAAGCTCTCATCAGGCTTTTGCTGGCGGAATTTCCGATCATGTGTACGGGGCAAAGGAGTTGCCAAAGTTGAATGGATTACGAGCCCTGATTGGCCCAACCCTACTCATCACATGTGTAAGCAGGTTGAAGCAGTGCCACTGTGGGTTGTAAGACCTGTAAAGGGATGGAAATGGACGAAAAGACCTATAGAAGTAGGAGAAGGGGGCTGGTCATGGCCTGGAACAGAGACTTTTAGCTTGGGGAATCGCCCTGAAGACACCATTGCTGGAGAAATGCCTTTGAAGGACTATAATAGCTGCCGGGGCAGCACACAATCATGTAGTAAATGATAGGGGTGTAGGAAAGTATCATGTCTTGCCTGTTGGACCATGAGATGTCTATTTTTGCACTTTTGTGAAGTAAAGTATTGTAAGTAGTTATTAAAGTGATTGTAAAGTCTTGCTTTTTTTTTTTTTTTTTCGAAAGTAACAAACTTGTTATACTTACCTGCCCTGTGAAATGGTTTTGCAAAGAGCCACCCGGATCCTCCTCTTCTTGGGTCCCTCTTCTGTGCTCCTGGCCCCACCCGTTTGTCGAGTGCCCACACAGCAAGCAACTTGCTATGGGGACACCCAAGCAGAGCCGCTGCTCTGTGTGTCCATTCAGACATGGAGCCGTGGTTAGGCCCCACCTCTCTCTCCTAATTGGCTAACTGACTCTGATTGACAGCAGCGGGAGCCAATAGTGTCGCTGCCCGTGTCTCAGCTAATCAGGAGGGAGAGTCCCGGAAAGCCGAGGCACTCATGCACATCGCTGGACAGAGAGGGGGTCAGGTAAGTATTAGAGGTGCTGAGGGGGGCTGCTACACACAGAAGGTTTTTTATCTTAATGCAACCTTCTGCCTTTACAACCAATTTAAATCGTTGTATCATAAGTAATTGGCACACACACAGTTAACCAGTGGGTCTTTAACACATTTGCGTATGAAGATGTCAGTATGGAGTAGAGTAATGTGGAGACACATGTAGTTGCCAAGAGTAACGGAAGCTTAACAAGCAGCCCGTCGATAGGGTTTACCTGTTATAGGTGGCATGGCTTTGAGGGAGATATTATCGGCACCCCTTCCACCAGCGGTCTGTCTCCCAGAGCAATGGGAGCGGATTGCACTGCAGAGGTTCCCCATCCTGTACAGAAGGTTCAAGATTCAAGTTAAGTGAACATGTGGAGCCAGCGCAGGGTGCACGGCAGGGCCCACTCCACTACTTGGGAGTAGTAGTGGAAAATTCTGGATAGGTGGCTGTGGACATTGGCTCAGCGTGTCCCTCCAAGATGCAAGTTACAGAGAAGGTGTGCATTGTCATGGGGAACCGAGAGTTAACTGAAGAACAGTTGCCGTGCCAGTGTGCATGGTGTACATTCATCTCTAAGTGTAGAGGTCTACCTTAAGGTCGAGTATCCCCCCACCGCAACCTCAGCCTTGTCCCAGAGCATTGATGAAAATGGCACAAAACAGAGGTACCCAATGTGTGCATGTTAAGTGACCCTGTATTAAAGTGCCTAACGAAGCCCAGGAAAACCCATGCCAAGGGTAGGCCTTCAAAGTGACCCAGCACTTGGCGCCCAATGAGTAATGGGAAAACATGGAGGACGTGACTGACATCAACGCGCCTACTACTACCTACCCCCCTAACTTTCCCACTAGCCAGCCCACACATGGAGTGAGTCGCATGGACCTTCATATTGATTATTTCCTTTGGCTCCCATAGCTGAACTATGGATTAGAGGTCAAATGAAGGAAGAAGTATATATGTCTGAGAAGGTTTGCATTAAATTGAACCTATTGCTTTTTCCTATATATATATATATATATATATATATATATATATATATATATATATATACATATACACAACACAAGGATGCAAGGATTCAATTTAAAGTCAAATTTTAATCAAACTTTCCTTTTAAAAAATCAGGTACAAGGGACAGTACATACAGTCAATGCAAAAGCTCCCTTGTGCTGTTGGCTGTAATTTTAGTTGAAATTCAAAGTCCTCTGACTGATTCCCCACAGCAGTAATCTCCCAGTTCTGCAGGGATTTTAGACGATCTGAGGGACCTATCATATGCACTTGTCAAGACTGCCAACTATGCCAGCCCTTTCTGTTCCCCTCCTCCATTCATAGAAGCTGTACTATAGTTTCCATTATTGAAACATGATCTACCAATGTAGGCGTTTGGCCTTTCATTCATCCACCTGTCCTCTACTTTTCATTTGTAGAAGCTATAGCATGGCTTCTATGAATGGAGAAGAGAGGTGGAAAGAGCATAGTTGGCACTCTTGGCAGGTGCATACAACAGGTCACTTAGCACGTATCAACCCCTGCAGCACCAGAAGATTATGGCTGAGGGGGGGTTCAGAGGACTTTGGGTTTCAACTAAAACCATCAGCACCAGGGACACTTTACATTGACTGTAAATACTGTCCCTTATAGTGATTTTTATTTAAGTTTTCTTTTAAAATTTAGGATTAAAAGTGATATTAAAGGCGGATTTAAAAAAATAAGAATAAACATGTCATACTTACCTGCTCTGTGTAATGGTTTTTCACAAAGCAGCCCTGATCCTCCTCTTCTTGGGTCCCCCTAGTGTTCCTGAGCCCTCCCTCCCAAGCCGCTATTCTGTGTGTCCATTCACACATGGAGCGTGGCTTGGCCCCGCCCCCACTCTCTCCTCATTAGCTCACCGGCTGTGATTGACAGCTGTGGCTGTCTCAGCCAATCAGGAGGAAGAGACGCTGCTCTTGTGCTCATTGCTGAATCGCGGTAGGGCTCAGATAAGTTTCAGGGGAGGCTGGGGGGGCTGCTGCACACATAATGCATGAAGCTAAAAAACCTTAAGCCTTTACAGCCACTTTAAATCTAGTCCTTACCTTCGCCCTAGCCCTAATCCAAAGAAGGAAATGTTTACCATCAGTAAAATTTTAATTAAAAGTTCTGTGTGTATTCCAAGCTGTCAAACTTTTAAACAAGAACTTGACTAATTAATTTGCCCAAATGCAGGGCAGTTATATTTGAAGATCGGGCTCTGTTGACAGATTTCATTGATATGTTGAAATTATTTAGGACATTAAAAAAGAAAACAAAAATGGATTATAAAAAAACAAACTTAAAACACAGACTTTTACATGGTGATGAATCCCTCTGCTAAAGCAGCGTGATTCCAGTCCCATTTAATTTTAATTTGATGCAGATATAACCACTTCTGTGATCTGCTGCAGGCACCCCGCCGCTTAGGTGTAACAGACAAGTGCTATTCGGCACATGAAATACATTTTGCTGTATGATTTCTCTAGGAAACTCTCCACTGAGCTGCATGTAGACAATCTGATCAAAGGTTCCAGACACTTCCAAATTTTATACATCAACCCTGTTGGAAGCAATTTTTAGAAACAGTTGCTACACTTTACAGAAACATAAAGGCAGAATGGGATTACCATACCAACACTGACATGTTTTGTGAAGAAGCGGAAAACATTTGATGGAATAATTTTTTCTTTATTGTTATATTGAAGTGTCCATTTACAGCATCTGTGCTGTTGCAGTGCGTATTGCCACAATGCCCGGTAATGCATTGAATGGCACCCTAATCTAGGACCAGAACGCACCTGTGCAATGTACCGCAGCGCACTGCATACATTCCAACAAGACCTATTTTGAATGGACTATCCAACTTTTGTTGTCAGATTTCCTTCAGATTTACCAAAACCACGTAGTGCAAGGGCCTGCCTGATTGCATACAAACTGAAACTTCTAAGGTTTACCTCATATTATATGGTTTTGGTAAATCTGAACAAAAAACTCTACAGAAAATTGGATAGTGTGTATCCAACTTATGCCTCATTTAAAAACAAGGCTTTCCAAACTTTTCAGTACAAGGGTCACACTGTATCTTTTACAAATATTTGTGGGCTGAAAAATCCCCATCAGAGCCCATCTTTACAGCAAAGTCCATTCTTACATTAGGGTCCCCATTACATCAGGGCCCCACCAGAGTCCCTCCTAATATTAGGGTCCTCATTGGAGTTCCTCTTACATCAGAATCCCTATCAGAGGCCTGTTTAAATCAGAGTCCCTATCAGAGTCCCCCATGCATTAGGGTCCTCTTCAGAGTCCCCCCTTGCATCATGGTCCCCTTCAGAGTTACCCTTACATCAAGGCCCCCATCAGAGTTCCATTTAAATCAGAGCCCTCAGCTGGGCAGTGAGGTACGTGAACCCAAGACAGAAGCAGTCAGAATACAAGCCGAGGTAACAGCAGGCAGGCAGAAATCCAAGGACAGGTCAGGGGCAAGCCGAGTCGTAAACAGGTAAGGTGGGTCAAGGCAGGAATGGCAAGTCAAGGCTCAGGTAAAGCAGGAACTATCTGAAGACCAATCAGCAATCCATCCATCTCAGAGTCCAACTTAAATAGGCCATTTGGCACCAGTGCTCATACGTGTGCGCATGCATATATGTTTTCTCCACGCGCTAATACAATTGCGCGAGTGTGACAATGCCTGTTTTGCATTGATCTTTTCCTCAAACTTACATACACATAAGTGAGCATGAGCCAGCCTTCTCATTCCAACATGTACTGAGATTCTCTTTTTTTAAATCTTTTTATTTATTTTCTCAATAAACAAACAGACAAAACAAGACAAAATAAACATCATACACATTGAATCAAAAATAATGATGCAGCTTCAAAATCCACTCACATTCCATAATATGATATAGTAGCCATCAATTCAAAAATAGCAATAAAAAAACATTTTTGTTACCGAAAAAGAAGAATATTTAGACTCAAATGAAATCTAAGCCATACCATTTATCAAATGAACTAGACAGCACTAAACTTAAGTCCCCCCATAAGCACTAGATCCAGCCACTTTGCCCAGACTTTATCAAACTTAGTGGGACAACCTCTATTTATATAGGTATCTCTATACAGTGGAAGATTATTATTTACCAATTGTTTCCAGTAAAAGAGCGTAGGAGAAGAGGGTTTCTTCCAATACAAAGCAATAGCTTTTCTCGCATAAAATAATGTAGTATTGGCAAACACTCGCTCTGACACTGTAGGAAGAATAGCCTCCCCCAGACCCAACAAACATATGCACATTGAAACCAGCAAGGGAGCATAAGTAATAGAATTTAATAGATCTACCACTTCTTTCCAAAAAATAGCTATATGTGGACAAGTCCAAAAGATGTGTGAGAAATTCCCCTGAACCGCTCCACACCGCCAACACTCAGCAGAGCACTCTGGATTTATCTTCTGAAGTCTAGATGGTGTAAGATAAGCTCTATGTACCAATTTAAATTGGATCATACGGTCTCTCATGGACACCAAAGATCGCAAAGGGAACTCCCACACACTCCTCCAGTCTTCCATGTCCAGATCTGGTATGTCTCGCACCCACCTAGCTCTAAATCCCCCAATTGCAATAAAGAGATCTTATTAAGTAGGGAATACAACCTTGAGGTAGACCTCTCCGTACATTCAGACCTAAGCACTGATTCTAAAGTGGATTGTGTAATCATTAGACTATCTTGTGGAAACTGGATATGAAATGTATGAGAAGGCTGTAGGTATCTAAATAGATAGATACCATTTTCTGATCAGTAACCATCTGAGAAAGTAGTTTAACATTATACTTAGTCCATGCGATAGGCTCTGGTAATTTATAAAACTGAGGAAGGTTAGAATTTATGCCGTGTACACACGAGCGGAATTTCCAACAGAAGAAGTCAGACGGAAGCTTTTCAGCGTATATTCTGATCGTGTGTAGACCTCATCAGACTTTTTTTTTCGAAAATTCTGACGGACCTAGAAATAGAACATGTTCTAAATATTTCCAACGGAACCAATTCCTATCTGGAAAAACACTCCTCTGTATGCTGTTCCGACGGATCAAAAACGGCGCATGCTCTGAAGCAAATACGAGACGGAAATTATTGGCTACTGGCTATTGAACTTACTTTTTCTAGTTGCGTCTTACGTGTTGTACGTCACCGCGTTCTTGACGATCGGACTTTGGTGTGATCGTGTCTACGCAAGACAGTCGGAACTCCGTCGGAAAAACCTTCAGAGTTTATTTCAACATGAAAGTTGAAAATTAGCCATAAAGGGGCATTAGGAGAAATCGCTTCCTTGGTATAATGTTCACATCTAAGGCCAGCCTCCCAAGCTCGAATAGTGTTGAGCATTGAAGCAGTCAGCTGGTAGGGTGCCCTACACCCCCTAAATACAAGTACCTTAAGACCCTCAATAGAGCCCACACCAGCTGCTTCCAGCCGAGTGGAAGAGTTGGTTAAATCCGGACTCAACCACCATATGGCCGTAACCAGCTGAGTGGCTAAAAATTTTTATGTAGATCTGGAAATGCTAAAACCGCCCTGATCACAAGGACGCATCAGGGTGGTTCATTTATATCTGGGGATCCCCATATAGAGGATAAAAAAAGCTTGGGGAAGGTCCTCCATCTCTGCCAGCCCCGTGGGTGTCCTCCTGGGTGTTATCATCTCTATCACAGCTCCCTGGACAGACATCACATAGTTATGGTCTAGAGCCCTACGGACGACATGAGTAAAGATGACATATAGGAACAACACAAAACTCACCAACATGAAATAGACCTGAAAGTGTGCCTTGGTCTACCGTATGGTACACCAAAATAAGGGGGCATACCCTAGATAAAGAATGGTAAGAAGTAGTTATGGAATAATGTAGAATGAGTATTCAGTCTGGGGTAAGAATACTTGGAAGAGGCTTTTAAAAGGGGAGGGTGGGTGGGTATCACGCACAGGAAACCGACAAAGACCGGCGGCCTTTTGGCTGCTTAAATACCCTCCGGGCTCCTCCCATAACTTCAGGCCGGTACCCGGCCTTCCAATTTATGGTCTAGAGCCCTACGGACGACATGAGTAAAGATGACATATAGGAACAACACAAAACTCACCAACATGAAATAGACCTGAAAGTGTGCCTTGGTCTACCGTATGGTACACCAAAATAAGGGGGCAAAAACCTTCAGGTAGGGGATAATTATTTATTAAAGGTAATGTCACTGAGTAAGACGAGCAAAGGCTTGAGCCATCTCCAACTGTGGGATAGGAACGTAGCGAGAGAAGCAGGCCGATCTCCACCGAGCCAGTTCCTTGATCACGTGGTCCGGAACCCCCTGTCTTGAGGCCGTCGTGGCCGCCCCAATCCGGAATGAATGCCCGGAGTACTGGCTGGGGTCCCAGTGAAGATTGCCGAGAAGGACCCGGACATGTTCCGCGAACTGCGACGAGTTGAGGGGTTATACCGGAAAGGGCAGAAGCGGACTGGACCCTGGGCGGTCGTATAGCAGTGCCGTCAAGCGGTTTAACACGGCAACTGGGCACCAGTTGTTGTGAGTCCTGTACAGGTGAACATCTACTCCGGAACCTCGCTGCTGAGTTTTGGATGTCGCCAAGTGAAGGACGTAGTGATCCTGGTGGCGGCAGAGACTACTTCTATGCAAGACTGGACCGGCTGGGTGGCTGCGAGTGAACTCGCTGGGCCGTAGAAACCCACAAAACGCCATGTGTATCGCAGCCGGCAGGGCGGTGCTGAGGAGGAGACCGAAAGGGGCCTATCCAGGATGTCAGACATTCCCTTGAAGATCTCCCCCGTGATAGGCAGCCGCTTCGGGCTGACTGGCAGCTGGTGTTTCTGCACTCCACGTAGTAGAGCCCTCACTGCGTGGCAGGAGAACGCCGAAGGCCTCGCGGGGTCTTGAAGTGACAAGTAGTGCGGCACCCCGGCCACGTACTGGCGTATCGTGCTGTGTGACAGTGCTAGGAGAGAATGACAATAAGCGCTGAGTTAAACTTCCCTGGAATGAATGAGCAGTAAACATTGAACTGACGCTGTAGGGATAGCTGGACCAGTCTGCGGAGGAAGGACATGACGGGCCTGGATTTAGGCCTGCCCTTGCTGATGATCTTGGCTGTGGCTTGATTGTCTGTCGTGAAAGCCACAGTCTGTCCAGACCAATGGTGACCCCATAGGTGAGCGGCTGCTACGATGGGGAAGAGCTCAAAGAGGGCTGACGTGGTAGTGAAGCCTGGTGTGGCTAGTGCTTGAGGAGGCCAAGGGGCGACGAACCACAAATGGCCAAAAATGGCGGCGCATCCTGTGGATGCCGCCGCATCGGTCACCACCTGAGGTGACTGCGTGGACACGACTGGGATGAACAGGGACACACCGTTCCAATTACTAAGAAAGTGTTCCCACATGGCCAGATCTGCCCTGGCTGCCCAAGGACTACTCTTAGACCCGAAGGTCAATTTGGTCGCGAAATAATATCGCTCCCTCCACTTGATGAGGGGACGAGCGAGTTGAGACTGGGAGCGACGGAAAGAATGAGGCGCTGACAGATCATACACCAGACGTTTTAATTTGAAAATATTCCCTGTACAAGCCCGATAGGGCTAACCCTCCAGATGTTAAAGGGAGACTGACTGAACGGGCCTATCATGAAGTCCCGATCCAACTCCGTCTGCAGAAGGACGTCAATCGCTGGCTCATCTGTTGCTGCTGAGCGTAGGTTCGGACATTCGTGGGTGGAGTGGGGCAGGGTGATGAGCCTGATGTGAAACCCATCGGTGAGACCCCGGATGAGGTAGCTGGCGAGTGACGGAGTGGGGTGTGAGGTCAAGTAAACACCGAGCCAAAGGGCGTCGACCCGGCTTAGTCATGGTTCTTCTGTTTGACCTCACATAGGATCCTGGGGTGCGCCCTCAGGCATAGGGTGCAAACGTGCAAGAGCCGGCACTGGCTGAAATTGCAGGAGCCGTAATTGAAATTGTTGCAAATGGCGGCTCCCCCAACCATCCGCACCGGACGTCCCAACTTGTCCACCTTTTGCGCTTGCGCCGGGGCCTGCTGAGCCTGGCTCGTGCTGGTAGAGGCCGTGCTAGCTATCGGATGGACAGAGGCTATGTTGGCACACCAGACCGTGGTGTGGGACGCTGACTGACAGACAGCACATAGCGGGGAGCGAAGACCCGCGAAGTGGCGGCAGAACAACTCCGTGTCCACTACGCTCCAGTCCGTTGTCAAATGAAACTGTGAGAATCTGGCTGCGGCTTTGGCCGAAAAGGACCGATGATAGTCGTAGAACGCTGAGCCACCGTATTTGTGGCCCAGGTCTACGATCAAATGGAGGTAGAGGTCCAGTTCATCCCGTCTGCCGGGGGAGGCTGAGCACAGCACGTCCCTAAACATGCCGAAAGCGAGCGTGAACTCGGGCACCGTGAGCTTTCTGTTGAGCCTCGGATCCTTCGCTTTCAAAACCACCGAGACGTCCCCCCAGGTGTAGGCCTTGTTCTCGGCCAAGTCATGGACCGAGATCAAGAGTGAGACCAGGTTAACGTCTCTGCCCTCTAGAATGTCCTTCCTTACGCTGGGTGGCACCAGGTGGGAAGGGTGAACGGTAGTCGTGGCAAGCTCACTACCTGCGGCCGGTAAAGTGATGGCTGGGACCACCTCAGGGTCCGGAACCGTGGCAGCCGGGCTGGTCTCTAGACGAGACACCCTGTCCTGGACCTCAACGATTGAGGAAGACAGGGAAGATACGAGGGTGTGTAGCTGAGCGACGGCGGCTGAAATCGATTCCAGAGACGCCTGCTGGCTGCTGGGGCTTGCTGCGGCCGGTGGTGGGAAAAGGAGCCTGAATAGCTCCGCCTTCCTGGCCGCGGACGAGAAGGGTATCCCTCTGCGTCTCAGCTCGGCGGACAGCCTGGGAATTGTCCATGCCCTAAGGGACTGGACACTGCCAGCCTCGGAGGCTGATGCCGGAGATAGCGGGGTGGTGAGGTCATCACTGCCGACTGATGACATGGCGGCTGCCAAGACCCGTTACTTAGTAGACTGGTCACGTGTCTGCAAGCTGGGCCTATAAAGAGGTGACAAGAAATGAGTTTGGACGTGTCACCTATGATACACGTACCTGCCATGAGAAAGCAGGAGCCCCCCATGCCCCTGCGTTTTTTTTTTTTTTTTTTTTTTTTTTACCTGCTGGAACCCTGATCAAGCTGGTGCAGGTGGACCTACTGAATCCGACTGACCTGAGAGAGTGTGAGAGAAAGTACCTATTTAAGAGCCTAAACTGCTGCCGTCCAGAGCGACGGAACCCAACGTAGATGATAACAACAGGCGATAGTGACTTAAGTCGACTGCCGAGACCGCTGTGGGATCAAATGACAGATGACAACACGAATGACTGACTTGACATGTTGCCTTAACTGAACGAACTTCCCGTGACAGGGCCCGGCCCGTTCGTACCGTATGGGGGTGCCTGTGAGCCGGACTCTGGAGCACGTACAGGAATGAGGCAACCGTGAAACGAGGCTAACTGCCTGGGTATTGCTGAGGCCGAACTGTGACATCCAGCTGCCACCGGGTCCGACTCCAAGCTCCCTTTTTTTTTTTTTTGTAGAAATGCGGCCGGCCTAGGGCACGCCGGCGCGAATTCGTACAGGCAGGTGACCAATTAACGCCGGGGCGTGGTAAGGTGACACAGAAATGATATAACATGACAAGGACAAGAGTCAAAGTCTCTTTTTTTTTTTTTTTTTGCGACTCCGCCCCTGGTGCATGTATTGAAATGAGGCCGGGCCTAGGGCACGCCGACACGAATTAGTGCGAGGTAGTGACTGCATTCATGCCGGGCGTGGTAAGGTGACAGAAATGCGATACCATGACAGGGGCAAGAATCAGGAATGTACGCAAACCAGTGATGCGATTCCGCCCTTGGCGCATGTATTGAAATGAGGCCGGGCCTAGGGCACGCCGACACGAATTAGTGCGAGGTAGTGACTGCATTCATGCCGGGCGTGGTAAGGTGACAGAAATGAGATACCATGACAGGGGCAAGAATCAGGAATGTACGCAAACCAGTGATGCGATTCCGCCCTTGGCGTATGTATTGAAATGAGGCCGGGCCTAGGGCACGCCGACACGAATTAGTGCGAGGTAGTGACTGCATTCATGCCGGGCGTGGTAAGGTGACAGAAATGAGATACCATGACAGGGGCAAGAATCAGGAATGTACGCAAACCAGTGATGCGATTCCGCCCTTGGCGCATGTATTGAAATGAGGCCGGGCCTAGGGCACGCCGACACGAATTAGTGCGGGGAAGTGACTGCATTCATGCCGGGCGTGGTAAGGTGACAGAAATGATATACCATGACAGGGGCAAGAATCAGGAATGTACGCAACCAGTGATGTGATTCCGCCCTTGGCGCATGTATCGAAATGAGGCCGGGTAGTCGTGCATCTGGATCGCCCCGATCGGAGCATGTATGGATGCGACCGGACCAGGATCGAAGCGATGGCATGAACGCCCTGTTTAACTGATGCGAAATGATTTAGCATGACCGAATGGCCCGATACGTTAGCCATGTTTGAAATGATGAAATGATTGTCATGCTAACACGTGAAATGTTTCGACACGGTCGAAGTGATTTTTTACAATTAGTATGCCAACAGTGCTTCGGAATGTGAATAGCGATTTGGTACGCTCGCTGGCGCCACTGATTCGAATAATGGCAGGACATGAACGATACGTGTGAGTGCGAACGGCACCCGTGCGTGAGTCGTGTTTGAACGATTCGAAGACTGCGTAGCACGACCGCGTAAGGGAACCCTTGAGTGCCGGATGCGGCATCGGTCGGAGTGTTTCGTGGCGGGCGGCCCTGAATGTGCGTGCCGCTAGATGGCTCCCGATCGTGTACAACCAAAAACGTGCGAGTAAGTGTTTAGGTTTCGAGACAAGCAGCGCGTGGTTCGTGAGCTACGCAGACCACAGTTTAGTGACATGATAAGCAGTGCATGAGAACGTAAAACATGGGAGCCGAAGCCCTACCTGCGACAGCCGAACCAGACTCTTTGAACGAACTGCGACTCGGCGACACGAGTGCGACACGAAGGGACAACGCGACTTATGAACACGGAACGCGGGACTGCAACAAGAGGAGACGGACAGACGAAAACGGAGCTCACGAACCGGCACCAACAGCGCTTGTCTCGAATGAGTCGGTCCTAGATGTCTGACGTATCAGATATCACGCACAGGAAACCGACAAAGACCGGCGGCCTTTTGGCTGCTTAAATACCCTCCGGGCTCCTCCCATAACTTCAGGCCGGTACCCGGCCTTCCAATTAGTCCTGTCATTGGATATTCAGTGGATAATGACTAATCATCACCCCCTTTCTTTTGTGATTGGGTGGGTGAGTATCAATATATATTCTGTACAGTATGTATGTTCATCATACAATGGGCCACTGGGATAAATAAAAGGTATATATCCTTCTGTTGTACTTCATTTTTCAATTTTTTTGCAGTTGGGCATTTACATTAGCTCTCCTGAGGAAGTGAACTGGGTTTCATGAAACGCATTGAGAATGTTTGCAAGGAATATCAATGATATAGCCCAGTCAATTTAGCCTGTGACTATTTGATATGTTATTGTGAATATTCTTCTATGGATACTTGCGAATTTACATGTTTGTTCTTAGCTTGATTTTTTAACCATTTTTGTAATAAACCATTTATATTTTATGATCGATTGTTTTGGTGGTTCTGAGTAAAAGTCCCTAGGACATCAATTGTTTGGTGGTTTAGAGTAGAAAAGTGAGGTCAACAATCTTGCTGTGGTATCTGGTAAAGGTGTATGGATCACCAGAGCAACAGAATTACTAATCTTTTTTTTTTTTTTTTTTTTTTTTCTTATGTTACTATATTGATCTTATATTTCTATATTGAATGTATTGCGTTTTGTAGCATTTTAATAACAGTAATTCTTGTTCTGTAACACTTCATTGATAATTGAGTTGACATTATTTAAGTGCTATTCTGAGTTACTTTATTTTAACGGCATACAATGTGTAATTTGCATCTTTACTGTATTAAAAACTGGTGCAATATAGAACTTTCCTTACTATTTCGTCCTAGTTTAAAAAATTGGTTGTTGAGCACTCCATTAGATGCTAAAATACCAAAAGCGATTCCCCCTACCATGATAGCCACGGTCAGAGCATGGAAAATTCTAACCCAAACTATCCATCAAGAACCCACTACTACACAGATACCGATACCTATAGAAGTCTTAAACCACATCTCACCTGAATTATCTACATCCCATTGGTCTAACCGAAAAATCTCATTCATAAATCAACTATTTCATGATTTAAACCCAAAATCCTTTTCAACCCTCCAAAATGAATTTCACTTGCCTGAATCAGACTTTATTGCATATTCCAAACTTCTGAAATGCCTTAACAAAATCAAACCTCCCTTATACACAGTTTCTTCAGTAATATGGAAATACCTGCATTTTGAATCTCCTAAACAGAAGGGTATTTTGGGCATGGGCAGCTAACATTAATGCATTTATGCATTTAGCATAGCAACAGCTATAGTATGTATTTAGCATTGCTGAAATTATTCCCCCAAACTGCAAAAAACAGCTTCTGTATTACCACCCTTACTTACAAATCGGTACCAAATCAAAGATGCAAAGCGTTAGTTATAGAATGATGGGGCACATGTATCCAGGCTTCCTCCTTTTCTTTCCAAATTTGTTATGTGAAAATTATTGAGAAAAAATAAAGCCAGAAGAAACAAGGTTACTTAGAGTACAGAAATTATATTGTACTATTCTCTACCAGCATATAGTATATATATATATATATATATATATATATATATATATATATATATATATATATATATATATATATATATATACAGATATTGTACTCTACTAGCAAAAAGAAGGAGATGGCTAAGTATCTGACATGAAGAATGTCTTATGTCTCTTCTCTTCAGTCTCTTCCACTATTCCTCACTTCAGCTTTATTGCTGAAACTGCCCATAAGTCCCAAAGCTGATCAGAAGCAGCAGAGATAAATGAGAAATGTTAACACCAATTGTGAATGTTGTGTTTTAGTGTTGTCCTCTCTAATCTGTTGCCCTAGACACAGGCATTCAAGTTCTTTAGGGAAAATGGCGGCACAGTTTGCACAGAATACTGGTGATGAGAAAATCTGCTCCGATTCACTGCATGTGATAAAACAAAGTCAATCTGTGATACAATTAGCAGGTTGTATTATCTACCATAGGATCCTGGCAGTGAGTGCATTTGTAAAGGGGGTATTTGTAAAGGGGGGATTTCTTTCTTGCAACCATGGGCTGCAGGAAAGAAATTTGCTAGATTCCCCCAATAACACGAACAGATTTGATGCAGAAATCCCTCCTGCCGGGCCATTGTCTTTTTCCGTGGGGGGGGGGGGGGGAGCCATCACCACCGGGAGAAGACAGTTATAGTCACAGGTAAAACCCAACATGCTGGTTGTACCCAAGTTGATTGATCTGTCAACTTCGTACTTGATATATTCAGCTTGCATTTTGCATTTTGCATTTTGTAATTCAATACGTTTATGGCCTGCCTTACCAGTCTGTTTGCACATCTCTGGCTCTCTTTTATTGCAATGGATCTTATCGAAGCTTGCTGACCAATGGTAACTGGACTGAGAGGCAAACAAGTTTTTTTTACAGATGGTATAGCTCTGTACTGTAAATCAGGATTTAAAATTGAACTCTGTTTATATCCATATAACTTCATCCACATGCTTGCTGGCCCATTTGCTCACAGGGATACTGGTTGCGCACTTTGTCACTATAAAAAGTACTATAGAGGGATCCAAAGGATCCTTTACTAGTTTCAAGTTGATTTGTCCTCCCAACTCTGTGAACAATTCATGGTGAGCAGATTTCCAACAAATCCAGATTTATGTGACCTGATTAACTCATCACTTTAGAGTACAATAAGAGAGGATCCTACTGAATTATGGAACTGAAGGCTTCTTATTTCCTTATCTTCTTGTATAACATGTTGATGAGGAGGCACCACTACATGACATAACTGCCCCACACAATACGGGTTAAATGCTTATTTAGTCTAGGGAAGGTTGAAAGAAGAGGAATACTAACCTTTTCCTTGCTCCCCCACAGCTAGTGCTCTAGATGTTTTCATGTATAATGAATGACTGCTGGTCCTGCATGGTATATGATGACTAGACATGTGCAATTCGTTTTGTTTTTCTTTTTTTTTTCGTTATTTTCGTTCATTCGTTTTCGTACGAATGAACGAACGGTTCGCTAAAAATTTTAACGAATAACGAATCGTTCGATTTCGAAAATAACGAAAATCCAAAAAAACTAATTAGAAAACAACGAATGTACGAATGAAGAAAATCCGAAAAACGAAAACAGGAACAATGAAAATGAACGAAAAAATTTGTACATTCGTAACTTTTTTTTTTTGTTGAATTGGTAATTTTCCGTGTCCCTTACAATGGTGCTGCTTAACGTGCTTCGAATAGATTGAACGAAAAAATTCGTACATTCGTAACTTTTTTTTTTTTTTTCGATTCAGAATTTTCCGTGTCTCGTACAATGGCATTGCTTAACGTGCTTCCAATGGATTGAACAAAAAAATTCGTACATTCGTAACTTTTTTTTTTTTCGATTCGTAATTTTCCGTGTCTTTTACAATGGCGTTGCTTAATGTGCTTCGAATGGATTGAACAAAAAAAATTTCCGTGTCTCTTAAAATGTAATAATAGCATACACATTACATAAAATTATGAATTATGCACCGATTACGAATCTACGAATGTTACAAATGTTACGAATGTACGAATAACTACGAATGTGTCCGAATTTCGAATAAACTAAAATTAAACTAACGGAAAAACGAATCAACGAAAAAATAACTCTTACGAATGTACGAATTGTTACGAATACGAACACCGACGACTTACGAATTTACAAATCGGTACGAATCAACGGAAACGAAAAAAACAAAACGAAAATAAACAAATTTCTTTGTTGTGCACATGTCTAATGATGACATTGGAGAGGCCTCGAATGCACAACCAGTGAAGAGCAGGTACATTATGGAACCCAGTTGTATGGCAGGTAAGAAAGCTACAGGAGTTTTGAATAAGGTGTGTATTTCTGCTTATTTCTTACTCTCCAGACCAGACTTTCGCAATCTTTTCAACACGGAGAAGTATCTGAAATAACTTTCTTTTTTTTTAACAAGAAGATCTGAAATAACTTTCTGGTCTCAGGAAAGCCCTGCAAGTAATTACTACAACCTGTGGTACATTAGCATGGTGATGTCTGGGAAGTATGCTCTTTACATTTGTGGTCGTTTGTAAGAATCCCCCCTTTACAAATAGCTTCAAAGATTATTGTTGTTAGTAATGACCTATCTAAGAGGAAGACATTTTTCATTGCTCAAGGATCCCCAAGAAGCCTTTGGAGGAACCCTTGGGTTCCATGGAACTCTGGCTGAGAATGGCTGCCCTAGACCAAACAAGCATCTTTCCTTGTGCAGGGAAAAAGGAGCTACAAACTACAATTCGTGGTACAAATTCAGACACATGTCCCTTTAGGTTTACTGCAAAGCTTTTTAGCTTTGCTGATATATTGGCCAAATATCTATAGGGACTCTGGTTTTATCTTTTCACAATACTAGTGCTGATTGGGCAATTATAGCGGATAGACCCTCCCACGGCGCAGTGAGCTTGGGAAGCTAATGCAATGACCCATCTTAACATTGACAAAATAAGGGCAATTAAGAATCCTCAAAGAGATGTAGCTCTTATCCCCGAAGAAGCCGATTGATATATTGGGTCCCCTGTACCTGTGCCCATGACTGTGCCACGTGAACAGCACCACACACACACTGACACACCTGGCTTAGCAGGGAATGTATATTGTAGATATTTGTGTAAATACCCCAATGGCTCAAGGTACACAGACACCAGGAATGACACAGCCATTGGTTGAGTAATAGCAAGAAGTATATTGCAATAAGGAAAACACAAAAAGAAATATACCGTAATGATAAAAAGACAGGAGAAATACGTTCCAATAATTAAGATTAAGATAAAAAGCCTTCTGTTTGCAGCAGCCCCCTCAGCCCCCCTAATACTCACCTGAGCCCCATCTGTATCCAGCGATGTTCACGAGTCCCTTGGCTGTCCAGGACTCTCCCTTCTGATTGGTTGAGGCACAGCAGCGGCGCCATTGGCTCCCACTGCTGTCAATCAAACTCACTTAGCCTATCAGGAGAGAGGGGTGGGGCCGGGCCGTGGCTCTGTGTCTGAATGGATACACAGAGCTGCAGCTCGGCTTGGGTGCCCCCATAGCAAGCTGCTTGCTGTGGGGGCACTCAACAGGAGGAAGGAGCCAGGAGCTCCAGCCAGGAACCCGAGAAGGGGAGGATCCGGGCTGCCTTGTGCAAAACCAACTGCACACAGCAGGTAAGTATAACGTTTGTTATTTTAAAAGAAAAAAAAAAAGGAGACTTTACAATCACTTATAAATAAATATATTACAATGCCTAAGCAATAGGAATAATGTGCTGCAGAAACAATAATTGTTATAAAACACAACCCCCCCAAACCCTGTACTGGCCAAGGAGGGGGAGATTATATAGGAGGGGGAGATTATATATAGTGGGGTGTAGGAAAAAGAAGTTCAGTTAGGTAGCTCCAATTCGGCATGCTTTCCTCTTTGTGTCCACCAAGGTTGGGATAGACTGGGAAGCAGCCAAACCTTTGGTTGCTTAATTAATATGAGACTGTGCTATGTTAGTAGAGCAACCTGTTCTTGCACTGCCCGCACTATTAAGACAGATGCTTCTGTCACAAAAGTTTTAAGAATGTTTTGTGCATCACCATATTTTTGGAAATGTGTATACACTTTGAACAAAGAAGTGAAGCAGGTCTCTGTCTCAAATTTTTTATAATGCCACTGGGGCAGTATGGCCTATACTTGCGAGGAGGAGGGGTTGTTTAGCACCAGGGTGGATGGTGTGGTGGCACTTTACCAGAAGACTGCCTATTTACAATTCAGGGTACAGCATCCAGCCGGGTTGAGGGGATGTTGGTCCAGGTGCAGAGCCTGAAACTAGTATGTGAATAGAGGCCTCTAGAGTAAAGTGTGGCCCCTTTGTTCTGTATGGTGAAAAGTCAACCTGCCTCATGGAACTTGGTTTCTCACTAATGTATGCAGAAAGCATCAGAAGGTTCGAGACTCCTTTCAAGATTCGAAGACTCGTAAGTGGGTGTGCTCATGGGTGGTTGCTCCTACCACCCGTGACCCCATCATTGCCCCACCTAAAGGGAGATCTTGCCGCTTTATGATGGAAAGAGCTTGCTTAAAATTTCACTGATTATGCAAAATATATAATGAACTAGGGACTGACTAAGCTAACTAGGCTCCATTCATTAATAGAGTTTCACTTTTGGGTGGCCCTTTTAAAGATACTGTATATACTTGAGTATAACCCGAGTTTTTCAGCACATTTTTTTGTGCTGAAAGTGCCCCCCTCGGCTTATACTCGAGTCAAGCACTTTTCTGCAGCAAAAAAAAACATTTTCCGACCCGACTTTGGGGCACCATATCTCGGGGCCACTTGGTGCTAGGAACCCCAAATTTGGTGTGCCAACCCACTGGACCTAGCACTACAACATATCCAAAGATGACCCTGAGATACAGGGCCCCAAAGTCGGTCAACTGTGTCCATCTGCAGCAATGTCATTTCGGGACCCCTTGGGTCCAGAGACCCCAAATTAGCTAGGGGGAATTTAGGAACCCTTAAAGCGGTGTTTCACATGAATTTTTTTTTTTTAAAGTCAGCAGTTAAAAAAAAAGTAGCTGCTGACTTTTAATAAGTACACTTACCCTCCCAGGGTGCCTGCGATGTCGGTCGTGGAGTCCGAGATGTCCTTCGGCGATCCGGTTCCAGCGCCGCCATCCTCAGTATGGGAAACGAGCAGCGAGCGCTGCCCGTTTCCTACTGCGCATGCACGAGTCGACGCGCGGCCTACTGCGCATGCGCGAGTCGAATTTGTGAATGGTGAACGCTATGTGTTATGGGACAGAGTTCCCATAACACACCGCGCCCCATTCACTAGAAGGCGGCGCTCGGAGCAGAAGACAGAAGATCACCGCGGAGCAAGAAGAGGCAGATTAGGACGATCTGCCTAGCAACAGCCATTTCTGGTAAGTAAAAAAAATATATATATTTATTTTTTTTCATTTTAAATTTGTACTAACATTTTTATCTAGTTTTGTTTTTCAGGGTGGCCCACCACTTTAACTACCAAGTATGAAGTTTTTGTGACCCATGGCTGCCAATAGGCACAGTGAGGCATGCAAATGGGCACAGTGAGGCTGTAAATGGGCATTGTTGACCCTCTTTTCCACTTACAGTAGCTGCGCATGTCTCACCCTAGGCTTATACTCGAGTCAATACATTTTCCCAGTTGTTTGTGGTAACATTAGGCGCCTCAGCTTATATTCGGGTCGGCTTATACTCGAGTATATACGGTAAATCGATTTTATAATTTCCAGAATTACAACTACCTTGAATGATTTTACTTGTTGCTTGGAAAAGAACAAGGAAAAGAAAAAGAAAAGATGTTTTGACAAGCTGCAACACAGACTCATTCGATAAAACTGAATAGCTTTACATGTTATTTTTTCCCTTTTCAAAAAGTGCCTACAAAGCACACCATTTAGGTGTTTTTTTTTTTTATTGTTCATTTAATTGTGCATTTAAGCTTGAAGAATCAATGTTATCACATGCAGCCACTACAGGCACCCATCAATTTCACACATTCTGATGAATAGGCAGCAACCCAAGAGGCTGTTGAGCTGCATAATGTTATTCTTCTAATTCTAGTGCCACTTGTAACTAAATAGCCTCAGTTACATCCAGGCAGCTTTAATTTATTCTGAATAGGCTGTGGAATAAAACTGTTTATATGTTTTACAAAGTGTCAAGCTGAAGAGAAAAATGTGACAAATAGATCATAATATTACTGCGCTGGAAGGTGCGTTCAGAGTAAAATATACGCATATTACAATGTCAGCAGGTTCTCCTGTGCTCAGAAAACAGTTCCTTGGTAATGGGAAAACACTACACTAACAGTACTGCCAATTTATAGGTCTATTTAAAGAGAAACAAGTCTTTGTAAAGGTTCAGCACTCCTGGCAGTTCACCTCATTTATTTCTATGGTCTCGCTGGGTTATACATCTGTCAATCAATTGCTATTTCTACAAATTTTTTTACTTTTAAAAAAAAAATTCAATTAAAAAAGAATAATTATTGTAGCGGTCACACTTTACTAAGTGTGCGCTATCAGTACAAATTTAGTTTTTCCCCAGAACTGTAATGGAGTTCTGGGGGTAAATTGTACAGGTTTTACTTTGGCATCAGTCTGGTTGGGCTGTACTAAGGTTCCGCCTGGTCATAGGTGCAGTGAGGCACCCGTGACAGGCCGAGAACCAGGCCTGGTTGGACGTCTTAGGTACCAATCTTTCCCTGAGCCAATCAGTGGGTGCGTCTGGCCCTGCTGTGTAGTCTGGGAAGGGGTATTTAAGGTGCTGAAGTCACGTGTTCAGGGTTCGGCTGCAGCTTTTGCTTCCTGGTTCTGGTTCAGGGTAGCCCCGCGAGGGGACCCAGGCCTAGGAGTGTTTGCCGTCCTGCAAGCATGGTCAATCCGACTAGCCCCAAAGGCCCTCTTGGTCTGGGGTGGGGATCCGTCTGTTCCCAAGCCTCGGAACTGGCTAGTCCGAGGTCCAGTAACTGAAGGAGGATTTAAAGGCATCCCGGTGTGCTCTCGGTATTGGAGGGACATGGCAACTCGTACAACTGACCAGGGGGAGGACTCTTCGGAGGAGGGCCAACAAGCTGGCTGCTCAGTAAGAGCCTGGGAGCGGAGTTGTATGGACACTAAAGAGTCCACATTTCCATAGTATCGCCAAGGAGACAGAGAGAGATCCAGGTACTGTGAGAAAGGTTTCTACTTATCTTCAGTTACAATTTAGTCTGTGGCAGAGACTTTACAAAGCTTTTGGATCACATGTTGGCTGCTAGATCTCTGGCTAGAGGTTTATCCGGCAGTGAAGCACCCAGCTGCGAGTGGCTACTCTCTGAGTAATTAGAGACATTCAGTGGATGTCAGCAGGTCAAAGTGCCTGAGTTTTATCACCCGTGCCCTCTATTCCCATCAGAGACTGTGTTATGTTGGATGTTACCACTGCAAAATAAAAACCTTGAAAAGGACTTTTTTGTGTCAGCATCCAAAGTCACTGGGTACTAACCCTTGGAACCCCTAGACAACAACCGACAAGCCAAGAGGAGGTAAAGGGTAAGCCCAAAAAGTCAAGGCCGTCCCTCAAGGGGTTATGGCCGCTACATTATATACCTATATACACTATAATACCAAAAGTATTGGGATGCCTGCCTTTACACGCACAAGAACATTTATGGCATCACGGTCTTAGTCAGTAGGGTTCAATATTGAGTTGGCCCACCCTTTGCAGCTACAAGGTTTAGGAGTGTGTCTATGGGAATGTTTGACCATTTTTCCAGAAGCGCATTTGTGAGGTCAGGCACTGATGTTGTTGTACGCGAAGGCCTGGCTCGCAGTCTCTGCTCTAATTCATCCCAAAGATGTTCTATCGGGTTGAGGTCAGGACTCTCTACAGGCCAGTCAAGTTCCTCCACCCTAAACTCGCTCATCCATGTCTTTATGGACCTTGATTTGTGTACTGGTCCAAATCATTTGGTGGAGGGGAGATAATGGTGTGGGGTTGTTTTTCATTGGTTGGGTTTGGCCCCTTAGTTCCAGTGAAGGGAATTCTTAAGATGTCAGCATTCCAAGACATTTTGCACTATTTTATGCTCCCAACTTTCTGAGAACAGTTTGGGGACGGCCCCTTCCTGTTCCAACATGACTGCACACCAGTGCACCAAGCAAAGTCCATAAAGACACGGATGAGTGAGTTTGGGGTGGAGGAACTTGACTGGCCTGCACAGAGTCCTCACCTCAACCCAATAGAACACCTTTGGGATTAATTAGAGCACGGACTGCAAGCCAGGCCTTTCTTGTCCAACATCAGTGCCTGACCTCACAAATATGCTTCTGGAAGAATGGTCAAACATTCCCATAGACACACTCCTAAACCTTGTGGACAGCCTTCCCAGAAGAGATGAAGCTGTTATAGCTGCAAAGAGTGGGCCAACTCAATATTGAACCCTACAGACTAAGACTGGGATGGCATAAAAGTTCATGTGCGTGTAAAGGCAGGCATCCCAATACATATACATTTGACAATACAGTGTATATATATGCAGTATGTATATCTACACATAGATAGATATATACAGTGTGTGCTTGTGTATCTCAATTCCACCTTCCAGTGCTTAAAAGGTTAACATTTGGCAAAAAAAAAAAAAAAAAAGTCCATATGCATTATGCCTTGCTCAGTACATTAATATTCAGTGCTCTGTTTTGTAAAAAAAAAAAAGCTTAATTTTTAAGCTGCTTATTCCCTTTCCCTCCCTTCTTCTTCTGGCTTAGGTGGCAGGACATACCGAGCCATCTTGGCAACTTACAAATGAGCACTCAGCTTCATTCCCTACCAACACATTCACAGTCAACTCTCCCTTGTAACTCATGAAAGTGAAAAAACGACCTACCTAGGTGAACCAAAAAAGTGCCTGTCATCTAATGAAAAAATACTGCAGAACCTTGCTTGCCAGTGAGTTCTCGCCAACAGAATAACACTGTAGTGGTAGGTGAGTGTTCTTCTTGCTCTATTAGCAAACTTATTGCCACCAGTGACAGTTTCGGCACTTAGAGATGGAGAGTTGGGGGCAGCACTGTCAGCTTTTTAGGCTCTAGTGCACATACTGCTGTCAATCTAACACTGGGAGCTTTCTGACTGGAGGAAAAGGCTAATGCCCTGTACACACGACCGGACTTTCCAGCAGACTAGGTCTTGGTATTGTGCTTGGTATTCCTATTGCAGCCAGCGTGAGATGTACAGCGCCTTGTCACCGAGAAACATTCTTGTGGGCAGGTGCTGTAGCTGCCCTTCCCTTTTGCCCTTTTTGGTCTGTCGGACCAGCATACAGACGAACGGTTTTCCCGATAGGAACTGACTCTGGCGGAGTTCCGGCGGGAAAATTTAAAACATGTTCTATTTCTAAAGTCCGTCGGATTTTTGCCATGCAAAGGTCCGATGGAGCCCACACACGATCGGAATGTCCGACGGATTCGTTCCGTCGGACCTTTGCTGTCAAAAAGTCTGGTCGTGTGTACAGGGCATAATGGGTGACCTCATTAGTGTGTGTATGCTCTTTCATTCTCCAGTCCAGGCTGGGACTGTCCTTGATGGAGCTGTGTACTTTTCACAGCAGTGAAATGGGGACCTGGCTGTTCTGTTTGGCAGGGGTGTTTGGATCCCAAGACTGGTTGAGCACAATACCAAGTATTTCAGCAGAAAAACAGTTAACACTTGTGTTTGTCCTTTGTCTATTTATCTGTTTACATACAGCACTGGGTTATGCTTGGCTCCTTAAGCCACTAGATGGCGCCATGCACATAGTAAGTATCTAGAGCACCAATAGGAAAAGATGTTTCAGCCGAAATGCTTGCAATATTTAAAACACCTCTGTTCCTTCATATCTAGGGATTGCTGTGGAATTCATGCACCAACAACTATATATTTATTGTGGTTGTGGGACATGCCAGGGAAACTTGTTCGCATATTTAGAACTTGGGCAGATTTTTGCCATTAAAAAAAGGATTTCAAAGAAATAGGCTTGATTTACTAAATATACAATGCACTTTTACCTTGCAACGTGAATTTAGTTTTTTGGCAATGTGAATTTTTTTACTTAGTTTAGTGAAGCCAATAATTTACAAGCAAAATTCTTGTTTTGTTTTTTTCCCTTTCACAGTATTAGATATTTTTTGCAAAGTGAATTTTCTTTTTTCATAATTTTAATTTACTGAGATAATGAAAGGTAGTAGCATCAACTTAATCCGTGATACGTGCCCCTCTTTGCCCCCTGTGCCACTAACCCTGCGTCAGGGGAGTCCCCTGTGCCACCCTTCTTGCCCTTATTCCTCTTCTCTTCTCTAGTATGGGCATTACTCTTCTTCCCCGTACACACGATCGGATTTTCCGACAACAAATAATGGATGTGAGCTTGTTGGCGGAAAGTCCGACCGTGTGTATGCTCCATCGAACATTTGTTGTCGGACTTTCCGCCAACAAATGTTGGCTAGCAGGTTCTCAAATTTTCCGCCAACAAAACTTTGTTGTAATTTCCGATCGTGTGTACACAAGTCCGTCGCACAAAAGTTCATGCATGCTCGGAATCAAGCAGACGAGCAGCACTGGCTATTGAACTTCCCTTTTCTCAGCTCGTCGTACGTCTTGTACGTCACCACGTTCCAACGTTCATAATTGTTGGCCAACATTTGTGTGACCATGTGTGCGCAAGACAAGTTGGAGCCAACAACCTTCGAACAAAAATCCACGGTTTTGTTGTCGGAAAGTCCGATCGTGTGTACGGAGCATTTCTTTCCTGTTTTCTCTCCCCATCTTTTCCACTTTTTCTGCTTTTTCTTTCTACTTTCCCCCCTACTTCACCTTTCTGTGCAATTTGTTTAGTTCCTAATTAGTTTTTTAACGAATTTTGACAAATTTGTTAATTCCGAATTTTTCAATTTCCGAAATTTCCGAATTTCAAATTTTCAAAATTTGCGAAATTCCGAATTTCCAAAATTTTTTAATTTCCGAATTTCAAAATTTGCGAAATTATGAAATTCCAAAATTTTCGAATTTCCGAAATTCCGAATTTCGAATTTTCTGATTTCCAAATTTTTTAATTTTCGAATTTCGGATTTTCGGATTTCCGAATTTCCGAATTTCGGATTTTCGGATTTTCGAATTTCCGAATTCCAAATTTTCGGATTTTGGGAATTGAAATATTTGAAAATTCGAAAATCAGAAAAAAAGAAAGAAAATCTGTTTAATTCTAAATAATAACGAACTATTCAATTATAGGTATTGGAATTCCCTTTCAAATTTGTCTGTTAGTGTACTCGTACGAAATACGCAATTTGGAAATCCGAAAATTTGAAATTCGGAAATCCGAAAAATAGAAATGTGAAAATTCCCGAAATTTCCGAATTCCGAATTTTCAAATTTTCGAATTTCCAAATTTCCGAATTTTCGACTTACCGAATTTCGGAACAAAGCAAAAAACGAATGAAATGAAAATGAACTAATTTTTTGTCAGTAGACATGTTTACTTGTGCCACACGCAAAATGTGACTTTTGAAAAAACTGTGTACTGATGTGTTATACTTCCCCTTGGTTTTGGAAACACTCCAGCAACATCACATCTTCACTGATTGTTGTACAGTGTTCATGGGATACCAGTTTGCTATAATGTTGATCTATGTATTTGGCTTATTTTCTTTGTACCCGCAATGCGGACTGTTTGATCTGTACTAAATGCTCAAACCAATAATAATAAGTACATTGAAATAGAAAGGTAGTAGCATGCAGACATTTAAATCTCCTTCCAAACATGGCTTATTACATATTATTACATTGTAAGAAGATGAAAAAATAAATAAAAAGCAAGTATTGGGTATTGGTGTCCCAGAGAGGTCATTGTCCTTTTCCATTCATGTGATCACTGCAGAGGCAGATAAGATAGACATAAGATTTTTAGCATCACATCACGCAGAGGAACAAAACAGGTTTGAAAGCCTAACTGCGTGATGTGATGTACCGTGGGGTCTGAGGCTAGATGTATTTCTGGCACACTTGTACTTTTGTTGGTTTGTGAGCATATTACTTATTATTTTTTTGTATGAATAAAAGATATTGGAGGATAATGCACTAGGCTGGTGCACCCTCTGTTTGTTCTATGGTTGCAGCTTGTCCAGACTACCCAAGTTTCGAAAGGGGCAGCAAAGCATGGCATGTCCATGCAAGCCAGGATGGGAGTATAGGAATAAGTGCTTGGAAAATCTGATAACCATGAATAATCATCCAACTTGGAAGTAGTTCTCAGATGTTCCAGGCACTTATTCCTATACTCCCATCCTGGTTAGCATGGACATGCTACGCTTTGCTGCCATCTTGAAACCGGGGTAGTCCGGAGGAGGTTGTTTGTTTGTAGTCATTGTGGCAAGTCACTTCACCAGGCTCCACTACAACTTTATTGCAGCCGCTAACGCCTCTCTCCTCTTAGACTGTGTAATTGTATCATTTGGCTTGGGATAGCAATGCACAAGCCAGAAATTTCAGCTAATTGTTGAGAACCGCAGCACCTCAGATTACGTCTGTACCCAAAATAAAGAAAAGAGTCCCCTCTCTGCCCCTGAGCCTCCTGATGAACTGATGTAGGCCCGAGGAACAGGAGCCTTGACCTGTGGAGGAGAACTCTGCCTGAGCGCACTGGAAGCATAAAAAAAAGGTTCAGGTACCCCTCTATGGCTCTGGTGCCAGGTAGACCTTGTTAGCTTGTACATTAGATCCTTCAAGCCCAAAAGGGTTACTATTACCGTCTACAGGACCTAGTGCCCAGGGCTGACTTATAGGGAAACTAAAAGGGGCTGCCTAAGCGCTAACATGTCCCTGACATATAGAGATATAGATATAGACCTTTCTTTGTAAATACGGTGCTGGTGTTTATTAGCTTTATGGGTCTAAGGTGAAAAGTGAAAAGCATATAAACTCTTCCCTATTTGGGGATAAAGCCAAACCAAAATACTAAAAAAAGTCCACGTGGAACACAAAACTTGAAAGCAGGAAACAAAGTCCTTTTCTTAAGTGTTAAAGCGGTTCTGCACCCATTTCATTTAGTAAATCTCTTTGCCTTCCAAATCAGGCAAAGAGTACTAAATGAAATGTTTTTTTTTTTTTTTTTTTTTTTTACTTACCTTGTAATTGAAGACTTCCGGTCTTCTCTCTCTGCGGCCGTGGGCGGGGTCTCTGCGTCCATCGTCGTCACGCCGCACTGTCTCCTGGGATCTGGTGTCATTGATCCCAGGAGTCAGTGCGGGCATCTTCCGAAATCTCGCGAGATTTCGGCCACATCTTCCGAAATCTCCCGAGATTTCGGCCGCATCTGCCGAAATCTCGTGAGATGTCGGCAGATGTGCCGTTACTGCGCACGCGCGAGTAACGGCGGTGCATGCTGGGCCATCTAAAGTTCCTGTGGGTGTTTCACATGACCACAGGCAAGATGGCCCCCAGCACTAAAGAAGAAGACGAGGAACTTCATCGGACGAAAACCGGCGGCGATCGAGATGGAAGATGGAACAGGTGAGTCCCCTAATAAAGGTAAGCATACTTTATATTACGTCCTAAAAAAAAAAATTTTTTTACAGAGTACAGAACCGCTTTAATTTGAGCTTGTGTATAATGGCCATCCATCACCTTTGGAAAATTATACACTGTGAGACCACCATCGCTTATGGAAGGATTGCAAGCTTACCAGCTAAATTTGACCTTTTAATTAAAGAAAGGTCAAACAAGGCTTTGACCAAACCATCCGATCCATCCCAGAGCGGTTCCAGAGGTTCTCCACAGTGGCAGATGGTTAGACACACGTGATCCTCCCAACATCATCCCAAATGGCTCATCACTGGGACATCAAAGGAAAATGCTCCAGATAGTGTAAAACCTTCTTTACATATTTATTGAAGTATAAAAACACACTTACATGGTAAAATCCAATATAGTGCTTTACAGAAATATCCTCGCCAGCCAAGCTAGAAGTATAACACCCGCACTTCCAGGAATACACAATGACGTCAGCACATCGCTCTGCCCTACGCATTTTGTCACATGTGCCGTTGTCCGGGGCACGATGTATAATTATCCAAAGGTGATGGATGCCCATTATGCACAAGCTCATATGAACACTTAAGAAGAGGACTTTGTTTCCTGTTTTCAAGTTTTGTGTTTCACGTAGACTTTTTGTAATTTTTTTGATTTGGCTTTACCTCCCGAGGGGAGAGTTTATATGCTTTTCACTTATTATCTATTAATGTGTATTTCACTTAGTAGCCTGACCCTTTATGCTAATATTTGAGTTACACTGTGTGAAATACCCCACGGTAGAGTTGCTAGTTCTTGTCACGGTATTATTTATTCTGTTTACTTCTGTTCAACACAGGCACATTTTATTTGTAATTTTTAGGTTTCAGTTTTAGGTAGCAATTGTGAATCGTAAGTTAGTTCAATTTTCTGTGCATGCTTGACTCACCACCATAAATTCCGAAGAAATATTCCTGGCAGACAGGTAGGAAGCATTTATTGTATGAATAGACATAGAAGTGGTTATTTACTAAAGCTGCATGGTGCAAAATCTGATGCAGCTCTGCATAAAAATCAATCAGGTTTTTTTGACAAAGCTTAAAGTGATTGTAAAGTCTCTTTTTTTTTTCAATGAAAATAACAAACATGTTACTTACCTGATCTGTGGGTTCTTTTTGCACAGAGCAGCCCAGATCCTCCTCTTATCGGGTCTCTCTTCAGCTATCCTAGCCCCTCCCTTCTGTCAAGTGCTCCCACAGCAAGTAGCTTGCTATGGAGGCACCCGAGACTGTCCATTCAGACACAAAGCCCCTGTTTGGCCCTGCCCCCTCTCTCTTCTGATTGGATAACTGACTTTGATTGACAGCAGTGGGAGCCAATGGCTCTGTTGCTGTGTCTCAGTCAATTAGGAGGGAGAGTTCTGGATTGCAGAGGCACTCGTGGACATCGCTATATAGAGATGGGGCTCAGGTAAGTATTAGAGGGGTGCTGGGGGCAGCTGCTGCACACAGAAGAATGCATTAAGATTAAAAAAACATTCTGCCTTTACAATCACTTTAACTGAATAAGCTGAGTTTAGAAGCTGATTGGCTACCATGCACAGCTGCACCAGACTGAGTGCACCAATTTTAGTAAGTCTCCCCCACAATGTCTCTTCTGCAATATAAACCTACCAGCCAGCAATGTTTCATCCCAAGACTAGGTTTCTATTTTAATACCATAGCAATTGACTATTATCCATTAGTATAGAACAGAATATTTGACAGGTTGCCCAATCTTTGCCCCCTGACCTTTATCCCACAACCTCTTACACTGCAAACTCTCAGCACTGCAGCCACACTCTTTCCCTGCCTTCAAAGCAGCTTTCATATATAAATTCTTTAAAAAAAATTACAAAAAGGCCGACCTTGACAAGTTCTCTCATCCATCTGCCTTTGTGACATTGGCCACCTGATACCGCCAACAACAGGGATGAGACGCAGCTGTTGGGTTTAGCACATTCCCTTGACTTTATTCTCACCCTTTCCATGCACTTTTGTTCCATATCTCAGTCTATAAGATACTCTGCACTTGAACTTTGTCTGCCTTTTGTCTGCTTCACAGAAGATTGACATGCAGACTCATTTTTGTTAAAGCTCAACCTCAGGCAAATATAAAGCACACAAATAAAGCAGTGAAATATTAATCCCCTTTACCACAGCATTCAGATCGCTAAAGATTGGGTCAGTGTTTTAAGCCAATCAAGTTGTTCTACAGTCAGAAGAATGATAGAATTGAAGCCTAATGCCCCATACACACAAGCGGAATTTCCGTCAGAAAAATCTTGGATGGTTTTTCCAATGCACGGTCACACAAAAGTTTGTTGAACTTTCGACCGTCAAGAACGCGGTGACGTACAACACTACGACGAGCCGAGAAAATTAAGTTCAATGCTTCCGAGCATGCGTCAAATTGTTTCCGAGCATGCGTAGGAATTGGTACAGACAATCGGAATATCCGATCTAAACTTTTTCCGAAAATTGAGAACCTGCTTTCAATCTTTTGCTGGCTGGAATTCCGCCAGCAAAAGTCCGATGGCGCATACACATGGTCGCATTTTCCGACCAAAGGCTCTCATCGGACTTTTGCTGGCGGAATTTTCTGATCGTGTGTAATGCGGCATAACTGCAGGCTCCACACTTTCTTTCCCTGGTCCCCACTAAATGTACCCCAGGTCGGACTCATGCCACAGGTCTTTTCCCCTTTGCCTCTTTCCCAGGGCTTAGTCCTCAGCAGGTTCCGTGGCAAGGGGTGGGCGAGAGGGGAAGCTGCCCTGAGCACAATTGTTTACTGTAGAGATGAGAGTGCCTTCCTTGTGTTACAAGGCTGACAGGAGTAGTGACAGCGGCAGTGATTTTGACAAGCAGGTGACCGAGTGACTGCTGGTCATAGGATCCCCTAAGCTTGCACATCATAACCAGGGGGAAGGCAGTTTGGCGTCTTTTTACCTGGGCACTGGATGACCTTGTCCCAGTGATGCAGAGAGCCATATTGACATGATAATATCAGTGCCTCTTTCCGTACCAATATATACGGAATGCAGGGTGCTATGATGATGTCCCCCATTGGGGCAGGCTACTGACTTTCTGCACTTACATTATGTTCTCAATCTTCTGAGTTGAGTGACACTGACCCAGAAACACTGAGGACATCTTGTGGTGAAAAGCAATTACTGTAGGGTACAGCTGTCGCTTAAAGCAGGTATTGTGGGCTGAGCTGAAATTTATACTGAAAAAAAAGTTTAGATTAGGCTTTAACCACCTCAATACTGGACACCTTCACACCCTTCCTGCCCAGGCCAATTTTCAGCTTTCACCGCTGTTGCACTATGAATGACAATTGGACAGTCAGGGAAAACTGTACTCAAATACATTTTTTTATAATTTTCCTCACACAAATAGAGATTTCTTTTGGTGGTATTTAATCACCGCTGTTTTTTTTTTTTTTTTTGCTAAAAAGGAACAACAATTTTGAAAAAAAATGTTTTCTTAGTTTCTGTCAGAAAATTTTGGAAATAAGTAATTTTTCTCCTTCACTGATGTGCGCTGATGAGGCTGCACTGATGGGCACCGATGAGGCAGCACTGAAGGACACTGATGAGGAGGCACTAATATGCAGCACTGATGGGCACCGATATGTGACATTGATATGCAGCACTGATGAGTGCTGATAGGCGGCACTTATGGGCAATGATAGGTGGCATGGATGGGTCGGCACTGATGGGTGGCACTAATGGGCACTGATAGGCGGCACTAATGGGCAGCCTCTGATGGGCACCGATGAGGCAGCACTTATTGGCATCACTGCACAGATTGGCCTTACTGATGTGCACAGACTGGTATCACTGATGAGCACAGAGTGGCATCACTGATGGGCACTGTTGGGGCTTCATTGTAATCAGGGCACTAATGATCAGTGCCCTGATTACCTATACACGTCTCCCCTGTGAGGATATGCAGCTGATCGGCTGTCCTCTCCTCACAGTCTGTCAGTGTGAGGTGAGGAAAGACGATAAATGGCATCTCCTTGTTTACATGTGATCGGCTGTAATTGGACACAGCCAATCACATGGGTAAAGAGCCACGGCAGGCACGATCGTGGCCAAACTGGGTGCCATCATATGACACCGTCCCAAAACAATAGCCGCCCCACTCCGCCGTCATTTGTCTATACGATGGGCGGGAGGCGGTTAAAGCCCAGTGGTGGAAAGGATTTTTTGTCTCCTTTGAGTCCAGCAATAAAATTCCCCCTCTCCACTCTGGAGCTCCCAACTGTACTTCCTGTTGGAACCTAAATTAAATGTTTCTCCTGTACTCTAATGCCCCGTACACACGGTCGGAAAATCCGACCACAAAATCCATCGGATTTTTTCCGACGGATTTAGTCCGACACTGGTGTTGCATACACACGGTTGGACAAAGTTGTCGGAAAATCCGATCATTCTGAACGTGGTGACGTTTGTTGCCTACGACGGGACTACGTAGAGGCTAGTAGCCAATAGCTTTGGTCTTGTAATGTGATCTGAGCATGCGTGGCACTTTGTCAGTCGGAATTCGCTACACACGATCGGAAAAAGTCTGATAGGACTTTGTTGTCGGAAAATTTGAAAGCAGGAGATAAAACTTTGTCCGTCGGAAAATCCGATGGAAAATGTCCGATGGAGCCTACACACGGTCGGAATTTCCGACAACATTGTCTGATAGGACATTTTCCGTCGGAAAATCCGACCGTGTGTATGGGGCTTAATACATAAGGTGTGTCTAAAAAGTTTGGTGAATGGTCCAATATCTCAATGGCATCAAGGGCCTGGTGGGCGCGCATGCACATGGCTATCCAGAAACACATCAAGAAGCGCTACCTAGCGTGGAGTACATGTGACCATCAGGGTACACCCACTGCAAGGCAGTCAGACGTAGTCATTGTGAGCGGTAGGGGCACAGTGCAATGAAATTGGGGAAAATGGCTATGGAGACACATGGAATGTTGGTGCAAGTGTACGGGACAGAAGCCATGAGCAGAAAATGTGTTTACGACTGGTTTAAACGATGGGAAGGAAATGTGTAAGGAGGAGCCACGTTCGAGTCGGGCTTTGACATGCAGAACCCCAAACATGATCGAGTGAGTGGGAAAAATGTTGGTACAAGATCGACGACTGACTCTACTATTGATGGCAGAGAAATTGGGCACTAGCAAGGACACGGTGCGCACCATCATCCGTGAAAATTTGGGTAAGCAGAAGATCTGTACCCGGTTTGCGACGCACAAGCTGACAGACGAACAGAAAGCGTAACGGATGGAAACCTTTGGAGATTTCATTACCATGTTCGATCAGGATCCATCCTTTCTGTGAACCATTGTCACTGGGGATGAGACCTGGTGCTATCAGTGGGATCCTGAATCCAAGCGGCAATCGATGTAATGGTGTTCACCGTCTTCCCCGCGACCCAAAAAGAGTCGCCTGCAAAAGTCTCCAAGATCAAGAAAATGTTGATCGCCTTCTTCAACAATGATAGCATCATCCAAGAATGTGTGACTGGGGTTCTGCAGTCAATTCCTAAAGAGGCCTTTGCTGACAGTTTCCAGAAGCTTCATGAACGTTACCAAAAGTGTTGTGAAGGATGCCGATTATTTTGAAGGCCGGAGGGGCCTTCAAAAAGTTTCCTCACTTTTCTATTTTTGTTGGAAACGGTGAGGGCGGGAAGAGTAGTAATTGGTCACGTCTGAGAGTGTGAGAGTGTCATGTGACTAGTCTGTCTGGCAACCCGGCTGACCTAAAACTTGTGCAGAGACTTTTTGAAGAACCCTTATATTTATCCAGCAAGCGTCCAACCAGGAATTAAGTAATCATTTTTGCTGGAAACATATTGGAGAGATGATTTCTGCTTGGCTGCTGTGGCTTTCATACTTTGCCTGTTATCATTGCCTAGTGCTTTACTGAATATTCCACTGCATGTAACAACTTTCCTCAGGTTAAAAAAAAACTAGAAGATTCTTTAAAAAAAAAAAAAAAAGCGGAGACCTACTTTCCTTGAGTTTATAGGGGTCTTTGATAAATATGGCAGGTTAAGTGAATTTCTCAGAGTCAACACTGTAACGGGAAGCTTTCATTATCTTTTGCTACCATTCCATCAATTTTTTTCCCTTATGTGAGAAATCTTTATCTATCTCTGCAGCTTCCTACCAGTCAACAATTTCCCTCATTGACCTTTTATGAAGATTTTATTGCTTTGTTGTGAACTTTTCATATCAGCTGGGAAAACTGGCAAATCATAAATATTCGACCATTTATTTTGTTATGCGCATGGTATAAAATGATGGTTCTCTTTTCTGTATATAGAAAATTTATTGCAGGTTATTGATGGCCACCCACATTATCGTCTTTATTAAAAAGGTAATGTTTATGTTTTCATTGTAAAATGTTGCTACATGAGTGACTGTTTTACTTAAAAAAAAAATGCAAGAGTATAGCTCCCAACTGTCCCTGAGTTCGAGGGACTGTCCCTGATTTAGAGCAATGTCCCTCTGTCCCTCATTCCTCCTCATTTGTCCCTCATTTTGGTCTGATCCATATAGTTGTATATAAAATGCACTTTTTATTAGGGCTGTGGAAATTAAAGATTCCTTCTTTGATTAATCGTTAATTTTTTTGATCGATCAAAATTTTTTTAATTGGTACTCACCTCTCTGCCGGATTCCGGGTCTTCAGGGAGTTCCGTCGGAGATCCGGTGACGTTCAAGTTCTGATTGAACGTAATGCGTACGGGGGAGGAGCTACGCATTACGTCACCCGCTGCTGCCCTACGGAACTAACACGATTGTCGGCTTTACATGCAAGGAGATCAGCTAAAAGTAGTTGGATCTGTATGTGCGTTATAATTAATCGTAATTAGTCGATTAATCGATTTTAAAAAAATATCGATTAATCGAACATGAAAATTTTAATCAGTAACAGCCCTACTTTTTATCTATCAAAGAGTGTTTTCCAGTGCTAAACCTTTCATCTGATTTCTAAATTGCTGCATTTGTAAATTCCAAAAGCCAATATAAAAGAATAGTAGTGGTAAAAAAAGGACTTGTGGGTTTAACCAATCTTGTTTTTTTGTACAATTCTCCTTTAAGGGGGCGTGGCAAGGGTGTGTGTCCTATGCCTGCATACTTTTGCTGATAGGTGTCCCTCATTCCCATCTCAAAAAGTTGGGAGGTATGCAAGAGTAGGCAAAAAGGAATCTAACTAGTACACTTGTGTGGCCCTGGTGGCTGGCTTTATAAAGGGGATCTAACCCCAAAAACAAGAGCATTATATAATGCAGCTTACCAATCCTAATGTGGTGGCTGCATTCATTTTGTTTTTTTCAGGCAATTTTTCCTCTATTTTCACTTTGTGGGCTGACTACTAACACACTTACTGTGTTAGGATGGCTATACTCATTCCTCCACTGTATCTATGGAGGAGGAGCAATTCTTGGAGTGCAGCATTGTCTCTCTGTAGAGAAGGTATTGTTAGATGGCCTAGGCCTGTGATGACGAACCTTGGCACCCCAAATGTTTTGGAACTACATTTCCCATGATGCTCAACTACACTGCAGAGGGCATGAGCACCATGGGAAATTTAGTTCCAAAACATCTGGGGTGCCAAGGTTCCTTATCACTGGCCTAGTAGATTTAGATAGACTTTACATAAGTGACTAACAAATGAAAGCCTAATGCCAGCTAACATTTTTTAAGCGCTTGCTGACCGCCCGGAGGGGCACTTTTACTGCTACAGGGCAGCAGCTGTGCACAGGATCACGTATATACTGTATACATGATCCTGCATTTCCGCCTGCACGGGGCGTGCGCGCGTGCCGCATCTGCTGTGATAATTCACAGCAGAAGCCAATGTGCGGGTGCCAGGCACTCAATGTCCTCTGGCTCCCGCTGATCCTTGCCAATACACAGCGAACTGAGATATGCCTATGCAAACAAGGCTTCACTTTAGGCTGGCCCCTTTTGCAGGTGTAGCTATGTAAAACATTGAAAATAAGTGCCTATACTGTTTAAAAAACAGTAATGCATTGACTCACCCTGCTCTGCACATACTCACTTGTTCTATATCCTCAGCACTCTGCCTAAAATCAGAGCACCATCAGAGGCCAATCAGCTGACAGTTTTAAGATTTACTGTTGCTAAAGGGAGAAGAACGCAACAGAAATGGCACAAACTGTGCAGTGGTAACACAGGTTTTAAGGGAAAATAGAAAAGCAGTAGAGTTGAAAGGACGAATTCTGATGCCAGTGAGACACATAAGAGTTAAACTACCAAGACAATGGGGTTAATTTACTAAAGGCAAATAGACTGTGCACTTTGCAAAGTGTAGTTGCATTCTGCAAAGTGCAGTTGTTCCAGAGCTTATGAGTAAATGAACAGAAGCTTTTCTGACTTCCATCATCCAATCATGTGCAAGCAAAAATGCTGTTTTTTAAATTTTCCTTGCACGTGATTGGGTATTCTTTACAAAGGGAAGCTTTACCTCATTTTCTAAGCTCTGGAGCAACTGCACTTGTAGAGTGCAACTGCACTTTGCGAAGTGCACAGTCTATTTGCCTTTAGTAAGTCAACCCCAGTGTTTTATCTTATCTCCCTAATATTCTCTCCTTTCCCTGTGAACTTCAGCACTGTATTGCTTCTGTCAGTCTTCCTCTCTAACTGAGCCAAGACATTCAAGGTTTCTACTAGTAAGGCTGGAGATATACATATTTTAATTGAAGAAAGTGACATATGGTTTTTGAGACCAAGGACAGGGGGTGAGTATCCAGTAGGGAAGTGACTGCTCTGGGCTTCAAAAAAATGGTGGCCTCCAGCAAGAAGAAACCAGAGCAATGCTGCAGTTTACAGCACAATGGGAATATCTACAGTAGGATACTGTGAGAGAATTTGTTACCATAGGAAATAGCGGTTGATTCAAGATACAGATTGCTGCATTCAGCTTAAAGGCGGGACCCGTGAGCACAGTTACGTTGTACACGGAGGGCGTGCGCACCCACTAGCCCCACCAATTAAATGGGAAGCACAGGTACGCCCATTTGCCCACCGCTGCCATTATGCCGACTTTTATCGGCATGCAGCGGTTGGCAAGTGGTTAAACCCAAAATCAAAAATGTAATCTTTGCAGCTTACCAATCATTAGATGTGGTGGCTGTATCCGTTTTATTTTTTTTTACTTCTTCCCTCTGTTTTCACCTGGTGATCCGGCCAATAACACAACTCCTGTGTTAGGCTGTCCCAACTCTGGATGAAGGAGAACAGGGGGTACTTTTTGGAAAGCAGCATTTTTAATCTGGGGGGGGGGGGGGGGGGGGGGGGTATTAGATGGACTAGCATATTTAGATACACTAACAAATTGAAGCTAGATTCCAGCTCACACTGCAGTTACACAGACAATTACAGCAAACTTTTTTCTTTTAGGATAAAGGTTTTACATGAATGAATAAAAGCAGATCATTGTCAGTGGTAAATGATTTATCTCAACTTTCTAACTGCTACATTTGCAGGAGAGCTTGTTCTGTTGAAAAACAACACACCTACTGGCTGGATCACCAGGTGAAAATAAAAGAAAGAAAGCCTAAAAAAACAAAAACAAATGCAGCCATCACATCTGACAATTAGTAAGCGGTAATATAATAAATGTTTGATTTTGGGTTTAATACTGCTTTATTCTTCTGATTCCTAATATAAAGAACCTATCTGCTGTGACAAGGTAGTCCTGATTGACCATCCTGAGTTGTCTGCTGGCAGGAGTGGTTGAGGTTCGGAGGCACTCTGTACAAACCCTTGGCTTGCTGGCAGTATTTGATTTGGCACTGGTCACCTTATTAGCTTAGGCAGGATTTAGAAATTCTACATAATTTTTAGGCGATGGGTCACAGATACAACTCATTTAATTGCCTACAGCCCAGCTGGCACTGTGTGCAGCCTGTCCATCCTACGTGGTGCCTTTAATGAGAGCACCCAGGGGCTGTAGAGCTTGATCTTCATATACGTAAAGTATGTGCAGGGGCCTCTTGATGTCCATTTTAAATGTATACCCTGGGTCTAGCCGCTGTAGAGTAGTGACAGGTTTACTTTAACTTTGCACAAATTCTTGGACCTATAGTACCTGGCAAAGCTCACAAATCATTGAAGCTACAAGAAAAACAAAGACAAAGCTACAAGCGTTCAGCCAAACATCTGTTCATTTTACATCCAGGAGACAGAGGAAGAATGCAAACAAAGAATAGATGCCCAGTATAAGTGCCAAGGCAATAAAAAAGCCTTCGGTACAGCTGAGGTGTTCTTTATGTTGAAATATAAGAGATGCCAGGCAGGGCGATGTCTAGAATTAATTTTCAGAACATCGAGTTGTGTGCCAAATAGGAAAACAAATGTGAAGATGCTGTAAATGGCAGACCACAGGGGTATTCCAAATACCTCCAGAGACACAAGAAAAAATGAATTCTGTGAACTGGTATCTGACCTCAGACCATCTTAGGTTTTCCTGAAGATGAAAGTTCTAGTCATCTAATGCAGAGGAGACATTGGAACTGTTGTTTGAGGATAACTCCTTTGCTGAAGCCTTTAACCACTTGCTTACTGGGCACTTAAACCCCCCTCCTGCCCAGACCAATTTTCAGCTTTCGGCACTGACGCACTTTGAATGACAATTGCGCGGTCATACAACACTGTATCCAAATTACATCATTTATCATTTTTTCCCACAAATAGAGCTTTCTTTTGGTGGTATTTAATCACAGCTGGGGTTTTTATTTTTTGCTAAACAAACAAAAAAAGGAAAATTTGGAAAAAATAAATAAATCATGTTTAATAATTTGTTATAAAATTTTGCAAACAGGTAATTTTTCTGCATCATTGATATGCGCTGATGAGGCGGCACTGGTGGGCACTGATAGGCTGCACTGGTGGGCACTGATAGGCTGCACTGGTGGGCACTGATAGGCTGCACGGATGGGCACAGATAAGGTGGCACTGATGGGGACAGATAAGTCGGTACTGATGGGCACAGATAAGATGGCACTGATGGGCCATGATGGGTGGCACGGATAGGTGGCACAGATGGGTGGCACGGATGGGCACTGATAGATGGCACTGATGGACACTGATTGATGGCACTGATGGGCACTGATAGGTGGCACTGATAGTTGGCACTGATGGGCACTGGTAGGTGACACTGATGGGCACTGGTAAGTGACACTGATGTGCAGCAATGTTCAAGCACTTATTGTGGGCACTGACAGGTGGCACTGTGGGCACTGACAGATGGCACTGTGGGCACTGACAGGTGGAGCTGGTGGGCACTGACAGGTGGCGCTGGTGGGCACTGGTAGGCGGCACTTGTAGGGGGCACAGTTGGGCACCGAGGAGCCAGGGCACATCGCGGTCAGCGCGAGGAGATAAAATAGCCGATTACCGGCTATGTTGTCATCACATGATCAGCTGTCATTGGCTGACAGCTGATCACGTGGTAAGGGGTTGGGATCGACCCCTTACTCGGATCTGTGATCCAGCGAGTCTCACAGACGCGCCCTTCAGGGGGCACGCAGGCCGCTCGTGCATGGGACAACATCAATGGACGTAGTCCCGGCAATGTAGATCCGTGCTGTAGCCGTCATTCGGCTATAGCGCGGATCTCTAGAGGTTAAACATAACAGAGATTAAAGATCAACTCAGAGCAGAACAAATGTTAGATGAATTCTTTGGCAATGCCTTGCTTTACTAGAGTTTTTGCTTCATTCCTGTATCAATGCAGCCGATCCTTCACAAAACCTCATTAGATTGTAGTGAAACATGGCAGTGGGGCACTGGTTTCCTGTTTGAATGAATCGTCACCATTGCCCACTCTCTGCGGTCCTGTAACAGCCCTGCTGTAGTTCGGGTCTACAGTGTCCACACTCTGTTATGTACCTCCCTGCATGTCCATTTCTGCATTGTTTAATTGACTATTTTAATTGGCCAGCAATAGTCTTACATGCGTATGGAGACACCAGTGGTGTACAAAGTGGCCTGTGGGCCAGATTTGGCCATTTACTAGCCTTTATCCTGTCTTGGGGCACTATTCTTCCCACTAATACGAGGCACTATTTCTCTCACTGACATCAACAGTGGGGCATAATTCATGCCACTAAAACCAACTATGGGGCATTATTCCTCCCATTAACACCAAAGATGGGGCACAATTCTTCCCACTGATACCAATGATGGTGCACCATTCCTCCCACTGATACCTACGATGCGGCAATATTCTTCCCACTGATACCAATGTTGGGACACTATTCCTTCCACTAATACCAACGATGGAGCACTATTCCTCCCACTGATACCTACAACAGGGCACTATTCCTCCCACTGATACCTAAGATGGGGCACTATTCCTCCCACTGATACCTAAGATGGGGCACTATTCCTCCCACATACCTAAGATGGGCCACTTTTCTTCCCACTGATACCTATGATGGCGCACTGTTCCTCCCACTGCTATCTATGATGGGGCACTATTCCTCACACTGATACCAATGATGGGGCACCATTTATCCCACTGATACTTATGATGGGGCACTGTTTTACCCACTGGTACCTATGATGGATCTAAATTCTTCCCACTGATACCAATGATGGGGCACTATTCCTCCACTGACACCTATGATGGGGCATTATTTTTCCCACTGATACTAATGATGGGGGACAATTCATCTCATTGATACCTATGATGGGGCAGTATTCTTCCCACTGCTACCAACGATGGAGCGTTATTCTTCCCGCTGATACCAACAATGGGGCACTATTCCTCCCACTGATATCTATGATGAGGCAATATTCTTCCAACTGATATAAATGAGTGGGGCACTATTTCTCCCACTGATAGAAATGATGGGGTAATATTCCTCCATTTACTCCAATTATTCCATTCCCTGGCACTCTTGTGTTTGGCTTTTCTAAATGCAGGTGAAGTCACCCTATAAACAACTTTTATGCCTCCCAGATTACTTTTTCCTATGTTTAGATTATTCTGCTGTAGGGTTTGTTTATACTGTGTTCAGCGTGCAGTTCTGCATGTGCATTTACATGCATTTGTAATGTGTTTGTGCCAAGATTTTTTTTACTGGATTGCATTAATATGCATTTGTGGTGTGTTCACATCTGTTCCACTATGTTTACATGCAAAAATTTGCAGCATGCTATACTTTTATAAATGCATATGAAAGCATTGCAATAGTGTAAACTTGGCTCATTGAAATACATATATTTTTCTTATATGCAGTCGTACTGCATTTAAATCATGTTCGACAGCATCCGGAGTTAATGAGCCCTTAGTTCAGAGCAATCATCTCTAGCAATAATTAATGTATCAAATGAATTACATGAGATGCACTCATGCACTCATACTGTAGGCCTGATTGTCAACTGAAAGTCAGGCTTTTTTGTTTTTAATTAGGTATACTGGGCCTAGACATAAATACTGTATATACTTGAGTATAAGCCGACCCGAATTTAAGCCGAGGCACCTAATTTTACCACAAAAAAATGGGAAAACGTATTGACTCGAGTATGAGCCTAGGGTGAGAAATTCGCAGCTACTGTAAGTGGAAAAGAGGGACAACAATGCCCATTTGCAGCCTCACTGTGCCCATTTGCATGCCTCGCTGTGCCAATTTGCAGCCATAGGTCCCCCGAACTTCAAACTCGGTAGTTAAGGGTTCCTAGATGCTCCCTAGCTGCTGTCTCTGGACCTAAAGGATCACGAAATGACATTGCTGCAGATGGACACAATTGACCAACTTTGGGAACCCCTTATTTCAGGGCCACTTGGTGCTAGAAGCCCAGCTTATAATGTAAATGTAATTGATTGTTTTATGTATTTTATTTAAATATATAGTGCACTGTATGTGTATATATATATATATATATATATATGCATATACTGTGTGTATATACAATTTTTCTAGGTAAATATATTTCTAAAGATGCTATTGACATGAAATTTTCACCACATGTCGGTAACAATCCATACATACAAAGAAACCAAAACAAATAAGTTCAGAAATGAAGTTATGTATAATAAAATGGAATGACACAGGGAAAAACGATTGAACACGCTGCCTGAAATTTAATACTTCATACAAAATGCTCTGTTGGTAATAACAGCTTCAAGACGCCTCCTGTATGGAGAAACTAGTCTCATGCGTTGCTCAGGTGTGATTTTGGCCCATCCTTCCACACAAACAAATCTTGAAGGTTCCATGGGCCTCTTCTATGAACTCTGATCTTTAGTTCTTTCCATAGATTTTCTATTGGATTCAAGTCAGGTGATTGGCTGGGCCATGACTAGTGTAGCCCAGATATGACCCCCTTAGCTGGAACCATCTTACTCCATATATTTTCTTACTTAAATAAATAAGAGACCACACCAGTTATGGAGTTAAATGGCCATAGCAGCTAATTTATTAAAAATACCAAAATACCAAATAAGAACTCCAATTTTCTTATTGAAATAAATAAAACATAAATAACATAAATAACACCATAACATTAACCCTTTCAGACCCCTGCTGAAAAGCAAACAAAACAGGTTAAACCCCCATATTTATTGGTCAGTGACGGAGCAACAGTGCTTAAAGCACAAACCTGATATCACTGATATCAACAACAGGGGGCACTGCGGGAGATAAAGAAACCCTTGGGTCTCTACCATACCACCCTGATAACCAACATTCCCGCAGTGCACGATAACCATAAACATCAACAACGTTTGATGTAACAAGGAGGGGCCATCTATTGATGAGCCCCCCACACACTTACCACCTCTATAACAGCTGCCGTCACTGACCAACAAAATAAACAACGCCAACCCCTTTAAGCTGTCATGACGAAAACAAAAACTCTTCCCGCGACCTGAAACGACAATGAAAAACATTAACACATCCAATAACGTACTACCTAATAAAACAAGGGAAGGGTGGGTGGGAAAAACCTGCCTCCTCGTGTCCCGACGCTCCCGCACTGCCTGGCTAGCTCCGCCCCTCCCTTTTATACGACCACTCCCCCCTTGTACATTACAGGGCCCTCCCCTGCCCTGTTAACTGTTTACTGGCCGGAGTGTGTCACTTGACACACTGTCATGTACGGCCCTCCATTAAGTTCCCCTTCTGTCCACTGCACTACGGTCCTTTCTTGACTAGTGTAGCCCAGATATGACCCCCTTAGCTGGAACCATCTTACTCCATATATTTTCTTACTTAAATAAATAAGAGACCACACCAGTTATGGAGTTAAATGGCCATAACAGCTAATTTATTAAAAATACCAAAACACCAAATAAGAACTCCAATTTTCTTATTGAAATAAATAAAACATAAATAACATAAATAACACCATAACATTAACCCTTTCAGACCCCTGCTGAAAAGCAAACAAAACAGGTTAAACCTCCATATTTATTGGTCAGCCTGTACACGGATCTGGCCATGCGCCACGACGTCCTTGCCACCATATCGGACCATATCAACATGGTCCCAGGGAAAGTGGCGCAGAGGAACATAATGTCTGCCTTAATATCCGCTATTAAGTCCCTCACCGTCCTCACCCCCAAATCATTGCCGCCGGCATGAATGACCAGCACATCAGGTGGTCGGTCCAACCACGCGTACCTCTCTACCTCCGGCACCACCCTGCCCCACATCATGCCCGGCCTACCTAACCACCGGATAACTGCCTCCCTCCTGGAGATACCCAGCTGTCTCCCACCTGGTCTCACGTCCCCCCTCCTGGCACCCCAGCACACGTACGAATGCCCGAGGATCCATACGAGGAGCTGTCGCCCCGCATCTGTAATAACAAGCACAGCATTACCAACACAACCCACATAATAATTCAACTTTATGCTGCACCCCTGAACTGCACCCACCTCACACCAAACTTATAAAACATTTTTTTTTTTTTTTTTTTATTCATACACCAACTGTGGCCGAATATAACTGCGGAACCGCTGCGATTCCCATCTCCCCAACTTTTGCACATCCACCTCATCCAACCCGTACCTGGCAGCTTCTGTAGCCGCCCCAATACGGAAGGAGTGTGAGGCGTAGGCGTGACTGTCCAAACCCAACATCCCCAAACACTTTCGCAGCACTGCTACGAATTGAAATTTGGATAAGTACCGTCCATCCTCATGTACTAACAATGGCCCTTCCCCCCCCCGGTCTTTTTGTCAAAAACTTTGTCACCGTCAGCACCGGGCAAACCCCACAACCTTGTATTGCATACAAACTCACCTGCGTCCCTTTTCCACTTTGGTCCGTTTTTGATCTTCTCAACCTGACATTGATCCTATCGTCCCTCAATTCCACATCCTGAACCAACAAACCACCCGCCACCTTTTTTGAGGGACTGACCAACTCCCCAATCCTAAATGCCCCAAAGAATGCTAAAGCAAACGCTGCTAAAAACAAGTTCACCTCGTATCCCGATTGGCACACCCCCATAAGCTGCCCCCTTATGTCTACCAAGTTATTAAATGTGATAGGGCGCCGCTTATCCTTACTCTTATGCGATTTCCTATACCCCTTAATAGCCTGCTTCACCCAGAAGTCCTTCGTCACATCTTCCTTTCTCCTCAATTTGAACCAAAACGCGAGCCCCGCCATCCTCTTTTCAATCGCAGATACTGATTTTCCAACTTCCATGTCCCTTGCCACCAGATCAAGTAACAACAACCTGTCCCCCGGATCCTCCCCCCCGGACTTAGCTACGGACTGAAGGTCAGTCCATTCCCCCCACACCTTGGAGTATGCAGACCATGTTGACTCACTTACAGACCTCCGGATCCAATCCGCCGTGGTTCCAATGCTAACTCCCACATCCAGCCCGGGCATGGAACACCCTCCGCTCGTGCTGCCGGTGCCAGCTCCCTGAACTTGTCCCACTGAAAGCGAGACAAGGCATCAGCTAACGTGTTCTCTCTACCCGGAATATGAACAGCATACAGAAAGATGTTCAACCGCATGCACCGCAGCACCAGCTGCCGCATCAACCGTATAACCGGCGGTGAAGCTGCCGACATGTTGTTGATCACCTGTACCACCCCCATATTGTCGCAATTCAACCTCAACTTGAGGTTCCTGCAAGATTCACCCCACAACTCTAACGCCAGAACCACTGGAAAAAGTTCCAGGAGTACCAGATTTTTCTGAAAACCTAGCTCCACCCACGACTGCGGCCAGGGTTCCGCGCTCCATTGTCCCTGAAAGAAAGCCCCATAGCCTGTAGATCCCACGGCGTCTGTCACCAACTCCACATCGAAGTTACTTACCGGTCCTGACATCCAAACAGCCCTACCGTTGTACCCTTCCAGGAACTGATCCCATATCCGTAGATCCTCTTTATGCTCCTTGTTCAACCTAATGAAATGCGTGGGCGCCCTCACACCCCTAGTCGCTGCCGACAACCGTCTACAAAATATCCTCCCCATAGGAATAATTCTACACGCGAAATTTAACTTCCCCAACAAGGATTGTAGCGTGCGCAACTGAACCTTTTTACACCCATAGGTTTTTTCCACCAAATTCCTCAGATCCACTACCTTTTCTTCCGGCAACCTACATTCCATGGCCATGGAATCTATCACTATGCCTAAAAAACTCAACTCTGTACGTGGGCCCTCCGTTTTATCAGCTGCCAACGGCACCTGAAATTTGTCCGCAATGTGCTGCAACGTGGACAACAATATCGCACACACATTGGAAGCCGGAGGACCCACGCACAAAAAATCATCCAAATAGTGGATGACGGAATCAATCCCTGTAACATCCCTCACTACCCATTCCAAAAAGGAACTAAACGCCTCGAACATGGCGCAAGAAATGGAACACCCCATCGGTAAACACCGATCTACGTAAAACTTTCCCTCCCAACAACATCCCAACAACCTAAAACTCTCCGGATGCACTGGTAAGAGCCGAAATGCTGCCTCCACGTCAGATTTCGCCATAAGCGCCCCCCTTCCATACCTCCTCACCCAACGTACCGCGGCATCAAATGACGTGTACGATACCGTGCACGCTTCCGGGTCTATAAAATCATTGACCGAACCCCCTTTGGGAAACGATAAATGATGAATGAGCCTAAACTTATTCAGCTCTTTCTTGGGTACCACCCCCAACGGGGACACTACCAAATCTTCCAACGGCTTGACCTCAAATGGTCCCGCCATCCTGCCCAACCCCACTTCTTTGGCCAGTTTCTCAGACACTACTTCAGGGTGTTGCAAGGCTGATTTCAAGTTTTTGGCCAGTGGTGGAACCGCTGACAATGAGCATGGTATCTTGAAACCTTCCTTGAACCCCTTGCTCAACAATAACGCCGCCGCTCTATCCGGGTACCTATTTAGGAAAGGCTGCATCCTTTCCCAAATCATCGGCGTCGTCCCTCTTATGCCCAAAGTCTCCAGCCCGCTTGCCCTTTTTAAAACATCTGGCGAGTGTGTGGCCCCCCCCGCAACCTGAGCATTCATGTTTAAATTTACATGTTCCCCCAAATTTACAGGCCCCCTCATTGTACTGCCAACACACTCCCCACTTCTTTCCGGCCGGAGATCCCGAGGAATGGCTACCTCCGGCCCCCCCTTGAAATGTCTGTGCCGGCGTCTTGGCAGACGCCATCAGCCTCATCCAAAGGCTGATATCTTTGTGGTCCCACCGTAATGCCGGCCGGACCGCCCTGCGCTGTCGGAACTGCTCGTCGTACCGTAACCACGCCGTTCCCCCGTAAACCCGATATGCTTCCCCGATGGCGTCCATGTAACAGAACAACGCCGAACAATGTTCGGGGTTCTTCTCTCCAATCACCCCCGCCAATATAGCGAACGCCTGTAGCCAATTGGCGAAAGTCCGGGGAATCAGCCTATACCTCCTCTTTTCTTCATCGTCTTTTTTACTGCTATCCGGTTTAACCCTATCAAGGTTGAATTTTTCCAGGGGCAGCAAGGAGAAAATCTCCACGTACTCCCCTTTCCAAATCTTCTCCCTGACCTCCTGTTTTAAGTGAGCCCCCAGGGGTCCCTCGAAACAGACGTACACCTCGCATTTTGCTGCATCCGCCATGCGCACAATATCGTCCCTCGCCGTCAGTTCCTTCGTCCCCTTTTCCGTCTCACTTACCTTGTCCGTTCCCCCTTCCACCGAGGCAATCTGACTGTCTGACGTTGCGTCAACTACCACCCCACACCCGGCGGCCGCCCCCGCCTCTGTTCCACCAGCTCTCGAATTTACCCCACCTTCTGGTGCCTCACCCCTATTACCAAAACGGCCTATCAACACCCTCAAACCCTCTAGCAATTCCTGTATTTGCCCCGACCCACTCTCCGCCCTCCCGCTCACCGCTCGCGGTTGGTCCGTTACTGCCAACGACGGCGCGGGAGATGGCCCTGGGCTCTCCCCACTAGTACCCGCACCCATCAATGACTGTAAAACTTTAACAAAAGCACTGTTGTCAGTGGACTTACCGGGCTGACCGGGCGGGGGTCCCACAGCCGCTGCACGAGCCTCCACCGGCGGGATAGGGCGACCGAGCTCCTCCTCCTCCTCTTCGGACAATTCTCCTTCTGACCGAGATTCTTCCTCCTGCGCACAAAACAAGGAACGCTCCCTCGGAGAGGGGCTCCGGTAAGTAGCATGTCTCCTTCCACCCGCACCTCTGTCTCGCTGCACTCCGCTTCCCGTCTGAGCCGAATTCCCCCGTGCAGGTGGGCCGGTACGGGCTCCGCTCCTGCTGACCTGATTCGCTGCTCCGCTGGCTGGTGGTGCCCCGCCATCCCTCCCGCCCGCTGCCATGTGAGCCCCCCTCCCCCCTCTCGCCGGTGCTCCTCTGGCCCTTCTGTCCTCTCCCCCCGACTCGTGCAGAGCCGCCGGGGGATTCGCTGTAAAGGCACGTCTGGGGGCCGATGCCCCCCTCCTGGCCGTTGCCCGAGTGGCCTGTGAATCCCCACCCCCCTGCTCGTGCAGAGCTGCTGGGGGGGCGCGTTACTTGAAGAGCCTGTTGCCTCGGCCATCTTCTTCCCTTTTCCAGCCCTCCCCCCACCCCCCCTTCCACCAGTGTTCCTCCTTCCCCCCATCTCGTGTGGCGATGCTGGGGCCGTTGAGGCTGTTGAAGCACTGCCTCCTGGGGATCCTCTCCTTGGTAGGCCCCCCTCCCCCCCCCCCCCTCCACCAGGCCTGCCGCCTGTCTGTCTGCTGGCCAGTCCTGCATCCTCCCTCTGCACCCGTTTAGCTGGTGGGGTAGATCGGTCCCCCCTGGGGCTCCTTACCATGCCTGAAGGTCCCGCTGTGGCCCCAGGGGAGTACCGCTTCGGCGGCCTGGACACGCGGCCGCGTGGCGCCGCGCCGCCATCTTGGATTTTTTCGGCTGCATCCCGGTCTTCTGTGGAGCTCCCTGCTCCATCCAGCAGCGCCTCGATCTGCCTCCTGACCCACTCGGGTCCTTGTTCCGCCGCCGCCGCCCGCACAAACGACGCAAACCCGTCGGCCATGTTCACTGTGAAGCGAGGAGCAGAGTAAAAACCTGCCTCCTCGTGTCCCGACGCTCCCGCACTGCCTGGCTAGCTCCGCCCCTCCCTTTTATACGGCCACTCCCCCCTTGTACATTACAGGGCCCTCCCCTGCCCTGTTAACTGTTTACTGGCCGGAGTGTGTCACTTGACACACTGTCATGTACGGCCCTCCATTAAGTTCCCCTTCTGTCCACTGCACTACGGTCCTTTCTTTCTAGCAACTTTATTTCCTTTTTTTTTTTTTAAACCAATTGACAATTTCCTTGGCTTTGTGTTTGGGATCATTGTCTTTCTGAAATGTCCACCCTCCTTTCATCTTCATTATCCTGGTATATGGCAGCAGATTTGTATGAAGAATGTCTTGGTACATTTTTCCATTCATCCTTCCTTCAACGATATGAAGTTTGCCAGTACTGTATGCTGAAAAACAGCCCCACACCATTATCTTCCCACCTCCAAACTTCACTGTTGGGGGTGTTTTTAGGGTGATGTGCAGTGCCATTTGACCTCCAAACATGGTGTGTATTATGGCACCCAAAGTGTTGAATTTTGGTCTATATGGACTATATTCTCCCAGTATTTCACAGGCTTGTCTAAATGTTGTGCAACAAACTTTTAACAAGCTTCAACATGCTTTTTGGAGATGGAGTCTTGCGTGGTAAGTGTGCATACAGGCCATGGTGCTTGATTCTTTGAAACAATTTTACCTGCTAATTCCAGGTCTTACTGAAGCTCTCTACAATTGGTCCTTTGCTATTGGACAACTTTTCTGATAATTCTTTTTACTCCTCTGTCACCTGGTCATGGCCAGTTTATGGTGAAATGATGCTCTTTCCCCTTCGGGGTTATGGCCCCAACAGTGCTCACTGGAACATTCAGAAGTTTAGAAATCCTTCTGTAACCAATGCCATCAGTATATTTTACAACAATAAGGTTGCAAAGGTCTTGAGAGAGCTCTTTTCTTTTACCCATCTTGAGATGTTTCTTGTGTGACACCTTGGTAATGAGACACCTTTTTATAGGCCATCAGTTGAGACTGAACCAGCTTACATTAATTTGCGCTAACAAGGGGCAGGCTTGCTTTCTAAATACTGATAGATTTCAGCTGGTGTCTTGACTTTCCATGTCTTTTTGCACCTCACTTTCTTTGTGTGTTCAATACTTTTTCCCTGTGTCATTCCATTTTATTACACATAACTTAAAGTGGATGTAAACCCTCTCTCTATACCCAGTGAAGTGAACAGCCTCAGATGATACAGAGATGAAACAAATCTCCCTACATAAGTTTTACATGTATATCTGCTGTCTTCAGCTTTCTATATTCTTTAGAAAGTGCACATTGTGTTAGAATTTTTACTTCCTCTTTCAGCAGTGGGAGAGGAGTCTGGGCATACACTGTGTGACAGCTGATTGGAGGAAAGGCACCCCCCCTCCTCCACATAGATACTTGCAGAGCTGTGCTGTGAATAGACCAGCTATCTGCTAATCTATTTATAGCCCCCACCCTGACACAAATTTTCAGCTGCTTTTATCTCATGTGTCAGAGAACTTGTCAGAAGTTTTCACGCTGATAACAGAAGAACGGAGCAGCAGAAAATCACGGGACTTTGTGCTTTGGATAGAGATAAGTAAACACTACAGATATATGTGCCTAGGACAAATTTCATGACTTGGGTTTACATCCACTTTAATTTCTGAACTTATTTGTTTTTCGATTCTTTGTATGTATGAATTGCATGGGTTGTTATGGACATGTGGTGAAAATTGCATGTCAATAGCACCTTTAGAAATATATTTACCTAGAAAAATGGTGACGTGTTCAATACTTAAAGAGGAAGTAAAACAAAAAAACGGAACCTGCAAGGCAAAGGCATAATGAGCTAGTATGCATAACATACTAGCTCATTATGAATAACTTACCTGAGAACGAAGCCCCCGAAGCGACCCCCGTCCACGACCTCCGCCGCCGCTTTGACTTCCGGGTCTCGCTGCTCCAGCGCTGTCATTCGCTGGAGCGGCGAGGATGTCACATCACGTGATCTCGGCATGCTCAGTGCGCGGTAGACAGCGATGCCTGTTTTTTTTTTTCTAAATAACTCCTAAACCATGTAGGTTTAGGAGATATTTATTGGACCTACAAGTAAGCCTTAATCTAGGCTTACCTGTAGGTCAAAGTGGTTTGTAAGGGTTTACAACCACTTTAATTTACGTGCTGTATGTATATATGTGTAGCATGGCCCCCTTGGGGACTGCTGAGAATTACCTGCTCATTTGCACGGCCATGACCAAGTGAACCTTCCAACCCACCTGACACTCTGGGCTCAGACTATAAAGCAAGAATCAAACAACTCAGTAATATAAGGTTCTGAAATATTTTACTTGAACCCAAATTGGAAAAGTTATTTCACAAAAGGAAGGAATAGATCCGCTAAGCTGGGATAACAGCACCAACTCAGCAAACAGTGGATGTTTCAGTTAACCTCCCTAGCAGTATTCCCGAGTCTGGCTCGGGGTGAATTTTTACTACCAAAAGCGGTAACCCAGAGCCACACTCGGGATCGCATCGCAGGATCCAGGCAAAGTTACTTACCTTGTCCCCAGGATCCTGCGATGTTTCCCCGCTGTGTGCGGGCTGTGTCCTCCGCCGGATCTATTGCTGTGCCGGGCTCCGTTCCCTGGAGCGTCCTGACGCACGGGGGCAGAGCCCGTGCCAAATTCAAAAAGTGAAAAACACATACAGCACACTTGTAATCTTACAGATTCCATTACTGTATCAAATTATTTCACATCCCTTTTGTCCTTAATTCTTTGTCAAGTGCCCTGCATGCAGTTTTATATTATAAATACTGTTCTTTCTGCCTGTATACTTGAGATTGTCCATGGCAACCAAAAAGGGTCCCTTTACGTCAAAAGCAGCTTTAGACCAGCTAGAAAACAGCGATAATAAATTAGAATCACTTGCAGAAATGAGTGATAGTGATTAGTGGGGAAATTTGTCATCAAACACTTTACACGATATAATAATAATAGACCCGCCCCTTGCTTACACGCTATAACAGATCTGCCCCTTGGTTAGAGTAATAATAGAGCAGCCCCTTGGTTACACGATATATAACAATAATAATAAATGCGCCCCTTGGTTACAGTAATACTAGACCCGCCCCTTAGTTACACGTATAGAATATTTAAAGAAAAGTCAGTTACTTTGCTGCGTAACTAATTACTTTTCCAATGTAGTAACTGAGTTACTAACGCAATTACTTTTTGGGAGAAGTAATTTGTAACTTAACTAATTACTTTTTTAAAGTAAGATGACCAACACTGGTCTGGACGTGGTGGTAGGGTCCATGGATCCCCTACCGTCATTCTTATGATCTCTGCATACCAGAATCTTCTGGGCCACAAGAATCACTGACTTCCCTTCCTGCTTGACCCTCCAAAGAAAATCGCGGAAGCAATAGAATAGGAGGGAATGCATAAATCAGTGATTCCACAGGAACACCAAGGCCTCTGTTCGGCATGCTAGTGGATCCCTTGTTCTTGACACAAAGTTGTTGATCTTGTTGTTGAACCTGGACGCAAACAGATTTATGTCCAAGATCCCCCATCTCCAGCATATTGCCAGGAAGATATCGGGGTGAAGGGCCCATTCTCCCAGGAACAACTGCTGGCAACTCAAGTAGTCCGCCTACCAATTTTCTATTCCTGGAATGAAGACTGCTGATAGGCAAGTTACATTGTTATCTGCCCAAGTTAAGATATGATTCACCTCTCTCTGGGCCGCACGACTTCTCGTGCCCCCTTGGTGATTGATATAGGCCACTACTGTGGCATTGTCAGATTGGATCCTGACAGGAAAATTCTGTAACCTGAGCGTCCAGGCCCTCAGGGCCAAGCGTGCTGCCCGAATCTCTAGAATGTTGATGGGCAAGGTCATTTCTGATCTGAACCATTTCCCTTGGACAGTCGCCTCTTTCAGGACTGCCCCCAAACCTAAAAGGCTGGCATCTGTTACCACCTTCCAGGTAACTGGTAGGAAGGATTTTCCCTTCTGCAGATTCTTGGTTATTAACCACCAACTAAGGCTCCAGCGCACCCTTGGAGGCAGACACATTGGAAAATCTAGTGATTGGACCGTCTTGTTCCAAGCCCATAGGATACTGTTTTGCAGCAGCCTCGAATGAAACTGAGCATAAGGAACGGCCTCCCAACAACCTCATGCAAAGTCGAATGGAAGGATTCTTCTTTGCCTTGACCACCTGAATCAGTTCCTTTATGGCACCGATCTTTGGCTGGAGAAAGAATACCCTTTTTTGGGCTGTATCTATAATCAGACCCAAGTATTCTAATCTCCTTGATCTTTTTAAGGAGGATTTCTGTAGGTTGAGAATCCAACCTAGGTATTCCAGGTAGTTGACTGTGGTGATCATACTTTGATCTAAGCGGGCTACCGACTGGTCTATCAAGAGTAGATTGTCTAGGTACACTATAATCGTTATACCTTGGGCCCTTAATCTGGCTAGAGGAGGGGCCAGGACTTTTGTCAACCCTCGAGATGCAGTAGCTAGACTGAAAGGCAGAGCTACAAACTGAAAATGAAGATTTTCTACCTCGAAGCATAGATATTTCTGGCGAGCGGGGAAAATTGGCACATGGGAGGTATGCATCCTTGATGTCAATTGACGCTAAAGACGATCTTTGAGATCCAGAATGGGTCCTGACATCTCCATTTTGCTCTTGCTTGGGGACCACCGTGATCACTTTTGAGAAAAAAGATAGTCCAATGCTTGAAAGAGAGACTTCTTTTTCTCTGGATCCTTGGGAACGTTTGAGCTGAGAAAACGAGGAGGGGACTCTAGCTTGTACCCTAGAGCTATTGAAGAAGTCACCCATTTGTCTCGACAATCTTCCTGCCAGACCCTTGAGAATTTCAGAAGTCTTCCCCCCCATTCGAGCGAGCGGGGGCACCCCTTCATAAGAAGGCTTTAGTATTTTCTTTTGTAGGTTTCCTCCCCCAGGACTTCCTTTGTCCCTGGGGTTGACCCTGAGGTTTACCTCTTGAACCTGACAGTGGAGGCTGTTGTGACTGCCTGGAGGCTGATGCCCCTGGCACTGGAGAAGGAGCTTGTTCAAATGAAACATGTTTACTCCTCTTCCTAACTGGCAAGAGAGTACTTTTTCCACTAGAACTTCTTTGGACGTATTTATCCAAATCATCCCCAAACAGCCGTTCACTGTGAAAAGGAAAACTAGCCAGAAGCTTTTTGCATGGTGCCTCGGCTGACCAATTTTTCAACCATAAGATTCTACCCATATGCACCAGCCCAAGCGTAAGGCGTCTATTGCAAAACATGACAACGCTGGTAGTTTGGCTAAATCCTGGGCCTGCTGATTAGGAATAACCTTGAGCACCTGTTTAAACTGGTCTCTCAAGGATTGATATACACCCATTCATGCCAGCGCAGGCACTGAACCTGAGTCACTAAACCTGCCAGAGAAAAGGTGTTTTTTTAATAGGAATTCCAACTTTTTGTCTGTTGGCTCCCTAAGCATTTGAGCATTGTCTACCGGACAAGTCAAACTTTTATTCACAGAGGATATAGCAGCGTCAATTGCTGGTATCTCCCACTTTTTAGTGAATTTCTCCTCCATAGGATAAAGTGTTGAAAACTTTTTAGGAGGAAAATTTTTTTATCTGGGTGATCCCACTTAGAATACATAAGTTTTTCCAGCAATGAATGGACAGGAAAGGCATGTGCAGCTTGAGGAGGCTTTAGCGAACCCAAACAAGAAGAGGGCTTATCAACCGACTCAGTTAAGGGTAGCAAAAATCTGGAACGGATCATCTCAGCAAGAGATTGCACCAACAATCTATCAGATTGTGAAGCTGAGCCTTCCGCATTTGACCCCCTCAGAAGAGGAGTCATCGGCCCCTTCATGGTCCCCTGAGGGAAATTTATCTTCCCCCACCCTGAGATCCTCAATTTGAGGGTCCTGGGTAATGGAAGGGGACCTGTCGCGTTTTGTCCCACGCTGGATGCAATTAAAGCCGCTAACCTATCTTCCAAACCTATCATGGCTGCAGAAAAAACCTCTTCAGTAATATAGACAGGGGCTGTAGTGTTGGAAACAGTTGCAACATTTGATGGCCCTGATGGCTCACTCTGACCAGCCACCTCAGATCTCTCAGGGGAGGATGCAATTGTAAAGATGAGTTTAGGCTTTTTAGAGCTTGAAGGAGTCCCTCTTGAGACCTTTTTTGGGGTGTTTTTACCTTCCCTTCTGACCATAGCCCGATGCACAAATGTAGAGGTACTACCAGAAGAAATTGCACCCACTGCTTGAGCAAATAGTCCAGCAACTGCCACTGCTATTAGTGCTCAGCCTGGTGCTTTAGTAAATGTGCCAAGGGAATGCCCGTGTCACCACTTACTTACATCCTTTTTGCTCTTGTGTCCCTCGGACAGTTGCAGAAAGCAGAATGGAGCTTTTTAAAAGTTCTCCCGCGCTGGGCATTGCTGCACTCCAACGCTGCACTAAGCCCCTCCTCCTTCGTAAAAAAAAAAAGGGTGTTTCCTGCGCGAGCGCGGGCCTCCGATCCAACGGGATCGGCGTGCGTGTGTTTGGGGGGGGGGGGGGGTGAGAGGCGTTTGTGACAAACCACTGTGCAGGTGGTGGAAAAAGAAGCAGCATCCGCCGATCGTTTCTGGCTTGCCCCTCTATCCAGTGAGAGGGGGAGAGCTTCTGTACAGGTGGGGGGTGTTTTAGGAAAAAATCCCCCCCCAACACCTTACTGAAGGCCTGGGACTGCTCGCCGGAGGGAAGTCTGCAACTTCTGCTGATTACAGAGTGATCTGAGGAAAGCTCTATACACCTTCCAGTGGTGACTTTTAGGCATGACAACAATTACTTTTTAAAGGAGACAATTCATAAAAGAATTTAAAATTCCTTAGAAATCTCCACTTACCTTTCCCGCAGCAGGGATTCTGTGGTAAAACCAACAGACCCAATCTTCACCTCTCAAGGTGGGCTCCGTTAAAAAACCTTCAGGAACCGGGGCCCCCCTTTTAATCGGGGGATCCACACTCCTGGACCCGTAAAGCACCCCACCAGGAAAACTTTATAGCTGAAAAAAAACAAAGCACTAGATTCCGGGGTCCAGCTCTCTAAAACGAGAAGAGTTATGGGGCTAAACCTCGCTTCTTCCGCCACGAGGCCCGGGTACCATTCAATTTGGCATGAAAAGACACTTTAAATGGATCCGGCTGCATGGCTTGCCCCAGCAAGGAATATTCCAGTGGAGCTCAGCACAGCACATCTTTACTCGTGACCAACACCTAAGACATTGGCGAAAAAGACTGAGGTACTCCCAGTAGTGGGAGGGGTTATATAGGGAGTGGACTTCTTGTGTTAGGGTGTGCCAGTGTCCATCAGCTGAAGGTGGCCTATAACCCACATAGTAACTACTATGGCTCTGTGTCCTGTGATGTACGATAAAGAAAAAAGGACTGCGCCCTTTTCTACTTTTACAGACCAGAGGTAGCCTGGACAGCAGGATCCATTACCACCAGGCCCCTTAGAGCCGACAGGCGTCTGCCAGCTAGAAATTGAACAGGCACGGATGCGGGCAGGGGATCTGCTCTTAGCACCCCTGCTGGCTGGGCTCTGCTCTGTTTGAAAGGTAACAGTTCTCTTTACTTACAGAAAACATTTTCTCTTTAACCATTTCAGCCCCGGACCAATTGGCAGCCAAAGGACCAGGCCCCTTTTTGCGATTCGGCACTGTGTCGCTTTACCTGACAATTGCGCGGTCGTGCGACATGGCTCCCAAACAAAATTGGCGTCCTTTTTTTCCCAAAAATAGAGATTTTCTTTTGGTGGTATTTGATCACCCCTGCGGTTTTTATTTTTTGCGCTATAAACAAAAATAGAGCGACAATTTTGAAAACAATGAAATATTTTTTGCTTTTTGCTATAATAAATATCCCCAAAAAATATATAAAAAAAACATTTTTTTTCCTCAGTTTAGGCCGATATGTATTCTTCTACATATTTTTGGTAAAAAAAAAAAAAATTGCAATTAGCGATTATTGATTGGTTTGCGCAAAAGTTATAGCGTTTACAAAATAGGGGATAGTTTTATAGCATTTTTATTAATATTTTTTTTTTACTAGTAATGGCGGCGATCAGCGATTTTTATTGTGACTGCGACATTATGGCGGACACGTCGGACATTTTTGACACATTTTTGGGACCATTGTCATTTATACAGCAATCAATGCTATTTAAATGCATTGATTCCTGTATAAATGACAGTTGTAGTGAAAGAGTTAACCACTAGGGGGAGGGGTTATGGGCTGTGACGTGTGTGTTTTTTAACATTAGGGGGTGGGGCTGACGTCTGACGTCATTGATCGGCTTTCCCGATGACCGGGAACAGCCGATCAATGACAGGCAGAGTAGGAAGCGCGGGGAGAGGTTTGTTTACACAGACCTCTTCCCGTTCTTCAGCTCTGTGACCCGATCGCGGGGCACCAGCAGCGATCGGGTCCGCTGGTCCCACGGCCGGGGTCACGGAGCTCCCGACCGGGTCGCCAACGCGCCGCTGGCGGCGCGCACGCGACCCACGGGCAGGCATTTAAAGGGGCCACGTACAGGTACGTGATTTTGCCTGCCCGTGCCATTCTGCCGCAGTATATCTGCGTGAGGCGGTCGGGAAGCGGTTAAACATTGCATCTATTTATTGGGCTATTATTGGAACTATGCGTTAACTTAAGCCACATCTATACAACACAATAAAGGAAAAAAAAAAAAAACACAGTTACCTGGCTGATACCAATGTGGAGTTTTTGGGACGACACCTAGAAAAGTTGAAGCAAAGCATATTACATATTTTTTTTTGTGAACCTATATTACATCATACAAATGTTCTCCAAAGCATAAGGACATTCTTGTTCATCCTTCTTAGTAACACATAAGCACTATTATCCTCTAACAGCTCCCTCAGGGCCCTGACCCAGTACGGCAGGCAAAAGGAGTGATTGCAACAACCACTGACAGTCGGGAAGACATTTGCACTTCTCTTTAGCAGATACTGCAATTCATTTTATTCAAATGTACAGCATGTTGTTGCAAAACTGAAGGCTTGTTAAAATTACTGAAATATAGCAAGTTCACATTTCTTTCATTTTACACACTGTAATGCGGCTGCTTGAATACAATAGCCAGCGATACAGATTCCTCCATCCACGCTGTTTGACGTTGATGTAGGAAGCTATTGATGTTATTTTGTTCAGCACAAGGGCTGAATGAGAGCAATCTAGCCATGTATAGCTATAGGGAGAAGGGTAGGTACACACAGGAGTTAAAGTATATGTAAACCCCAACAATGAACTGCTCTTATTTGGTAACTTTTAGGCCCCTTTCACACCGGGGCGTTTTTCATGCGGTGCAGCGCTAAAAATAGCGCCTGTTCACCGCATGAAAAAATCCTGCCCCTTTAACTCCAGTGTGAAAGCCGGGGGCTTTCACACTGGAGCGGTGCGCTAGCAGGATGACAAAAAAAGTCCTGCTAGCAGCACCTTTGGAGCGGGATAGGAGCGGTGTGTTCACCGCTCCTATACCGCTCCTTCCCATTGATTAGAATGGGACACCGCGGTGAAACCGCGGCAATACCGCCGCAAAGCGCTGCTACGGCGGCGCTCTGCGGGGGGTGTTTAACCCTTTTTCGGCCGCTCGCGGGGGTAAAACCGCACCGCGAGCGGCCGAAAACCGCAGTGAAAACGACGGTAAAGCAGCGCTAAATATAGCGCTGCTTTACCGTCACCGCGGCTCACCGCCCCAGTGTGAAAGGGGCCTTAGTCTGTTGAACATACTACTGAAGGGGTTTTGTTATATCTGTTAATAAAAGAAGAAAAAAAAAAAAAACTGATGATCTTTCCAGAAATCTTCTGAGCTGATAATTTCCTGTGTTCTCTGTTTTGAGGACTTACGATTACATTGTTCTTTGTTATTACTGAATACTACGGACCCATGCTGCTCTACATTTTGGATAATAATAGAGGGATAGGTATCCATAGTCTCGTTTTTGTTGTCCTGATACAGAAAGATGATTCAGTGTTGTCACAGTAGAAGTGTGCTCCTGGCAAACTTACCAGATAAAATAAAGGGAAAAAAGAAAACCAATGCAGCCACCTCATCTAAAGATTGGGAAGCTTGTAATATATTACATTAAGTTTCTGGGGTTAGATAAACTTTAAAATCCCAATTTATGCTCAGTGTTTCGGCACACACTAGGGTTGCACCAATACCGATACCCAGTATCGGATTCAAATGCTCCGATACCTAAAACCCATACCTTTGAGGTGCCATTTGAGCACATCCAAAATGAATGGGCTCAGATAGCATGCGGTTTGAACAGGAAAGCGGTGCGGTTTCCTGCACCACTCCTGTGTGAACCCAGGCTTGTAATAGGGACTTCAGCCTGGGTTCACACAAAAGTGGTGTGGTGTGCAACTCAGACAGGAATTAAACCTCTATTCAAATCGCATTCGATTCTTTGCAGTGAAATTCAATCCCATTAATTTTGTATGTGTTCAAATCGCACCGCAAAGATATCGGTAGTCTGGATCGACGAGTACTTGACCAAAAGTTTCGGTACTCGTGACAGTAAGTATCCATACTATTATTAACCTATACATTTATCAGGAAAAGCATGGCCATCAATGTGTATATTCTGCTCACCTTTGGCAACCTGGCAAACCCAATCCAGTTGGGCTTCACAGTGGAATGGCTGCAGGTTGTACTCCTGTTGTTGCAACACTTCAAAATGCCATGTCCAGACATTCCTTTGTATTGGTAGATTAATCTGTTTTTTCAAAACAAAAAACAGAACAGATGGGCATGTTTGCACCTCTAACTTATTAGGTTACTACAGTAAATGCCACACAATCACATGCTGTAATAATTACATACACATTTCAACCACTTGCCGACCGGGCCATAGCCCAAAGACGGCTACAGAGCGGTCGGCTTATTCTGGGATGACCTCCGTGGGACGTCCTCCCAGAATCTTGATCTTGCGCGCCTCCCTTTTTTCCGGAAATATATGTGACTGGCGGGTCCGGAAGACCAGGCGCATCACGGTAAATGGCTGCTAGTAGTGGCCGTTTACCACGTGATCTCTCCGATCGCTACATCATCACTCGTAAACAAACTGGCGTCATGTCATGACACTGGTTCCTCCCTCCCCTCTCTATACCGATCTGTACACTGCGAGGGGAGAGATTGTTTGCCCATACTCTGTAGTACTCTGCCAATACATTTTAACAGAAAGAATATTTTTTTTTTTTTACCAAATTTTCAGTCGCGCAAAAAATAAAAAACCCAGCAGTGATTAAATACCACCAAAAGAAAGCTCTATTTGTGTGAAAAAAGGACCAAAAATTTCACATGGGTACAGTGTTGCATGAGTAATTGTCATTCAAAATGTGAGAGCACCGAAAGCTGAAAATTGATTTAGTTAGGAAGGGGGTTTAAGCGCCCAGTGGTCATGTGGTTAATAGTTAAAAACAGAAATGTACTCACTGTACTCACCTTCTCCACAAATGATGTCCTGCGGCGTCACGGTCTGCCATCTTCAACAGTCTTCTGTGTCCCATGTTGGTCATCTCTGCCCATTGGGTGACCACTTAAATTTGTTCATGGCATCCAGCTGCATTCTTGGCATCTTGCAGATGCCGGGAACAAGCCAGGTTGTACACTGTACTATGCCAAAGGCAGTGTATCTGGTTTCTATAACTTCTGGGAAAGAGGGCAGATTTTTTTTTTTTTTTTGTTAGCAGAAGAGACATGCAAAGTCGATCTCCAAGCAATAAACACCCTCAAGGTTCCGCTTTTTAAGTGATTGTAAAGTCTTTTTTTTTTTTTTTAAAACAACGTTATACTTACCTCTTCGGTGTAGATGGTTTTGCACAGAGCAGCCCGGATCCTCCTCTTCTCAGGTCCCTCTTCACTGCTCCTGGTCTCTCCCTCTTATCGAGTGCCCCCTCAGCCAGGAGATTCTTATGGGGGCACCCGAGTCGAGTCAGAGCTCCGTGTATCCATTCAGACATGGAGCCCTGGCCTGGCCGCACCCCCTTTCTTCCCTGATTGGCTGACTGACTTTGATTAACAGCCGTGGGAGCCAATGGCATCGCTGCTGTGTCTCAGCCAATCAGGAGGAGTGTCCCGGATGGCTTAGACATTTGTGGATATCGCTGAAGAGAGAAGGGGCTCGGGTAAGTAATTAGGGGGTGCTGGTACTGACAGAAGGTTTTGTGTCTTTATGCATAGACTGCATGAAGATATAAAACCTTCTGCATTTACAGCTCCTTTTAAGTGACATTTGATTGTCAAATTCCTGCTTAAAAATTGTAAAGTTGGCAAATGCTTATTGCCCCAATTTATATATTGAATTGTGTGTTAAGCTCCTTTCATTTTATTTTGGTGTGACAATGAAAGGGAGGTATTACCAACTGATATTAGGTGGTTTCTTATCTCACCTCCAATGCAGCGCAGTCTCGGAGGAAGTAGTCCTCTTCCTGAAATTCATCCAGTATAGTTGAAGAGATCTTTGGAAAGAAGAAAGTTTATTAGAAAGCAAACATATTTCAAAGAGTTGTTATAAAAAGTCTCTGCACCAAAGCCACAATGAAACCAATTGACAGAGTCATACTGGTCCTACACTTCCCAACATAAAACTTAAAGCAGAGGTCCGCCAATTTTTTTTTTTTTTTTTAAAAGTCAGAAGCTGACTTTTAAAATATGGACACTTACCTGTCCAGGGTGCCTCAGGTGCTGCCGCCACCATCTTCAGTAAGGGAATCAGGAAGTGAAGCCTTGTAGCTTCACTTCCTGGTTCGCGAGTCGCGCAATCCGGATGGTCCCTGCTGTCTCTGGGACCCGTGTGTTTCCCAGCAGACAGCAGGGGGGGGGGGGGGGGGGGGGAGAGGCGTAGAGGCAGGAGTCTATGCCCAGAAGTGAGAGCAAATACCTGTATTATACAGGTATCTGCACCCCCCCTCCCCCCTGAAAGGTGCCAAATGTGACACCAGAGGGGGGGAGGGTTCCGAAAAGCGGAGGTTCTATTTTTGTGTGAACCTCCGCTATAAAGTGATTTTAAAAAAGGTACTTTTTTTTTTTTAACAAACATGTTATACCTGCTCTGTGCAATGGTTTTGCAGAGAGCAGCCCTGAGCCTCTTCTTTTTGTGTCTCCCGCCAGTGGTCCTGGCTCCTTCCCCCTGCCAAGTCCCCCAAATAATAAGCCTCTTGCTATGGGGGAAAAACCCATGTGCTGTGTCCCCATTCACACACAGTCAGGACCGGCGCTACCTATAGGCAAGATAGGCAAGATAGGCGCCGGCCTAGAGCACATATCAGTTGGAGGTGCCGCCTAGGGTTTCCACCTGTACAGGGATTCCTCCTGAAACCCAAACAAAGCAGCATACATCCAGTCCCAGACAGTGTGGGAACTTATACCTCCAGCCCCACGCCAGCACCACAGCCCCCCACCCCCTGCAGGGCTAACTCTGGCTGCGGGTTCAGTGGTGGTGAGCACTCCCTTCCTCTTGTCAATGCACTGCCCACCCCCTCAATCTCACTGCTGTGTGGTGCACTCTTCTGTCAGCGCCCCCTCCCCCGCAGGGCTAAAGATTTTTGGCTTTGGCTTCACTGGTGACAATGCTCCCTCCAGTCAATGCAGAACTAGGCTAATGAAGCCTGAATGCTGTAGCCCACTGCACTGTGTGCGCTCTTCCACCAGCACCCCCTTCCTTGCCACCAGACAGTGAATGCAGGCATTGGTTGCTACTAGGACTGCCGGCATCCTAGCAACCAGTGATACTTTTGAAGGTGCAAGAAAGCATGGGATTTTACAGCCGTCTCCTGTGAAACCAACTTTGGCTTCACACAGACATCTTTGCTGCGGCTCCAGGAAGGCAAGGTTTTTTTTGGCTCTCTACTGGAGAACTCTATAGGGGGGGGGGGGGGCACTGATATGAGGGGACTTTAGGGGTGCTAATCAGTGGCGGTCACTACAGGGGGGGCTTATTCACACCATAGTCATCAACAGTGCTGCAATAAGGGGACTCTGAACTAATGGGGGTCTCCAACGGGGGATGCTAACTGCTAATTTAATGGTTGTGTGACTCCACCCCCCACCATTCCACCGCATGCATGGGCAGGGCAAAGAGGGGGCGCCAAAATTAGGTTTCACCTAGGGTGTCAAAAATCCTTGCACCAGCACTGCACACAGCTCTGCACTGCCCCTGCTCTCTCATTGGCTCACTGGCTGTGACTGACAGCAGCAGTAGCCAATGGCTCCCGCTGCTGTGTGAGCCAATGAGGAGAGAGAAACCCAGAAGAGCTGCTGCTCTCATGCACATCACTGGATTGAGATGGGGCTCAGGCAAGTATAAGGGGGGCTAGGAGAGAGCTGCACCCAGAAGGATTTGACCTAAATGCACAGAATGCATTAAGGTAAAAAACTTTGAGCCTTAAGAACCACTTTAGGGGTCATGTCACAGTAGCAATCCTGTCGGCAACGACAATGCACCAGGAACAGGATTGCTAAAAACTGCAATGAAAATTCTCACCTACTAGATCTTCATCACCGATGGAAAGGCTGTGCACCTTGCCATTAAGAGAAGACAGGGTTTCTTGTGCGATATGACCCTAAAGGGGTGATGAAGAATTATATATGTGATAAATTTATTTTTACAGAAGGTTAACTTACGGGACGGCCGTCACTCCACTCCCAGCTTCCCAAGTTTCTTTTATTCAAGCCGACCCAAATCCACCGCTTTTCACTACAGGTAAAAGCATAAAAAAATAAAAAATTGTAATATAATATTTGGATGCCTAGGTTAACAAATACACATACTGCTAATTAATCTTCTTAAGGTACTTTTCAAAAGAAAATATATACCGCAAGCTTGATTTTAAGAACATGTGAAAGTCTTTCATTTCCTGTATATGGGAAAAACTAGCAAGATGGCCCCCAAATTCCTCACAGATTCCTTCAGCTTCCTCCCAGGTTCTTTGCCTCAGTAACCTCTCTTTGTTGAAAACCTGACAAAAAAAAAAAAAAAAAACATGCATACAGCTTAACCACTTCAAAACAGATTCTGACATTTCTCACATACATGTAAAAACCTGCATTTGCATTGCTAGAAAATGACTTCTAACCCCCCAAACATTACATTTTTGTTTAAGCAGAGGCCCTGGAGAAAAAATGGTGGATGTTGAAATTTTTTACATCACACACAAAATGAGTGAACACAAACACTATATACCGTATATACTCAAGTATAAGCCGAGTTTTTCAGCTGAAAGTGCCCCCCTTCCGACCTGACTTTGGGGCCCGGTATCTCGGGGCCACTTGGTGCTAGGAACCCCAAAGCACTACAACATATTTAAAGATGGGGTTCCTAGCACTAAGTGGCCCCAAGATCGGGGCCCCAAAGTCGGTTCGGAAAATGTCATTCTCTGCTGCAGAAAAGTGCTTGACATTTTATGACCTGACTTTGGGGCCCCATAGCTCGGGGACACTTGGTGCTAGGAACCCCAAATTTGCCATTTAAACCCAGTGGCATTAGCACTACAACATATCCAAGATGGGGTTCCTAGCACCAAGTGACCCCGAGATACAGGCCCCCAAAGTCAGTCAACTGTGTCCATCTGCAGCAATGTCATTTCGGGACCCTTTGGGTCCAGAGACCCCAAATTTTGGCTGCAGCTAGGGGGCATTTAGGAACCCTTAACTACTAAGTTTAAATTTCGGGGGACCTATGGCTGCAAATGGGCACAGTGAGGCTGCAAATGGGCATTGTTGACCCTCTTTTCCACTTACAGTAGCTGCACATTTCTCACCCTAGGCTTATACTCGAGTCAATACATTTTCCCAGTTGTTTGTGGTAAAATTAGGTGCCTCGGCTTATATTCGGTTCGGCTTATACTCGAGTATATACGGTAATATCCATCTTTTGGTAAAATATAAAAGATGACGTTACGCTGAGTAAATTGATACAAAACATGTCACTCTTTAAATCTGTGCATGCCCATGAAATAGCGACACTGTACCTTTCATCGGGGCTTACAATTTCAAGTCCTGAGCTACTAGCCAGGCCTTAAGAGTTACTCGTCACCAGTTCCGCCCATAAACACGCCCTCGTAAATGATCTCATGAAATTACACGGTTAAATGTTTTATGCAGAATTAAGTTACAAAAATAAATATTAACAACAACTTTAACAATATTAACATAAAGCATATTTTATTGATCTGACTGATAAATAAAGTAAGGATAAAATATGATTTTCTACTATAGGCACTGTACGCATCATTACTGCCTTAAGTAAATATGCGCTGCGTACCGAGTGCAGGGCTGAGGGGTGCGCTGCGTACCGAGTGCAGGGCTGAGGGGTGCGCTGCGTACCGAGTGCAGGGCTGAGGGGTGCGCTGCATATTCTAAAGTTCTCCCCAGTACAGAGCTCACCCCCCTTCCCTCATTCCAGTAACGGACCTGTCCGGTAGGTTGTACAGGGTCCCATGATTTCTAACAGCAGCCTTGCTCAAAGCCATAGGCCTAGTGTGTTGTGGAGATTTCCACTTTGTACTAGACACCACAATTTGCCTGTCTGTGGACACTGGGGATCTGACAGATTCAGTCCATTGGTGAATTGTTTGTAGGAATACAGGGACAGCACAGTCATCGTGCCATCATCTCCCTTTTTCCACGGTATTCAAAAGCTGTCAATACAGAGCAGACAGCTGGCTGTGGACACAGACAAGTCAATTGGCAGAAGATCGATCCTATGGAAGATCTGAATATATACATTACATCCCTGTCCCAATCACCTGGTGATTGCAGATCACGGCTCCAACTGAGAACATCCATCCTGGCCCATTGATGCCTACCATTAGAAGTGCCTTAAATGCATACCAGGTCACATCCGAACTTACTGCCAGCCCAGTCCGGACAGTCAGCTTTCATCTGCTGGCCACGATCACCTTCCCTCGCTTGTCAGCTGGCCTGCAGTGCTCCTCTACCCACACAACACTACAGTGCTCCTCTACCCCTCCCTGCCCGAGCCAAGCCTTCTCCCCACCTGAGCAGATGTCAATCAAATGACAAAAGGCAGATCTCTCATCAACTGTCACTACAAATGAGAAACCTCTGTATCCACCAGGATGACACACATGCTAATCTACATTTTGCTCCCCTCACACTTTATTCAAACAGAAGGAAAATACCAATATTTCTAGGTTTGTGGAGAATGCACATGGTACATGGTACTTACTTCCATGGTACAGTATTGAATGCCTGAGCTGCCAATCACCAGATGCCATCGTAGCATCATGAGTGGTGATGAAGGAATCCGGTGTTCTATGTATGCTCTAACAAAATGGCTTGGGGGGGAGGCAGGGGGTGCATTAAAGTGAACCTGCTGCTTTGCCTTACCTGGGTAACTCACAGGTTAAAAACAAGCTCCACCCAAAAAGGGAAGCTCTGCTTGTTTGCACCCCCCCCCCCCCATCCACTGCCACATTTGCCATTAAGTAGTAGGTACCTGGTGGTTTTGACAGGTACCTGCTCCGATCGCTGTGGCAATCTTAACCAGAAGTTTGACCCCCCCACCCACAGTCTTCTGGGTCACATAACAGGTCCCAGAAGATTATGGGACCATTAACAAGGCGCAAGGCTCCCTTACTAGAGATGCTGGAGCCTGCACCCGAAGCGGACTGAAGAATCAGATCGGGTGAGGACATCGCTGGATCCCTGGACAAGTACCCTTGTATTAAAAGTCAGCAGCTACAGTATTTGTAGCGGCTGACTTTAATTTTTAGGGGAAGCCTGGAGCTCTTATTTTATGTTTTAAAATGTAATATACTAACCTATAATCCAGCTCAGGGAAAATCTTTGCTGCTCAACCTCTCAAGAGCTGCCCAGTCTCTGCCTGGTCTCTTCATAAATCTTCCCAATCCTCTCCCACACATTCCCCCCCGCACTGTAGTTTGTACAACACAGTCTTGAATACAAAATCTGGCAACAAGTTGGTTTCAATAAAGCCTGGATCACAAACACACAGGGTGATACGCAGGATAGGGAAGACTCTGGAAGAAAGGCTGGGCAGCTTCCTGTGAGGATATCCAGCAAAGATCTCAGCAGAGCTATGGTATAGGTAGGTATATTGAATTTAAATATAGTATAAGACAATAGGGGAAGATCTCCTGAGCGCTGAAATTGAAGCATAATAGATAACAAAAATGCTCAGTATGAGGAAGAGAGACCACAGCATAAGTGCAATAAATTAAACATATGCACGTGTAAATACAAAATGCATACTTTGTAGCAATACATTCCTGATCCGGAAAACCAGTCATCAGGACAAGTGGTGACATTGGGTTTAGAAATATCTTCTTCTTGGGCAGATCCAATGCCTCTCTTACATATAGACTGAGCTTTAAATTGCTTACAGTCTTTGACCTCCCATTTCCCGAGAGTGTCTCCTCCTCCAGACATTGCGACACATCCTCCAGAAAAAGCTGAAAAACAGGAATAGAAATGTGTGGCACAAAAATATATATTAATTTTTTTTTCCTTTTACATGTCAAAATGCATTTTTGGCCTAAAGAATAATTCTACCCACAAAAAACATATATAGCAAATATATATTTTTATAATAATATACACATTAAATACATGCATACACATTCATACACTTTTTTTGTGTGGAGACCAGATCCAGGCTCTTCCAGTGGATCAGTTCTAAGGGCCCATTCATAACATATGTGTTAAGCTGGGCAGTGGTGCCCAATGCAGTCCCATACATAGACAAGACAATTTGCCTTATGTCCTATTGTTTACAGCAACACCATGCATTGGTGTGTGGTGTGCTAAAAAAAAAAAAAAAAAAAAGTAGTAGGACATGCTACATTTTAACACAGCGCAGTGTGCCATGACGCACTACACCACATTACAACACACTGCTGTTCCCTAAAGCTTCATGAAATGCCATTTGTGATATTTCACGGAAAAAAAAGGTAAATAGTGCAAAGCTATTCATTTTTTGCACCGCATCTACACAAAACACATCAATGGGCAAGTGCTATACAGAGTATAACGTACAGGCGCTGGTGTGAATGGGCCTTAATAGTCATCTATTGCTGAATGCAGAAGATCACTGTTATATAGCACTGATCTACTGCTGTAGTAAGAGAAGGCTGAAAGGGCTGCAAACCGCACAAAAGATGCAAAATGCAGGACTTTTAAAAATGCACCACACCCACAACGCAGTGGTGTAAAAAGTCCCATAGGGTTTAAAAGGGAAACATTTTTCTTGCAAGGTAAATGCAGCAAAAAATGTATCAGTGTGACAGGGGCCTTAGACTGTGGATGCCGAGAACTGCTATAGTTTAAGATTATACTATAAAAACTATACTGGAGAAAAAGGCAAAAACTAATCAGTGGCGGCCGGTCCACATGTGGCGCAGGGGTGCAGCCTCCCTAGCCCGCACCATCTGTGTGGCCGTGCACTGTGAGGAGTGCTGGACCAACAGGTCTCTACCAGGTCCGTCACCCCCTCGCAAGCACGTGACCACAGCTGAGGCCCCAATTGGCCTATTTTATGTTGTCCTCGGGACGCAGAGCACTGCGATAACGGCGAATCGGCTTCCGGCTTCCTGCCCCAGCCAATCAGGACAGGAGGCAGAAGACCAGGTCAACACAGAAGCGTGGTGCTGGGCACCAGGGGAGCCGTGACTGCTGGAGGGCACGGCCCGTAGGGTAAGTGTGGAACTGGACGGTCCCGCCCACCCAAAAACTTCCAGCACCAGTCGCCACTGTTTACTAATGGGGAAGGATTAGAACTTCTACGTTTTTCACTTTCAGTTGTTTTTATCAGAAAGATTTGTCACAGTTTCACAATAACACATTGATCACATAAGTTTAACACCTCTAAAAAAATTTTTTATTACTTTCTGTGTCCTGTTATGTAGATTTTTCCTCATTTGCTATGCTGATGACAGTTGGTCAAAGAGACAAGATATAAATCCAATGGGGACACAGAGATTAAGATCTGACCAAGGATTTAATGCTTCCCAAAAAACAAATGACTAAAGCTCTACATTTAAACCAACTTAGTGGTCATTTTACCTGGCTCATGAGTGTTCCAGTTGGAATAGGAGAGGTCTTTTTTCCCACCTGCAGTTTGCCAATAATAATCTCCGGACTTATTAGTGTCCATTAAACTTGTCCAGAAGTACCGCCCCTCAGAATTGGCTTGTTCTCTCATTAGACTGTTCAGGAATTCCTGTTCGAATCTAAACAGTGATAATAAAACATGTCAACTCAGTGAAGAGTATGCATAACCAAATACCAAAAGGGTCATCATGCAGGAGGAGAGAGATTGGGAATTGTCAATGAGGAATGAATGTGCTATGTAATAGGGGTCCCATAAATTTCTTTACACAATATATTCACATTATATCTATACACACACACACACACACACACACCATATACACACGGGCCCAACCCACTGTAATGGATAATCTTAAAAAGTTTCTCAGATTTGGGCAAACTGATTTAACCTGAATCGGTATTCATAATTTTTTTCCTAGCAAAAGACATAACTGAATTGATGGGAATGTGAAAAGACCCTTAGAGGTTAGCAACACAGCAGAGAATTACTGATAGACCCAAAATGAACAACAGAAACTGGGGACTGCCTGCAGCTCAAAGAGGCACCTGAAGTACCTTACACCCAAAGCTATCATCAGATGAGGCGGAAACGTCCACGTGGTAGAACACGTGAACAGAAGACCAGACGGCAGCCTTACAAATCTAGGAAACCATTTGCCTGATACCGAAAAGCCCAAGAGACACTCACAGATCTAGTGAAACAAGACTAATCCAAAATGACAAAAGGAAATCAGCCGAATCACCATTCAGAAAATGGGTGGACAAATGCAACACCAAAAAGGGTTCCTTGCATTGCATCTGAACTGGCAGCCTCATCTTGCAGGGGAAACAGTTACAAGAAAAACAACCACTTAGGTGAGAGTAGAGATGGGAATGTCTCCAGTGGGTTTAAATGGTGGCCTCTGAAGAGCCAAGAGAACCAGACTCCATGGGATCCTCAGAGAACAGCCGGGGGAGCCATATGGGAGGCCTCCTGCACAAAGATCTTAATCAAACAATGAGCAGAGCAGCCTCCAATACAGACTAAAAAGAGCAGAGAGTTGACATTTGATGCTGCTGAATGCCAAACACTAAATCTAGACACAACTGCAGGAAGGACAGGATTCACCCCATAGAAAAACAATACCAAGTGAAGTATGTTTTCCATGTCCAACGATAGATTTTGTAAAAAGTGGACTAGCCTAAGCGTGGTAGAAGACACACTTAGTGAAGCCCCTGTCCCCTATAACATCAGCTTCAACAGAAGCTAGAAGTCTTACCAAGTTGGTTAACATAACAGCCTTGGTCAACCTGGAGTAATGAGAAATACTGCAATGACCTTCATGTTAAGCCTGCAAAGCAGATCAGGCAGAAGTTTCAGTGGAGAAAGGGCAAAGATCAGAGTGTACTGATCTCACTGAGCCACCAAAGAAATGGATACGTTCACTTTGATACATCCTGTCCAGTTTGTTGGTGAACTTTGAGGTCCACATCAGATATCCCTCACCTGTACAACAGATGCTGGAACAAATCCAGATCAAGAGGCCACTCTTCCAAGTCCAGAAACCGCTGCAGCAAGATGTATGGTTTCTTCCTGATGTTTGATGTACACCACCTGAATCTAGATCCGATTGCCCTCCAACAGGTTGGTCCAAGGAAGGGACAGCCTTACCTAGAACCTGTTTACTAGGCCTTGTTGAGGTTCTTTCACCTACAAATACTGACAGAACTCTACTAGGACTTCTGTTATTCTATGCCAGAAAGGCCATTACTCTTCATTGGAAAAAGCCAAGCTCCCTAAATAGATTTTTGAAAACAGCTGATCAATTCACAATTACCACTATACAAAGGCACACATATAAACAGAGGATGTACTCAGAAATTTGAAAAAGGGTGGGCAAAATGGATGTAAAACTGTGATACAGTATAAACACTGCAAGTGTTTTGTCAATGTGCCAAGGGCAAAGAGGCATTCTGGCAATTACTTGATTTATCCTGTACCTGGCTAGGGGCCGATGTGCGGGTATTATTACTGTCATTGATATGGGCACATCAAGCCTTTTAGGACACACTTTCCTTTTTCCTGGCTCGCTTTTATTTTGTTTTTTATTTTGGTGTTTTTTGCTGTCTTTTGTGGCTCAGTCTGCTCCTGCGTGCATCAGGCTCCTGCTTTTGTTCTCTTTTACATTTTAAAACCAAGAGATTTTTTATTTTTTTTGTAAACAAAGAAGGAAGGAAGGGACAGCCAAATCACCCAAAGTTCCAACATTTTTACTTAAAGATGAGATTCCTGGTTGGAGCACCCATTATAAGAAGCTTCCAAACAATACAGGAAGTAAGGAAGGAAGGCTGCCATCAGCCACAAGACTCTCATGCAAGAGCAGAGAGTTGGACAGCTTCTGGGTTGATGAGTTTGATCCTGAGACCAGAGAGTCTGAAGCATTTCCTGGGAAAATATTTCTATGGCCTGCGATGTGCTCGGGACCAGACCCAGATATGCCAAGTGAGGGGAAACTACTCTAACGTCTAGACAGAGACACACTGCCCAACAAAGCCCTTTCCAACTTTTCTCTCTGCAGAAGCTATGTCACAATGGGGATTCCACCAGAGTAAAACATGGCCAACATCTTGGTGAGCACCCAGGGTGCTGAAGATGGGCTAACAGGCAGAGCCACAAACTGGTAATGTATTGGCCCTACACAGAAAACCTCAGTGCTGGGGCACTGGATAGATGGGGACATGTAAATTCGCATCCTTGATGTTCATGGAGCCTGAAAGTCTCCCTGATGAACAGAGGCATTGATGGATCTGGTTGAAATTGTGGACCAGAGTGTAAACATGCAAGGCTTTGAGGTCTAAGATGGGGCAAATGCTGTCACTGGGTACTGGGGCAGTGAACAGGATGGTATAAAACCCCTGAAACAGTTCAGTTGGAGGCACTGGATCAAGAGGAGCACAAATCCCTTTTTTGTCATTTTGACCAATCAGACACGATCTAACAAATTAAAATCACAGCCAAAATCGAATGCAGAGAGGGACCCACCTGTGAGAACAGAGTTCTGGCTAGTGGGATAAAAGTCCATCAATGACCTCAGAGTCCAAAAGGGCACCGCTCAGAGGTGTCCTGTGATTGAAGGGTCTGAGCCTGTAGTAAACCAGTTTACCACCCGCAATATGTACATAATAGTCCTCACTATGAAGGCCTTGATGAGAATACCGTAGTACACACCCTCCTTTTTACAGATATCAGCAGCTATTTTGTACAGTTGCTAGCTGTCAAACCCAGCAATCCCTGATACCTTTGATCCCCACTTACAAACAGGAACCAAATCAGAGTGGTTTTCTGATAGAGATCGCTATGTCATCTATGACAGTGATCACATGCAAGCTGAGGAATAAAAAAAAATAAATAGTTTTACCTACCAGACCCCCTTACATTGCGTCGGTTGCAATTGTCTGACACAATTATAACATTAGAAAAAAAATTTAGTCTGGCCTTTAGCGACCCTTGCAGAAGGAAGATTTTTATATTATATTATATTATACAGTGGTGTGAAAAAGTGTTTGCCCCCTTCCTCATTTCCTGTTCCTTTGCATGTTTGTCACACTTAAGTGTTTCGGAACATCAAACCAATTTAAACAATAGTCAAGGACAACACAAGTAAACACAAAATGCAATTTGTAAATGAAGGTGTTTATTATTAAAGGTGAAAAAAAATCCAAACCATCATGGCCCTGTGTGAAAAAGTGATTGCCCCCTAAACCTAATAACTGGTTGGGCCACCCTTAGCAGCAACAACTGCAACCAAGCGTTTGCGATAACGTGCAATGAGGCTTTTACAGCGTCCTGGAGGAATTTTGGCCCACTCATCTTTGCAGAATTGTCCTAATTCAGTTACATTAGAGGGTTTTCGAGCATGAACGGCCTTTTTAAGGTCATACCACAACATCTCAATAGGATTCAGGTCAGGACTTTGGCTAGGCCACTCCAAAGTCTTCATTTTGTTTTTCTTCAGCCATTCGGTGGTGGACTTGCTGGTGTGTTTAGGATCATTGTCCTGCTGCAGAACCCAAGTTTGTTTCAGCTTGAGTACACGAACAGATGGTCGGACATTCTCCTTCAGGATCTCTTGGTAGACAGCAGAATTCATAGTTCCTTTTATCACGGCAAGTCTTCCAGGTCCTGAAGCAGCAAAATAGCCCCAGACCATCACACTACCACCACCATATTTTACTGTTGGTATAATGTTCTTTTTCTGAAATGCAGTGTTCCTTCTACGCCAGATATACTTGGACACACACCTTCCAAAGAGTTCCACTTTTGTCTCATCGGTCCACAGAATGTTGTCCCAAAAGTCTTGGGGATCATCAAGATGTGTTGTGGAGAAATTGAGACGAGCTTTGATGTTCTTTTTGCTCAGCAGTGGTTTTCTCCTTGGAACTCTGCCATGCAGGCCATTTTTTGCCCAGTCTTTTCCTGATGGTGGAGGCATGAACGCTGACCTTAACTGAGGCAAGTGAGGCCTGCAGTTCCTTGGACGTTGTTGTGGGGTCTTTTGTGACCTGGATGAGTCGTCGCTGCGCTCTTGGGGTAATTTTGGGCGGCCGGCCACTCCTGGGAAGGTTCACCACTGTTCCATGTCTTCGCCATTTGTGGATAATGGCTCTCACTGTGGTTCGCTGGATTCCCAAAGCTTTGGAAATGGCTTTATAACCCTTTCCAGACTAATAGATCTCAATTACTTTCTTTCTCAATTGTTCCTGAATTTCTTTGGGTCTCGGCATGATGTGTAGCTTTTAAGGATCTTCTGGTGGACCTTACTGTGTCAAGCAGCTCCTATTTAAGTGATGCCTTGATTGTGAACAGGTGTGGCAATAATCAGGCCTGGGTGTGGCTAGAGAAATTGAACTCAGGTGTGGACAACCACAGTTATAGTATGTTTTAACACGGGGGGCAATCACTTTTTCACACAGGGCCATGATGGTTTGGATTTTTTTTCACCTTTAATAATAAACACCTTCATTTACAAATTGCATTTTGTGTTTACTTGTGTTGTCCTTGACTATTGTTTAAATTGGTTTGATGTTCCGAAACACTTAAGTGTGACAAACATGCAAAGGAACAGGAAATGAGGACAAACACTTTTTCACACCACTGTATTATTATATATATATATATATATATATATATATATATATATATATATATATATATATATATATATATATATATATATATATATATATATATATACATACATACATATATATATATACATACATACATACATATATATATACATATATATACACATATACATACATACACACACACACACACACACACACACACATATACATATACATATACACACACACACTATAGATTTCTTTTATTACCGGTTTGTAATTGTAATATTGCATTTTTCATCAAACGTGACTTCACTCTTTTTGACGAGGTAGCAGTATTCTCCGTGTCTTCTCCAGTTCTACAGACACAAAAAAAAATGTATAAACAAGTGCTTATAATAAGAAATGTCAGAATTGAGATTTACAGTAATTCAGATTCTAAATTTGCAATCAGGGTCATATACAGTGGGGATGGAAAGTATTCAGACCCCCTTACATGTTTCACTCTTTGTTATATTGCAGCCATTTGCTAAAAGTATTTAAGTTAATTTTTTTTCCTCATTAATGTACACACAGCATCCCATATTGACAGAAAAACACAGAATTGTTGACATTTTTGTAGATTTATTAAAAAAGAAAAACTGAAATATCACATGGTCCTAAGTATTCAGACCCTTTGCTCAGTATTTAGTAAAAGCACCCTTTTGATCTATTACAGCCATGAGTCTTTTTGGGAAATATGCAACAAGTGTTTCACACCTGGATTTGGGGATCCTCTGCCATTCCTCCTTGCAGATCCTCTCCAGTTCTGTCAGGTTGGATGGTAAACGTTGGTGGAAAGACATTTTTAGGCCTCTCCAGAGATGCTCAATTGGGTTTAAGTCAGGGCTTTGGCTGGGCCATTCAAGAACAGTCACAGAGTTGTTGTGAAGCCATTCCTTTGTTATTTTAGCTGTGTGCTTAGGGTCATTGTCTTGTTGGAAAGTAAACCTTCGGTCCAGTCTGAGGTCCTGAGCACTCTGGAGAAGGTTTTAGTCTAGGATATCCCTGTACTTGGCCGCATTCATCTTTCCCTCGATTGCAACCAGTCGTCCTGTCCCTGCAGCTGAAAAACATCCCCACATCATGATGCTGCCACCACCATGCTTCACTGTTGGGACTGTATTGGACAGGTGATGAGCAGTGCCTGGTTTTCTCCGCACATACCGCTTCGAATTAAGGCCAAAAAGTTCTATCTTGGTCTCATCAGACCAAAGAATCTTATTTCTCATCATCTTGGAGTCCTTCGTGTGTTTTTTTTTTTTTAGCAAACTCCATGCAGGATTTCATGTGTCTTGCACTGAGGAGAGGCTTCCGTCTGGCCACTCTGCCATAAAACCCCGACTGGTGGAGGGCTGCAGTGATGGTTGACTTTCTACAACTTTCTCCCATCTCCCGACTGCATCCTTGGAGCTCAGCCAAGGCTCTTCTCCCCCGATAGCTCAGTTTGGCCGGACGGCCAGCTCTAGGAAGGGTTCTGGTCATCCCAAACGTATTCCATTTAAGGATTATGGAGGCCACTGTTCTCTTAGGAACCTTATGGGCAGCAGAATTTTTTTGTAACATTGGCCAGATATGTGCCTTGCCACAATTCTGTCTCTGAGCTCTTCAGGCAGTTCCTTTGACCTCATGATTCTCAATTTCTCTGACATTCACTGTGAGCTGTAAGGTCTTATATAGACAGGTGTGTGGCTTTCCCAATCAAGTCCAATCAGTACAATCAAACACAGCTGGACTCAAATGACGATGTAGAACCATCTCAAGGTTGATCAGAAGAAATGCACAGCACCCGAGTTAAATATATGAGTGTCACCGCAAAGGGTCTGAATACTTAGGACCATGTGATATTTCAGTTTTTCTTTTTTAATAAATCTGCAAAAATGTCAACACGTCTGTGTTTTTCTGTCAATATGGGGTGCTGTGTGTACATTAATGAGGAAAAAAATGAACTTAAATGATTTTAGCAAATGGTTGCAATAGAGAAGAGACTACAAAGCAAATCCGTCTTCATTGTAAACATTTAAAGCGTATCAAAATGTCCGATATTACGTTTATTACCAAGGAAATCTTCCTCTGTTTCCCAGATGTGCTTCTATCCATTGAGAATACCTCAATGGACATTAAATGATAAGTTCACCTTTTGGAACATGTTACATGCTCCACCCATATTTAGTTACATATTCCAGCAGCTGCAGCCATTCCCCCTCCCCAGTGACAGCGGGCAGGCATCTTTGTCGAGCACCCGCTGTTACTCTGAAAATAACGTGACCGTGCGGGGCTCCGCCTGCGTCACTTATTCACAGTCCCCTGCGAATGGGAAACTACAAGACCTAACAGCCTTTGCGGCCATTCACTTGTAGTTCTCAATGAACTACCACAGGACTGTTGAGCGCTGTGGTAGTTCATTCATTCCTGGAGTATCTGCTTGCCCGTACGAGGTACAGGCACACGGGTACACTGACCGGTCTGCAGGAGTCCTGTATGGTACCAGCAATCTGATCGCTGGTGCATTGTTTTACAGGCTTCCAAAACAAAAAAATAGTAAATGCACATGGTTTTATCTGCAAAAAAATGTGCATTATTTATTTTTTTGTTAAAAGGTGAACTTATCCTTTAAAGATAGTTTCATGGGACTGGAGCATAACAGTTAGCCCATAAGTCTAGAACTCTAGTAAAGGGAATGCAAATAAGAGGGCCACAGAAACAGGTTTTCTGGGCAATAAACACCCAGCAGTCCCTGTTTAAGTAAGTACCGTACTTTTAGGCTGCTTTTACACTGATCTGCTTTGATTTTAACATAAGAAAAATGTGAGACAATGTAGTCCTATAAAAAAACACTGATCCATTGCGGGTCCGCTGCGTATAGTAAAATCCTGCTTGCTGCATTTTTGATGCTGTAAAAATACAGCGCCAAAAACACATCTACATGTTGAACTGTATAGAAAACGTGGCAAAAATGCATCAAAAACACACCCACGGTTGCATATTTGATGCAGTTTTTGAGTCACGTGTCCTGTGAAAAACACACCGCAAGTATAGTTAAAAAATGTAAAAACATATATGCGTTTATTGTGTTTTTTTGCACAGATCAGTGTGAAAGTGCCCTTACTTTTCTTGTCAAAAGAATTTTATTTAAGTACAAGGAATGTATACAAGTAACATAGAACGATTACAACACATTTAGCATAGGGAAGCTTGTTTGCTAGTGTTCAGATATATAATCATATACAGTGAAATGTGACAATATAAATAACTATAAGCAATAAAGCATGTGAAATGATGAGAGAAAAAAAGGGAAGAATATAATAGTATATTTGTTCAAAAATACCGTATATACTCGAGTATAGGCCGACCCGAATATAAGCCGAGGCACCTAATTTTACCACAAACAACTGGGAAAACTTATTGACTCGAGTATAAGCCTAGGGTGAGAAATGCGCAGCTACTGTAAGTGGAAAAGAGGGTCAACAATGCCCATTTGCAGCCTCACTGTGCCCATGCAGATGGACACAGTTGACCGATTTGGGGCCCTGTATCTCAGGGTCACTTAGTGCTAGGAACCCCATCTTTAGATATGTTGTAGTGCTAATTCCACTGGGTTGGAATACAACATTTGGGGTTTCTAGCACCAAGTGTCCCCGAGATATGTGGCCCCAAATTGGGGTCAGAAAATATCAAGCACTTTTCTGCAGCAGAGAATGACATTTTCTGAACCGAATTTGGGGCCCTTTATCTCGGGGCCACTTAGTGCTAGGAACCCCATCTTTGGATATGTTGTAGTGCTAGTTCAGCTAGGTTTGAATGCCAAATTTGGGGTTCCTAGCTCCAAGTGTCCCCGAGATATGGGGCCCCAAATTCGGGTCAGAAAATGTCAAGCACTTTTCTGCAGCAGAGAATGACATTTTCCGAACCGACTTTGGGGCCCCGTATCTCGGGGCCACTTAGTGCCATATTTGGCTATGTTATAGTGCTAGGTCCACTGGGTTGGCACACCAAATTTGGGACTCCTAGACCCAAGTGGCCCCGAGATACGGGGCCCCAAAGTCGGGTTGGAATTTTTTTTTTTTTGCTGCAGAAAAGTGCTTGACTCGAGTATAAGCCGAGGGGGGCACTTTCAGCACAAAAAAATGTGCTGAAAAACTCGGCTTATACTCGAGTATATATGGTAAAAAAATTATTATGTATTTATATAGACTGTTGTCTCATTTAGTTTCTTAGACAAGCAAAGATATTGTCATTTAGAGAAAGTGCCCTTACTTTTCAAAGCTCAAAATGTCTGGCAAGGTAACTTTAGGCTGTGTATTGATATGAGACTCTTTACTCTACTGATGAACAGAAACAGCTTTCAGAGGAGAATAGCACCAATCAGCAGCAGACGATGCACAACATTTAACATTTGCGTCAAACAGTGCTTTTCTGATTCTTACTAGAGCTCTTTATTTATAGGAGGGGTTTAGCTTTTTATATATTAAAAAAATAAAATAAATGCACATTGTTGGATTCAATATGAACTCATGTAATATCACATCGATTCACTCCCAATGCCTTCTTGAGAACAGAATGCACTCCCCTGATCGGAATGTAGCCAGTTAAACAACATATGTTATAGGAGGGTAGGAGCTCCCATTCTGCATTACAATGCTGATTCTAATCTGTCTACCTAATTGACTGACTTGAGGCAAGAGCTCGAACCCAAATTTGGCCCCAGTCGGATGAATTGCAATCCATGGACAAACGCTGTCCCTAGAGGACAATTCAGCATACTTCCTGAAGAATGCAACGTATAAAGGATTATCTCTTGGACATGTCTATTGGATGCAAAGCAAATGGGACGGGCAAGGGGGGGAGTTTTGAATGAGTGAGCTTGGTAAAAGGAATTAGCAGAGAGCTCTTCTCTCCGTTTTCATTCTGCCTGTTTGCTAGGAAGCGTCTGCATGAAGCTGTTCTTTGAGGCCTACGTTGGATGATGAGTTGAGGCCTAGCCATGCGGACATCTCTCCCATTCCATCTCAGCTACCATATGTGCTAAGTATACGATTGTATTGTATTGTGATTGTATGCTATGTAATATGCTATGTAATCTTGTAACTCCTAATAATGAGCTTATATAAGCTTTCTTATTTCCTTGGGAAATAAATGAGGTTTGATTGATCTTAAACCGTGTGTTTGGTTGCATAGTTAACTGGTATTCTTGTGATATTAACAGTAGCTTGCACTCATAGTTTTAACAGACTAACGACATTATAGGGACTAGACAATTATACATAGATGATATAATATTAGTTATTAATATTGTATCACATTCTACATTTGGCACCCCAGATCCCGAGATTTAAACGTGTAGAATATCGTTTTTCTGCACAGGATTCACAAACCCTAAGGCATTTGTTGTTTTGAGTCCCTAATCCTCAGACATCCAGAATGGAAAATCGTCTCTAGTGTGGACAAGATTGGCGCTGGCTCGCAAATTCTGGAACCACGCTTGGATGGTCATGAAAATTCTATGAAAGATCTCATCGGTGAAACGGACGCGTGGAACCTGGTGAGAGCTGTGGCTAATATATGTGTGTACATTTAAATGTGTGCGTTTGGCCAGGTAACCAGTCACTGCGACTGGCGAGTAAAGGGACTGATCACCCTTGGGTTATATTATATAATCGGTAAATTGACAGGACAAACCACACAGCACTGAGGAAAAAGTGGGAATATATATATTTTTTTTTGTTATTGGTCTTCTGTGTGGAACTACAGGTGAAAAACTAGACTTTGAATAGCCTTATCTGTTTATCTGTATTGCATTGTAACCAAAAACAGGTTTCACAGCTCCAGTGTAGAGGGCTTGCTAATTAGCATATCAATGGAAGCCATGGAACTGTTCATGGCTAAACATGGGGCTATTAGATTTCAATCTACACAGGAAAGTGGATTGACAACAATTTAGTGAGCTTTTGACACAATGTAATACACATAACAGTCTTATAAGTAATGAATCAAAAAAAGGCAGGAAACAGAGGTTAGCAAATTTGATAGGCATGCTTCTTAAAATGAAGCATATTTCTGAACAGAAAGAATTAGAATGGTTTGCTGAAAGAAAGCAATTCATGCAGCAGCTACAAAATATAAACAAAAGATATATTAATTAGGGTTGAAAATGCAGATGCACAAGCGTTCAGATTGAACAATTAGTGACGGAAAAAGACGAATTGGAACAGAGATTACATGAATTAGGGAAAACGTGCGAGTTAAGAGAAGGTTGCATCGCTTTTTTGAATAGGAGGGAGGCTGAAAATTTGCAGGTTATCACACTGCTTAAGGAGGAATTACAGGATGCACAGGCAGCCATAAAGGGATTTATCCTCCAAACATACAATAGCCGAAGGTGCAATGGTGGAGGTACCCTCCACACATGCTCAGTGTACAAAAATAGAAGTGAAACATAAAGAAAACCCATATGCTATTGTTGCTGCAAATCATATTACTATGATGGGAATCAATGTTGGAGACGTAAATACAAAACGTGATAACTGCGCTTGAAATTGATTCAGGAGTTGAAATGGAAACTTCGGATGACTCCTCAGACGATGAAAGTGTAAAGTCTGTTCATTCCAATCACAGTAATATTATCCAGCAATGTGAATTTCCAGCACAAGATGTTAAAAAAAGGGCCTATGCAGGGGAACCAGAGCTAAAATGTTGTTTGTGTAAAAGGGGAGGTCACATCGCAAAGTATTGTTGGGCGAATAACGATATCAAAACAAGATCATACCTGAAAAAGACCCCAAGGCATTATGAATGTTATTCGGCCAGGTGGGGTAGCAATCCAAAGCATGGAGCCCATAGTAAGCAAACCCAGTTCCCCGTTAAGACCCAATTACGGAGCCTACAAACTGAAAAGCAATATGTAGGACAGTTGCATAAAATCAAAACGGAGGTAGCCGCATGGTTATTCAAACATAGCACTGGGGGAGCAATGTTAGCAGATAGATTGTGAATGAGTAGTGAAAAATCAATATATGCTGAAAATTATTAATAAATATGCTGAAGGATATTAATAATAAATATTCATAATCAATTAGAAGTGATTATATGAGACAAAGCAACAATATTACACCAAAAATAGTGACATAGGTGTGTGCAAAATATTAAAAAGTGACTTGTGCGGCTTGTCTGAAGTTTTCAATCACCAACTGGACAAAAGGCTTACCGACTTTCGTGGACTCAGTAGGCTTATGCCGTGTGAGTCAAACGTGCTGAATGGTGTTTAGACTACACCTAGATGAGCAGCTGTTCCAGGATTATGATGCAGTGAAGACCACGGATAAATGCAGACAGTGGACGCTCAATGGAAGCCCAAGGTGGGGGTGGTGGAAGGTGTACAGTGTAGTTCATCCCCAGCAGTATTACCAGCAAAAAAGGAATGAGGCCATATAGTGTAATACCGTATAGGCTAATAAAATTTATTTTTAAAAAAGCAGATGGGTACTCACATGTGCAGAGAAAATGCAAGCATATATGGAAAGAATTGGCAGCAGTGGCATCAGCAAATTAGTCTCCCTTAGGATATGCCAATTCTTTCCATATATGCTTGCATTTTCTCTGCACATGTGAGTACCCATCTGCTTTTTTAAAAATAAATTTTATTAGCCTATACGGTATTACACTATATGGCCTCATTCCTTTTTTGGCGGTAATACTGCTGGGGATGAACTACACTGTACACCTTCCACCACCCCCACCTTGGGCTTCCATTGAGCGTCCACTGTCTGCATTTATCCGTGGTCTTCACTGCATCATAATCCTGGAACAGCTGCTCATCTAGGTGTAGTCTAAACACCATTCAGCACGTTTGACTCACACGGCATAAGCCTACTGAGTCCACGAAAGTCGGTAAGCCTTTTGTCCAGTTGGTGATTGAAAACTTCAGACAAGCCGCACAAGTCACTTTTTAATATTTTGCACACACCTATGTCACTATTTTTGGTGTAATATTGTTGCTTTGTCTCATATAATCACTTCTAATTGATTATGAATATTTATTATTAATATCCTTCAGCATATTGATTATCAATAATTTTCAGCATATATTGATTTTTCACTACTCATTCACAATCTATATTCTAATAGTTTTATTTATTTACCTGTTCAAATATAAATTTTTTGAAACACTTTAGGAGCGCCGCACTTTATATATATTCACGTTTTTCCCATACAATTATTGTTGTGCAGGCTGCTACATTCACCATTGTTAGATAGCGCGGTTTTTCATCTTTCTATTTAAGCAATGTTAGCAGCACTTAGTCAGCTGAAAGTATGTTAAAAATACTCGGATCAAAGTTTCCTTTCCATGAATAAGGTTTGATGTGAGTTTCAGATTTGGAATAGGAAAGAGGACCTTCATATATAGTTTTATTATTTTGAAGGATGAGCCTCTGAATTTAATAACTCTGTTATGATTATTGTTTTTTTTTTTTCCTCTTATTCTTAAGTATTTTTGTAATTTTTTTATAAGGTTTAATAGTTTATTAATTTTAAATTTTTTTTTAATTTTTCATGTTTAATGTTTTTTTTTTTTTTTTTATTTATTTTTTAATATTTTTATAAAAAAAAAATGTATTATAATTTTTTTAAATTTTTTTTATTATTTTTTTAGTAATTTTTTTTTGTTTTTAATTTTAATTTTTGATTTTGGTTGTTTATTCTACCATTCTGGTTTGTAGGTGTTCCCCAAGCAATACAATTAATGGGAAAAGGCTTGGGGCACTTAAAAAGTCAATTGTCATGATAATCGTGTTTAATCATTGTCTTTGTGTTCTTTTCCAGAGACCAGGGAAGGATAAACAGGTTTGGATACTAAACATTTGTGTTTTGTTTGCAGGTCCGTCAAAGTGAGACCAACACGGGGGTTAGGTTTTTGTAAATGCATAATCGATTATCACATGGTACCATGAGCTCATTAATTAGTAATTGTTTGCAAACAATGAAAACATTTAAACAATAATCTGACATTAATGGACTAAAGTGTTACAAATGTTTTGTTTGTGTTGTTTTTCCCATTAACTTATTGTCTTTCAGATAAAAAAAACATGTACTCTTCTCAGGAGAAAATCCATGGATGTCTTTAATTAAAAGTTGAGTGTTTGTCATTGTTGTATGGTGGTTGTCTTGTCATGTTGTTCTTGGGTGATAATGGCCAGACTTTTAATTTTAATTTTTTAATTTTTGTTTTTTTGAAAAAAAAAAATTTTAGTTTTTGGGTATTGGCTTAGTCAGCTATTTTATTGTTGCTTTGTTCAGGTGTAAAAAGCTCCAAAAGGTTTAGGCTTTGTCCACCTGAAAGGGGATTAGTGCATACATCTTAAAGATAAAGATAAATGCATTGTTTTTTTTTTAGTGTTTAAATTTTAGAATTTTTGAGAAACAACATTGACGTCCATTTTGAATGTTTTGATCATACCATGGGGATCCATTTTAGAGTGGGTTCTGCCTAAAGAGGTCATGTTGTTTTGATAGTTTGGTCAAGTTGCAGAAGCCAGGAATACTAAGTTCCTGGGTTCCAAGGAGGGAAATAGGAGTAAATATAGTAAGCGAGCAGATATTATGGATATGAATTTGATTCTGCTCTTGTTTTTCAATTCCAGAATCCTGGTGGAGCGAGATTGGAAAGGTTCTGGAAAATGGATAACAGATGATCATCTGGTTGGCAGTTTGTCTGTGCCATACCACGCCCCAAATTTATTCTAATAAATATCAGGAGAGATGGGACAAACAAAAAGATTCACTTTAACACTTTTTCTTTTCCTATGGACGATCTGGTGCTGAATCTGAAAGACTGTGCCTATCAATAAGACTTGAAACATTTTTTTTGCTGGACTCTCTCCTGATAAATGCAAACGTGTTATTAATATACGTACAATGGGTTGGAGGTTGGGGGAAGGAATATAACACATCCAATCCATCAGAACATGGAAATGTAAAATATATATGTTTTTTTTTGTTGGAGGGAGGAGTTGAAAGAAGGAAAGTTGTGTAATGTATGACATGTATTGACGTAACGGAATTTATATGGTGCAGGTACCCAGGAGGCGGGCACTTCTGCATAATAAGGTGTGTCTGTTGGCCAGACTAGAGGGTGCCAGGTGACACATCAATGGGGTGAACATTTCCTTGTATGGGGGAGATACGCCTGGTTGATGTCTCACCTGAGAAGTTGAAACCCTGCACAGGGAATGCCAGTGAATACACACAGGAGCATGCTCCGATAGATAAAGGGAACAAACGCTGACTACCAGGGTACAGTATGCCTTCACCACAGTGGTTGATAAAACCCATTACCCTATATTTGCTGAGTATACACTGAATCAAGTGTGGTCATTGTAGAAGTGACTTACTCCCAGAGAGGTGCGGACACAGAATAAGGTGCATGCAGGATGCTTATCTCTAAGGAGTAACCACAAGAGGAGGCGTGTATTCGGCACTATATTGGGGGAATAGGAGCTGGGATGGGTGTTAGTAATGGAGTAGACATCGGTATCCTGAGGAACAAACTCTCAGCCATAGCTTGAGCAGGACTTTGTTACTCAGAGATTGGTGGCATTCTTAATAACATTCACAAAATACCCAGGGTCTCCAGATTTGGTGAACCATGTTGAGAGGTTGGTGGAGGGGGTGAGGGTACAGGATAGAAATCGGTCATGGGCTCTGGCGTACACGCAGTGGCGGGCGGAAGTGTCAACCAGCATCAAGCTGATTGTGCAATCTCTGTATAAAGGGCAGTGGGCTGATGAGTTAGCATCACCGCTTAGTAAAACTCTGCCACAACACGTCGATTACACTAATCCAAAATGGTGGTCGAAGGCCTGGATGGGCTGTACCAGTTTGGATTGGGAAAGGTGTTAGGCTGTATGATCCCATATACAGAAGTACGGACTTGGTCTGTATATTTGGGGGCATCAATGGGCTTACTGATTGGGGATTCCATCTTGTCGCATTTGAGGCTAAATCACCCACATGTGATCAGAGGAGATGGAAGCAGGTTGATACTTCCCTCGGTCGGAAGCCTGACCATGATGTCCTTTGTATGCCAGGTCAATACATGAACGTAAAAATGTTGGGAAGTTATTTCAGGGATTATTGCTGGGGAGGAAGCACCTGGGTGTCATTTGGGACATAGACGAGATTTTTTTTTGTTTGTCCTAAAGAATACCGATTTAACGCTAGTCATAAAACTGGAAGGTTCCTTGAACCTAACCATAGGTAGAGGTGCATGGTATACCCTGGGCATGGTCTCTGAAATCCAGGCACAGGGATGGAATTGTGTGTTTTTTGTCATTTTTGCTAATTTATATGTGTGATTAGACTCAATATTTATATAGAAGGGTCTCCCATTTGTCTATGCAAGTTGAGGGGCGAATGGACGGTACGGTCTCTGTGTACAAATTAGAGACCTTGCTGCTAAGTCAGAGCCCTGCAATACCGCTGTGAGCAAGCCTGCCTAATCCCGACCCATATGTACAGTAAAGGGTTATAGGGTTGGGAGCGGGGTGCGTAAAGGGATGGGATACAGATATATGTATATAGTATGGTAAGAAGTTGATTTATATTATGGTATAGGGTGACCTATGCGTATTGTAGGTTAATAATATGGGTGAATAAGGCCCTCCTCGAGACTTATCTAAATAATAGATCGGTATTTGAGAGCTGTTTGATATGTTGCTCTGAATGTGTACTGGTGAATGGTGAATGAATGGACACCCCTTGCCTGTACTGCATCTGTCCTGAAGATACCGGAAAGGAGAAGATACCAAAGATACATAATGGTGACATGGAAGCTGTCGCTGAAGAAGGATGTGTCACTCAGTGGCAATGTGGCACGTGTTGGGAAGCATAACACGGTAAGACCATTATGGACTGTTCCATAGGAGCTGTTTTTGCCCAGGTTGAAAACCACAACGCGTTAAGAAAGTCAAGGTCTGTTCTATGGGTACTGGTTTGGAAACGCATGTCAGGGACAAAACAGTTATGGACTGTTCAATAGGAGCCATGTCTGAAGAAGGTTTTTTTTGCGCCTTTTAGTCGCAAAGCGGCATATGTTGGATTCAATATGAACTCATGTAATATCACATCGATTCACTCCCAATGCCTTCTTGAGAACAGAATGCACTCCCCTGATCGGAATGTAGCCAGTTAAACAACATATGTTATAGGAGGGTAGGAGCTCCCATTCTGCATTACAATGCTGATTCTAATCTGTCTACCTAATTGACTGACTTGAGGCAAGAGCTCGAACCCAAATTTCGCCCAGTCGGATGAATTGCAATCCATTGACAAACGCTGTCCCTAGTGGACAATTCAACATACTTCCTGAAGAATGCAACGTATAAAGGATTATCTCTTGGACATGTCTATTGGATGCAAAGCAAATGGGACGAGCAAGGGGGGGGAGTTTTGAATGAGTGAGCTTGGTAAAAGGAATTAGCAGAGAGCTCTTCTCTCTGTTTTCATTCTGTTTGCTGGGAAGCGTCTGCATGAAGCTGTTCTCTGCTAAGCGGCCATCTTTGAGGCCTACGTTGGATGATGAGTTGAGGCCTAGCCATGCGGACATCTCTCTCATTCCATCTCAGCTACCATATGTGCTAAGTATACGATTGTATTGTATTGTGATTGTATGCTATGTAATATGCTATGTAATCTTGTAACTCCTAATAATGAGCTTATATAAGCTTTCTTATTTCCTTGGGAAATAAATGAGGTTTGATTGATCTTAAACCGTGTGTTTGGTTGCATAGTTAACTGGTATTCTTGTGATATTAACAGTAGCTTGCACTCATAGTTTTAACAGACTAACGACATTATAGGGACTAGACAATTATACATAGATGATATAATATTAGTTATTAAAGTGGTTGTAAACCCTTACAAACCACTTGGACCTACAGGTAAGCCTAGATTAAGGCTTACCTGTAGGTCAAAGAAATATCTCCTAAACCTACACGGTTTAGGAGATATTTGCCAAAAAACAGGCACCGCTGTCTACGGCGCATGCGCCGTAGACATCGGCGTGCAGGCGCACTGAGCAAGCCACTCTCAACAGCGATATGCCGCGAGTGGCGGCTCTTGTGCGCATGTGCAGGAGTGACGTCATCGCAGCGCAGTCGAATGAAATCGAGGGAGCCGCGAGACCCACTAAGAAGATGGAGGCTCCGTACACAAGGGGACAGAGGTGACATCGCTGGCTCCTGTGTCAGGTAAGTGACACATAATGGACTACTATGCGATGCATAGTAGTCCATTATGCTTTACCTTTGCAGAGAAACAAAGAGGAAGTAAACCCATTAGGGTTTACTTCCTCTTTAATATTGTATCACATTCTACACACATCTTTTTGCAGGTAAAAAAAATGTGCATTTAGTATTTTTGTACATTGGAGCCTGTAAAGCATTGCACCTGCAATCAACAGATCGCTAGTGCAATGCCAGGATCCTGCAGACTCTCAGTACACTGCCTGCACATATCTCCGATATGGGTAGACAGTTACTGAATTGTAGAAGGAATCAGTAAACTACAAGAGTGCTCACAGGTGCATTGAGAACTATAAGTTGTTGGCTGCGGTGGCCGCCGGTACTTGTAGTTCATTCATTCATAGAAATCTGAATAAATGAAGAGGCCGGGTGGGTGGACCACCGCATGGCTGTGCTGTTTTTAAATTGTGACAGCGGGTTTGGGGAGAAGATCCCCGACTGGGTCACGTGGGGGTGGCGGGGGGGGGGGAAATCAGGTGGAACCTGTAACATGTTCCAAAGGTGAACTTTAACCTCTACACATTCCACATTGTCAAAACCATTTTTCCCCACTATTTGGCAAATAAAACCACTTGGAGCAAAATAATTAGTCTTTTTAGAAGATATAAAAAAAACAAAAAACACACAAAACCCTAAAATCCAGAAAAAAACTAATTTGGAGAAGGATTACTGTAGTCTCCCAATCAAGCAAAGTCTTTAAGATAACATGATAAAAAGATTTTAACTTTACAAAAAATATTTGAAAAAAAAGTAAAATGTCAGAATATACCTCATCTTGTGGGCACCCAGAGTCAGACGTCGTATTAGTCTTTGTTTTTCCAGGCCTCTTGCATATAGAAGTAGATTTTTCTGTGCAGTTCCTAACATGCCATCGTCCAGTCTGGCAGAAAATACAAAGAGTTTGTTACCAAGCAATGTGAAATATTTGTGCACTTGGTAATAGACAAAAATTTTGTTTACATGTGTTAGATTTCCTCGTTGTCCCACAATTATTTTATATGTACAAAGTTCTTGGGAATATCTACTATAAACCTGCCAGACATTCTATATCGAGGGTGGGCTTGCCCACACAAGTATTATCTATGTCTCTTCAATCCATCATTATTACTGCAATAAAAACTGAAAAAACACTGTAAACAAGAAACTATATATAGAGGGGGCAATCCTAAAGGAAATAAATCGCAAGTAAAATGTGCATGATGCAAATGACAGATCATTATAAGAAATCGTACCGTCCCTGAGAAGGACACACAGCTTGGGGTAACGTTGAATGGAGGAAGGGGCTCATTTTGATCCCAATATGTAAAATGTGCTTCTGTTCCATCAGACCATTTAAACAGATGAGGGAATGTCTCACTCCGAAAGCCCGACCACACATTTTCGTTTTCTATCAAAAAAATAAATGTACAGGGGTAATACATGAACAGAGAAAGAGCAACTACCCGGTATAGGTGTTAGAATCACCACATGCCAGTTCTACTTTGCTTACTATGGTCACTGACACTTTTAAGTATAACCAAGATCCCGTTCACGTTTTTCAGACATTTTTGCTCTAAAAATAGCACCTTTAAAGAACCTCTCAATCCATTCCAGTGTGAAAGTCTGAGTGCTTTCACATTGGGGCAGTGAACTTGCAAAATGGGAAAAAAAGTCCTGCAAGCAGCATCTTTCGCATGGTGTGGGAGCGGTGAATACACCACTCCTCCACCAGTCCTGCCATTGAAATCAATGGGCACCACTGCCGAAGCGCCTGCAAATCGATTCGGCAGCAGCACTTTGCGAGCGCTTTTAACATTTTATTCGGCCGCAAGCTGGGGTTAAAAGCACCGCTATAACAGCAGTAAAGTGCTGTTAGAATTATTTAATTAAAAATGTTGGGTTGTCCCAAGAAATGGTTTGAATCTTGGCCGGTTCAGTAGGGACCAGCCAAGATCCAAACCATGTATTGACAGGCTGATTGTACCCGATCGATCGACTTGGGTACAACCAGCCTGTTGGATTTTTCATGCAATAATTGCCAGTGAGATAGCTTTATGGGAGGGATTCTCCCCATGAACACTGATTCTGTTGAATGGGGAATCCATAAATTTTCTTTCCTGCAAAATTTCTCCATCTATGGCTGGCTTTATAGAGGAAAACTAGCTTTGGTGACCTTGTGGGAATTTGCTCTCAATTCTTAATCTGGCTATGAGATGGGAAGTGAAGGTAAATCCCCATGGGGGCACAGATGGTAAAAAACTGACAGAGGTTACAACCCTCCTTTACGCTTTCCCACATGAAAAAAAAAAAAAAAAAACAGATGAGGGAATGACTCACTCCGAAAGTCCGACCACACATTTTCGTTTTCTATCAAAAAAATAAATGTACAGGGGTAATAGAACATAATACATAATTAACATACATAATTACTGTAGCCTCCTCTTCTCGGGTCCCTCGCCAAAGCTCTTGGCCCCTACCGCCTGAATGGCTCTGAATGTCCATTCACTCCCCTCATTGGCTCACTGGCTGTAATTGACAGCAACATGAGTCAATGGCCCCCACTGCTGTCTCAGCCAAAGAGGAGGGTGAGTCCCTGAAGAGGCGAGGCTCTTGATCAGATTGCTGGATTGATATGGGGGCTCAGGTAAGTTTTATGGGGGGGGGGGGGGGGGGTTGCACAGAGAAGGCTTTTTACCTTGAGATTTTAGAACCACTTTAATCTGTTATCTTGACTTTTGTTGCTATAGGATTTATAAACCTCTTAAAGTGGATACATTACAATCTACTGGGATGCTTGAACTTTAGTTGCAACACTGAACAAACTGAACCACTGCCATGTTACATACCACTCTGAAACTTTGTGACCACTAACTCGACATCCGCAAGAGAGTGCAGGCTGATCAAACTTCCATTTTCCTTTCGGCAAGAAAGTTCAGCACCCTCCCAAATGTCTGGCTGCTGCCGGAGGTAACAAAATCCATTGTAGGCTGTCCAGTTTCCGTCACATGTAGTCTCTGAGAAATGCCAATAATCTGCAGATTGTAGTAAAAAAAAAAAAAAAAAAAAAAAAATGACAATTAAATGTATATGTGACATAACTAGCTGTTAAAATGTGGCAATGAAAAGGTTATGAAAATGTTAAAAAGGGAAGGAAAGACCATAGCACAATCGGAACTCCAGTGGATAGCATTTATGAGAAGCACTGGGGTCATGAACGGGAACTGTAGTGATCACATGAGATGACACAAAAATTAAAGGTAAAAGAATAAAAAAAAAAAATAGATAAAAAAAAAATACAAAAATAAAACTTAATAAATACATTCTATGGGGGGCACTTGTAACCACTTTCTACATTTTACAGCAGCAGGTGTACAAGGTGGTAATTGTGCGCTGCCAACAGCCACCCCACTGGATTGCGGTTATCCATTCAAGAGACAGGATTTTTGACCATTTAACCTTCAGATTTCACATCAGATGCAATCAGTGCACATGGCACTAGTGTGGTGGTGTAAACAGGGCATATAGAAAACAATAGTTTTCTTTGTGCCCTTGAAGTGTCAGGTTCAGAAAAACACACATCTCTGCCCATGGTGTGAATGGGGTTTAAAAGTGCAGAACTTAACAACTGCATTCATCTTCATATCTTTTTGTGCTTTTTTTTGCAACTCCAATGTACAAACTGAAAGTGTACTTGCATTTGCCTTATGCAGAAAACTGCAGCTCTCCCGCAAGGGGACACTGAAAACAATGGATTTCTGTGTGCCCTGTTTGCACTTCCAGAAATAAGTCAGCTGTGGGGCAGAGCAGTGGGCGGAAAACTGCAACATTTCTGCATCAACAGTTATCCAAGTCACCTGCCTCTTTATGCACCGCAGAATAGAAATGGAGTGCCTTGTGTGGTAAAACGCGCAAGGCGCCATCCTCCAAAGCCTGCCCAGTGCGATTACAACATGCAAAGAGCATTTTCACTTTTTTTTCTGCATGTGGTGGGAACCCAGCCTTAAAGGCCAAGTTCGCCTTTCTGAACATGCTACACCAGTATTTAGGGTTAAACATGTTCAGCATGCACAACCATTCCGATGATCCTCTCCCTGCACCCACTGTCACAATTGGAAAACAGCGCAGCCCTGCCCACACAGCCGTGTCATTCATTCACGGTTTCCTGTTAATGAATAGACTACAAGTACCATTAACCCTTGTGGCTGATGGCTTGTAGATCTCAATGAACTGTGTGGGCGCTGGTGAGCAATCTTGTAGTTTATTGATCTTGCTGTTCTCAAGGAACTGCCTGCCCATATTGGAGGAAGGTAGAAGATTACTGAAGTTGCTTGTGGGAATTCTTAGGTCTCTGCAGTTACGCTCAGCTAGCAGTTTACATTTTTAAAAGGGACAGTACCATGAGATATTAATGGAGGCTGTCCAATACTGAACTTTCCTATAAGAGTCCTTGATCCCTCTCTGTTATTCTGATACTTTAATGCTGTGTGATCTGCTATCCCAGAACAAGTACAGAAATAAGTAGCTCTGACAGTTTTCGGACACTTATTTACAGTATGTATGTTCTAGGACTGTGATTGAAACATGCTAAAGTCAAACACAGCCAGGCATCCAGAATTTTTCAGAAGGAGCCCTGCAAGGGCAGCCCCTATAATTCTACAATGACAGTCACTTTAAAAAAGGTACGAACACATTTGCTTGACATGTTATGAGGTTTTAGATTAACTACAAGCTCTTTCAGGTAAGAATTTTTTATTGTTAGACAATGGCAGCCTGTCCATTAGGGGCGCCAGCTCCTCTATAAATGCCACCCCCTATATGTATAATAGATTCATGCATAGCATGAATCTATCCACAGCCGCCCCCTATTCATGCGTCCGGCCCCTTTCAAGGTGCCGGGCACCTGAATTACAGCGGCGGGGGATGTTTTTTTTTTTTTAAGCACTCGATTAGAGCCACAGGCTCTAATAGGCTTCAAAATAGGGTGGGCTTGTGGCGCAGAGCATTGCGTCATGGGTCCACCCAGGTGTAACAACAGCGAATTAATATTCACTGTTGAAACACTGATCGTCAATCTGGCCAATCAGAAGCAGGTGCGAGACCCGTTTTCCAATTGGCCGAAAAGAGAAAAAAGACTCCCGATTGGCCGAGGAGGGAGGAAATGGAAGCCGCTGCCACGATTACCTGTGGAGAGCAGGGGAACGGGAGGTCACCGCCGAGCAGGGGAAGCCACTAGTAAAGAAAGGTGGTAAGTGCCAACGACCAGGGGGTGGATTTGTCGGCTTTGACTTTTAAAGGGGCCTATAGATACTGTATTACGTTCAGTAAATACATGTAAATGTAAATATAACATAATGCATCTGAATATTTGCCGCTGAGAGCCAGTAGGTGGAGCTTTAAGCAAGAATAGCCAACAGCTTGGCTGTGTTATGTCCTATGAGTTTTGTTTTCCGTTTGCCTTTTCATTTCATTAATCATTACTCATTTATAAATATCATTGCCTTTAGTACTGTATATTTTTTGCTGCTATTTATTGTACTTAATAAATTTTGTATTTTTACTACTTAGTCCCAAACATGACCCTTTGTTGCCATGGCAACCACTATGCTTTCCAGATGATCTTCACCAGGGCCCGCTTTTTTGCCTAGATTGTGTTGGTTACGGTGACAACACCCAATTTGGTGAGTGGTCTATGGGTGTTTACTTTTACCATTATTTTTGAGGATTTTCCTTATTATATCTGTTCTTGTGTTGTGTTTTGGCTAAAAAGAGAAATATATAGGCTGCCAATGCTGAAGATCCTGTTGGCAATCCTGAAGATGCTAATTATCTGGCTGGGCAGTGATCCAATGGCTTCAATAATCTGAGTTGCTGACTTGTAAGAACATGCAGCATTTTGCCTGCAATGCACTGCGACACAAAACAAGTCACAACATGCTGCACCACATTGATAAAATATGGTTAAAAGAAATGTGAAAAGGCTTTAGAAAACATACTATGGGTGTTAAAAAATGCAGTAAAACATGGCGCATCACAAGTTTAAACTTCATACCAGCGTTATGTGTCAACAAGCCCTAACAAGCCTCAGGGGTACTGACCTTCCTCTAAATTAGCGGTTAAACTCTTGTTCAAGGTAAGCAACTCAAAGTGCTGAAGCCAACAAATCAGCAAGACAGCCAGCCAACTAGCATTTTGTAGAAGTCAGTAACAGCAGTCTTCATAGATCTCACAGTACAGATTTCCGTACTAACAGTGTCTGGGCATAAAACGGACTTAGGAGAAAAACCCATTATCTCCCGCCGTTCTGGTCTGTGAAATGACACAGCAAATTCTTCACTGGGGAATCCCAGCAAGCATACAGAAAACAAGGCTTTCTTCTTAGAAGACCCAGCACTTTTTTCAAAAAGACACCCTATAAATGTTGATTTGTGTACAGGCTCAAAAAAAAAAAAAAAAAAAAAAAAAGGAAAAAATTAAAAAAAAAGTTTTTATTTAAAAATTTAAAACAAAAAATGCCTGTGAGCAGCGAAACCAGGGAAAAGTTCTCCCCTCCATCCATGGAAGGAGGTTGCGAGAGATGCGGATACAGCACAGAGGACCAGTATCGAAGCAGGAGTGGACAGCTGAGTTAAGCAGGCTGATCCGGGCAGAAATGCGTTTGGAAGAGAGCTACAGAGCACCAGGGAAAAGTTAACCCCTCCATCCATGTAAGGTACTGGCCCACGGAAGGCTTTGATTATAATGGCCTGTTATTGGTTGAACAACCGAAGCAGGAGTGGACAGCTGAGTTAAGGAGGCTGATCCTGGCAGAAATGCGTTTGGAGGAAATAATGGAGCACAGAGAGCAAAGATTGAACATCTCAGAAGTGCTCTGGGCACAGGAACTTCCCCAGCTGAAGCGCTGGTCACTGGACAGAGGGTCCAAGACCTCTGCCCCACACCAGTGTCAGTTCTGGAGGCTCAGGGTGAGAAGGTGGCGATCACTTCCCAGGAGCAGATACAGGGGGAGAAGGGAGAGGAGGTGTTTGTGGTCCCTCCTCAACAGTCGGCCAGGGGGGAGAAAGCGGTCTTTCCTCCCAGCAAAGATCAGTGCACCTGGGAGACAATACCACAGACATGTCATCCCAGCAGCAAGTGCTGAATGACCTTGATGATCCTGTTACTGCGGAGCTCCAGGGAGCTGGGGCAGTCGGCCTCTCTCCCCAACAGTTAGCCAGAGAATCGGCAGTGGAAGCTCTGGAGATTGCCGTCCCCCCACCTGAACTGCTGACAACAGGGCAGAGCTCTGCTAACTGCTGCCCAGCATCAACAGCAGTATCTGGTGCAGTCTCCACCAGTATAACCCAGGGATGCTGGGCGGTCGGCCCAGATCCCCAACAGCAGGATGGAGTGAGCCCAGTCACCCTGTCTTCTCTCCAGCGGCTGAAAAGACTCCAGGGAGAAGGGCCAGTCCAGGCCTCTCCCCAGCGGCAGATATGTTCTTGGAGAGAGGCAGAGGTTGGCAGGGGGGAGAAAGCGGTCTTTCCTCCCCAGCAAAGATCAGTGCACCTAAACTCAGCCAAACAAGTTTTTAGTTTCCCCTTTAACCACTTCAATACTGGGCACTTTCACCCCCCTTCCTTCCCAGACCAATTTTCAGGTTTCAGCGCTCTCCCACTTTGAATAAGAATTGCACGGTCATACAACACTGTACCCAAATTTAATTTTTATAGTTTTTTTTTCACACAAATAGAGCTTTCTTTTGGTGGTATTTGATCACCACTGGGGTTTTTATTTTTTTACGCTACAAATGAATAAATCTTGAAAATTTTCAAAAAAATGCATTTTAGTTTCGGTTATAACATTTTGCAAATAAGTATTTTTTCTTCATGAATGTTGACCAAAAATGAGTCCACAACTATGGTAGCAATGACAGATGTTGATCAGCCCCTGGCGGTAATGGGGACAGATGTTTTGTGTACTATAACAGATGTTTTATGAGGACACTGACATGTGTATGGGACAGGGGTGACAGTTTTGCTTGGTGTACTGTGGGGGGGGATTTGTGACAACTCTGTAAAAAATCATCCTTACACAGAGCTGTCACAGGGCTGCAGATTCCCCCCGCTCCCCCCCCCCCTCCTACCCAGCCATCACATGATTGGGAGGGCCAATCACAGCGCCCATATCCCAATCTCAGCTCAGCTGGATCATGTGATCGCAACGATCACAGGGTCGGGCCGTGCTGCGAGCATTCGTTCTGAGGACGTTCCTCAACATCCACTCAGAATGAGGAAAGGACCACCCGGCTGTTTATGTACAGTGGCCGAGTGGGAAGTGGTTAAAGAGGAAGTAAACCCTAATGGGTTTACTTCCTCTTTGTTTCCCTGCAAAGGTAAAGCATAATGAAGTACTATGCATCGCATAGTAGTCCATTATGTGTCACTTACCTGACACCGGAGCCAGCGATGTCACTGCTGTCCCCTTGTGTACGGAGCCTCCATCTTCTTGGTGGGTCTGGCTGCTCCTGCGCTGTCATTCGACGGAGCCGCGATGACGTCACTCCCGCGCATGGGAGCCGCCACTCGCGGCCTATTGCCGTAGACAGTGGCACGCTCAGTGCGCCTGCGTGCCGCTGTCTATTGCGCATGCACCGTAGACAGCGGTGCCTGTCTTTTGGTAAATATCTCCTAAACCGTGTAGGTTTAGGAGATATTTCTTGGACCTACAGGTAAGCCTTAATCTAGGCTTACCTGTAGGTCAGAGTGGTTTGTAAGGGTTTATCTATATATGCAGCACTTGTATACATACCGGAAGAGTCATCTGCTGAGCTGTTTACTGGCTTCTTGCAGATATAGGGCAACGAGGCATCACAAGGGAAGGCATCCCACGTTCTGGTGTTCACATTTAATCTCCCACAACTGGAGCCATCTAGAACTGAAAAAGCAGTTATACCTGCCAGGAGAAGGAGGAAGACAGCTTGTATTAGCAGAGTTTAAATGAAACTAGAGTAATTAAGTTAATGTCCTAACAAGCCCAGCACAATACAAGCACAAACATATCAATTAACAAGTTATCAAGGTATTGTGTTGTGCTTTTGACACATTTTGTGGAACAGGAAGTTTGTGTGACAAAATCACTTCAAACACTGAAAACTTGTAGATATCTGCCCTAAATTCGACTTTCCGGGCTCCATTCTATGGAACATTCACATAAATAATAGACAAAGACACACGGAGTTCACTATGCATGCTAAGTTTTCAAGGAGGAAATATTCAATATATTTTATATAATTTTGGATAGTAAATACTTTACCTGTGAAGGTTAGATGAATGGAAACACAGAATAAGGGAGATATTCAGACTTTCCAGCGAAAGGGACAGACTCCCAAACTTTGGGGGGGGGGGGAGGGAGGGAGTGTTAGGACAAGGCTTATCATTGGAGGAAAGCAGGCTGAGTTCCCAACATAACTAGGGAACTGACCATGCCGTGCTCTCATGCCTTGTGTGGTCACTTGTTAATAGGTAAGCAGAGAGACTGGCAGGAACACCGGGGCTTTCACACAAAGAAAGCAATACAAAAAGAGAACAGGATACTTTTTCATACAAGTACAGTGGAACCTCGGATTGCGAGTAACACAGTTAACGAGCGTTTTGCATTACAAACCATTATTGAAAAAAAATCCTGACACGGTTTGCAAGTGTTGTCTCGCAAAACGAGCAGCATTCAAGCCTCTGCGTTGTGCAGTACCGCATTTGGCCAGAGGTCCGGGGGCGCCGGTGACACTTGGAGGCATTCGGAAATACTTGGAAACACTCAAATACTCCATTCCCAAGCTTTCTGAGGGTTTCCTAGTGCATTCGAGCAGTCTGCGAGTGTGTCTTTTATACAGGCATTTGAGCTTTTATTTCAGCTTGAAGAAGCTTGTACATTTTTGGGCACTTTTGCACGTTTGCACGTTTTCTATTGAGCTTTTTTTTCCAGCTTAATTTTTTTTTCTTTTTTCCCACAAACCCTACTCTCTTTTTTGGGCACTTGGGTGTTTTTTTGAGAATATGCCTGTAAACTCCTGGAAAAGCCATAGTGTGCATGGACACGTTGGCTAACATTGAGGGGAGTTTCCAGGCAGAAGAAACGAGAGCTCAAAAAAGCTCAAATGCCTGTAGGAGCCGCTTCTTTGAGTTGCAGTGTGCATGAGCCCTTAGGCTGCTTTCACACTGGGGCGGTTTGTAGGCGCTATTGCGCTAAAAATAGCACCTACAAACCGACCTGAAACAGCTGCTGCTGTGTCTCCAGTGTGAAAGCCCTGAGGGCTTTCACACTGGAGCGGTGCGCTAGCAGGACGGTAAAAAAAGTCCTGCTAGCTGCATCTTTGGAGCGGTGAAGGAGCGGTGTGTTCATCGCTCCTATACCGCTCCATCCCATTGAAATCAATGGGAGACCGCGGGGATACCGCCCGCAAAGCGCCGCTACAGCGGCGCTTTGCGGAGGTTTTTAACCCTTTTTCGGCCGCTAGCGGGGGTTAAAACCACCCCGCTAGCGGCCGCATACCGCGGGTAAAACGATGGTAAAGCAGCGCTAAATATAGCGCTGCTTTACCGTCGCCGCCCCGCACTGCCCCAGTGTGAAAGCAGCCTTAAAGATGCTTCGGAGATCATTCAGAATTCATTGACATGTACATTTAACCTGCAGATGACCTCCTTCTGACCCACTTTAGACTTGTAAATGAATGCAAACCCCGTCTGATGCAAAACAAAAGTCAGATAAAATCCAGTCCCCACAAATTTTCAGAAACCAACCAAAACCATGGATCCTCCAAGAACCTGGACTAAATATATTATGGGACTCTCTGTCTGGCTGCAGGGAAATTACCGTTCTTAGTATATCAGTCCGATATTATATAGAGAAGGCACAGTAAAACTTAGTTTCTCAGGTTACTAATCTCTAGGGCCATGTAGGAAGAAATTTGGCTGGTTCAGCAGTTGTATGATCGCCTTCTGTCAAAGGGACATGCTGGGAAATTTTTCTTAATGGGTGGCAGCAGCTAATTGGATTCGGGAGAGGAATTCATCTACCTTGTTTGTTGCTTGCTGATGGGAAAAAAATACAAACCCCCCCAAAAAAATAAAAAAAATATAAAAAAACACCACCACATCAAAAACTTGAAAAAAAAGGGACCACATTTCTTGTTATTGAGTCGATTTAAATTTCATACCTTCATCCCAGTTGATGAAGTTCAAGGGTTTATTATCAGACCACTGCCATCCACTAGCACTTTCTAAGCGGTTAAGTCCAATCCATACAAAGTCAGGAGGATCTTCCTTGTCTGAAAATAAAAATAAAATGTCCTCAATTACTGATAAAAAATAACATTTATCAAAATATAATTATTTTGAAATAGCCCTTTTTCATTAAAAGGGGCAATTTATGTCTTACAACAATCCCTGACTTGTCAAGTGCCTTAACCATTTTTCCTGTTACAGCAACCTAAAAAGTGCCCAGGGAGAGTAATGCAGTCATTTCGCAGTAATAAGTGCAGTAATTTGGACCTTGGCAAGAGGGCTCACTTTAAGAGGGCAGACAAATGATAACAATTGCAAGGAGCTAAATTAAACAGAGAAATGGGAATGATCTTCAAACTGGAGATTTTACAAATCAGGGTATTTCCATGATCTAGTGCCCTGTGAATAATAATTAAACTGCAGTAAAATCAAATGCTGACAACCACACTTTGCCCATAGTATTACCATTTTAATTAAATATTTACAAAATTTACTAGCAAGGCTTTTGCCTCTATTTGCATTTGCAATGCTCTGGCCCAATGTTTGAAAAACAGATTGCCATTTTCTAGGCCCACCCAAAGTCGAATACACTAGTTAATGGCCTTATTTCCCCACTTTAGAGGTGTTACCCTTGGGCAAATAACAGAATGAATTAGGCCTGTATACCAGTGATTTATTATATCTCCACAATACAGGCCCTTCCTTATCCTTGGTCATTCAAGCTATTAAATAACTTGGTGAATAACAAAAAGGAAGAGATCTATAACAAAGTTTGTTAAAATCCCTACAATTGTACATGGATCACCCAGAGGGGAATGTTTTATTTTTCAACAAAAGTGGAGTTACTCTTTAAGCTCCATGTTGGAGAATGTAGAACAAGTATGACTCAGTCAATTGGTTTCATTGTGGCTTTGGTGTGGAGTCCTAAGAGTACAAAACACTCAAGAAATGAACCCTCAAGATATTGCCCCTGTTCATGAATCAAACAAAGAAAAATTAAAGATTCAAAAACTCATAGATTAGTATCTTATATCATTTAGAAGGAGGATGGGAGCTATCGACAAAGAAACACAATGCAATATCTGAGAATTGCAAACCTGATTTTGCTCAACCACCTCTTAAATGAACAGAAAATCTCAATAAATCTCAAAAAATTACTTCAATTCACTGGACCGACTAGAAAAAAAAGTTTATTTCTAACAGACAAGTATATAGTCCCACAAGAGACCTTTTATAACACTTTGCAATGTACATTAATCACCCAGAGCGGAATGAGTGGAGTTACTCTTTAACTTAAAATTACAATGATCCGCTTGCTAAAATGTAGCTACAGATTTACACTGATGCCTGTGACCGTACTAAAATCCTTCACAGGACCCAACTCTTTTCTCATTCATCAACCATCAGGTGAAAAAAAAAATCAAAAAATAAAAATAAAAATGTAAAAACGCATTTATAATATAAATATATATATATATAAATATATATATATATATATATATATATAAATATATACGCACACACACACACACACACACACACACACACACACACACACACATACATACATACATACATACATATATATATATATATATATATATATATATACATATACACACACACACACATACATACACACACACACACACACACACACACATTTATTGTTTTTTTTTTTTACCTGATGGTTGATGATTATTTCACGTATTTTTTTGGTGTCATAAGCACAGTGCGCGCATTTAATTTATTCTCTCTTGGCACAAGTTCTCTGGACCAAACAGTTGTTAATATTACGGCAGGCCCAGGAGTTTTATTTCTACTAATACCCCACAAATACCACCTACGCCTTCCGAAATTGCCCTAATGTGGATTGACGTTGAATGCCTCATTTCAAGATAACCTCTAAGATAACTTGTTCTTATGGGGCAACCCTTTACTAGCACAACTTAGTGTGATTTCAGATACCACACTATAGAAATCACATGGAATTACAACTTTTTCAGACATTTACTAGGACTGAACCTAAACCATGTACTCAATCTTGCAATTATAGGAGAGACACAATTTATGCTGTAGTTTCTTCCTTAGCATCATACCACTTCACCATTGCTTTAAGGGACAATTTTGGGACCATCTCTGAATACCCAGTAGAACGAGTGTTAAAGTGGCAAGGCCCCAAAAAGTTAGCATCCACACTCAATTCCCACTTGCTACACATTAAACTGGGTAAAACGTCATTGACTATTAAGATTACATTTCAGACCATACTACACTAATCAGCCATAACTGTATGACCACTGACAGGTAAAGTCAATAACTTTGATTATCCTATTACAATTGCACCTGTAAAAGGGTGGGATACATTAGGCAGCAAGTGAACATGTTGTCATAAAGTTGTTGTGTTGAAAACAGAAAATAATGGGCAAGCAAAAGGATTTGAGCAAATTTGACAAGGAGCAATTCGTAATGGCTACATTACTGGGTCACAGCACCTCCAAAACTGCAGCTCTTGTGGGATGTTCAGGACTAGAGGTCGACCGATACGGGTTTTTCTCTGGTCGATGCCGATATTTAGAAATTGCGGCGGCCGATGGCCGATATATGATGCCGATTTTTTTGGGCCGATATGTTAAGCCGAATTTTTTATTTTTATTTGTCTTCATCTCATAAAATCTAACAGTTAAAACCTTTCACACTGAGGCATTTTTTTAAGCGCTTTTGGGCTAAAAATAGCGCCTGTAAAACGGATCCTCTGCAGTCTCAGTGTGAAAGCACTCGGGCTTTCACACTGAGGCGATGCGCTGGCAGGACGTTAAGAAAAAGTCCTGCAAGCAGCATCTTTGGAGCGGTGTATACCGCTCCTACGCCACTCCTGCAGATTAAAATGAATAGGCACCACTGCCGAAGCACCTGCAATGCGATTTTAAATGCGCTTCATGGGCGCATTTGACCCCTTTCTTGGCCGCTAGCTGGGTTATAAGCACCCTGCTAGCCGCTGAATAGCGCCGCTAAAATGACGGTAAATTTCCACTAAAACTAGCAGTGTTTTACCGTCAATGCCTGCCCGCTCCAGTGTGTAAGCAGCCTTAAGTAATAAGTGATACAGAAAATTTCTTACATTTTATTAAAACAGAACAAACCTCCAATCAGTTCACTAGTATGTATAATTTAGATAAAAAAAAAACAATATCTTAAATATTAAATACACAAAAACAGGTAATCAAAACTTTTGTACAAAAATAAAATAAAAATGGGCTAACTTTACTGTTTTTTTTTTTTTAAATCATTAGTGTATTTTTTCCAAAAAAATTGCGTTTGAAAGACGCTGCGCAAATACCATGTGACATAAAATATTGCAACCGCTATTTTATTCCCTAGGGTCTCTGCTAAAAAAATATATATCATTTTTGGGGGTTCTAAGTGATTTTCTAGCAGAAAATACAGGATTTTTACTTGTAAGCAACAAGTGTCAGAAAAGATTTAGTCTTTTCTTGGCAGAATGCCCAGAGAGGAGACAAGTCTCTCCAGGGAAAGACTCAGGCAACTTGCATTGCACTTCTATTAGGCCCCTTTCACACCGGGGCGTTTTTCATGTGGTACAGCGCTAAAAATAGCGCCTGTTCACCGCATGAAAAAATCCAGCCCCTTTAACTCCAGTGTGAAAGCCGGCGGGCTTTCACACTGGAGCGGTGCGCTAGCAGGACGGCAAAAAAAGTCCTGCTAGCAGCATCTTTGGAGCGGTATAGGAGCGGTGTGTTCACCGCTCCTATACTGCTCCTTCCCATTGATTAGAATGGGACACCGCGGTGAAACCGCGGCAATACCGCCGCAAAGCGCCGCTACGGCGGTGCTCTGCGGGGGTCTTTAACCCTTTTTCGGCCGCTCGCGGGGGGTAAAACCGCACCGCGAGCGGCCGAAAACCGCGGTTAAAACGACGGTAAAGCAGCGCTAAATATAGCGCTGCTTTACCGTCACCGCGGCTCCCCGCCCCAGTGTGAAAGGGGCCTTACAGAAGTCATTTGCAAGTCACAGCTGAAGTTAGAATTGCCCTTTTTTATCAGCACAATCGGCCGCTGCCGATTAAATAAAAAACGCCAAATATCGGCCGATATATCGGTCGACCACTAGTCAGGACCTATAAAAAGTGGTCCTGACAAGCAGGCAACAGGGTCATTGGCAGCCAAGGCTCATTCATGCACTGGGGAGAGAGGGATGCACCGATATATCAGCCGAAAATTATCGGACAAAAATAGAAAAAAAATAAAAAAGGTGCCACTAGTGACCGAAAAAAAAATTCATATTCATTTAAAATTCATGATATTAATTAAAAAGTTGCATACAATTACAGTAGCTCACAAAAGTGAGTACACCCCTCACAATATTGTAAATATTTTCTTATATCTTTTCATGTGACAACACTGAAGAAATGACACTTTGCTACAATGTAAAGTAGTGAGTGTACAGCTTGCCTACGGGGCACTTACAAATAAAAATTTCATCTGCGTACAGTGTAGCATGACCACGCAATTGTCAAAGTGCGAAAGCGCTTTTTCAGCTTTCAGTAAATTTTGTAACCAAGTAATTTTTCTCCTTCACTGATGTGCACTGATGAGGCAGCACTGATAGGCTGAACTGGTGGGCATTAATGAGGCAGCACTTATGGGCACTGATTAGGTGGCACTGACGAGGAGGCACTAATATGCCGCACTTATGGGCACTGATAGTTGGCACCAATATGTGCCACTGGTGGGCACTGATAGGCGGCACTGACTGGCATCGCTAATGGGCACTGATGGGTGGCACTTGTGGGCAGTGGCGGGCAATGAGTGTTGGGACTGGTGACGCTATATGGTAATCAGGGCACTAATGATCATGTGTAGATGTCCCCCTGCATGGAGATGCCACTGATAGTCTCTTCCCACCACACACTCGGTCAGTGTGAGGGGAGGAGCGCCGATTACCAGCATCTTCGTGTTAACATGCGACTGGCTGTGATTGGACACAGCCAAACAAATTGTTAAAGAGCCTGGGAGGCGGCTCTACAGAGATCGGGATTGCGCCGTGTCCTAGCAACACAGCGTGATCGCAGCGCGCCCCGTGAGAGCAGCCGTCCTGGGACGCAGTCATATGACATCATCCCAGAATGAGAGCCGCACCGCCGTCATTTGACGGTGGGTGGGTGACAACTGGTTAAAGTGAGTACGCCCCTAAGCGAAAATGTCCAAATTGGGCCCAAAGTGTCAATAATTTGTGTGGCCGCCAGTATTTTCCAGCATTGCCTTAACCCTCTTGGGCATGGAGTTCATATGCTGGAAATCATCTCACCACTGGTTTCTTGAACATTTCAATGAAGGCCCCTTGACCCCCCGCCTCCTAGGGAAAGGGAGCCCTGACTGCTGGAAGCTTGGCACCTACGTGGGCATGATCCAAAACAGGGAGTTTTAGTGGCTCCGATGGGATTGGCCACTGAGGCACCAGGTGACTGGGTGGAGTCTCTAGACTCCTAGAAAAGACTCCTAAGCAAGGGCACGTCCCACAGCGATGGATATAGATTTATGGGCCACGCCCTCAAGTTTAAGGCCCCTTTCACACTGGGGCGTTTTTCAGGCACTACAGCGCTAAAAATAGCGCCTGTACAGCGCCTAAAAAAATCCGGCCCCATTCACTCCAGTGTGAAAGCCGAAGGGCTTTCACACTGGAGCGGTGCGCTAGCAGGATGGTCAAAAAAGTCCTGCTAGCAGCATCTTTGGAGCGGTGTATTGACCGCTTCTACCCATTGAAATCAATGGGACACCGCAGTAATACTGTGGCAATACCGGGGGGTTTTAACCCTTTTTCGGCCGCTAGCAGGGGTTAAAACCGCACCGCTAGCGGCCGAATACCGCGGCAAAAACTACAGTAAAGCAGTGCTAAATATAGCGCTGCTTTACCGCCGACGCCGCTCCCGCCCCAGTGTGAAAGGGGCCTAAGTCTGGGATCAGTTTAATGCCTGTCTCACACTGATGATGGAGACAGGCCTTTTAGACTGTTGGTGTTTTGTTATGGATTCTCACAGTATAACCATAACTGGCATTGTTATATAGCATTTTGAATATTGTTAAAGTTGGCAAGTTCAATAAAGCTGTGGCTTTGCCCTAATTCCAACTTAAATCAGACTGGTGTCTTTTTGGAGGGCAAGGTATTGGTATATAATAGATGGTCAAACTGCACCCAAGCTTCTCAGAAATCATGAGGTCACTGTACTCCAATGGCCTCCACGGTCACCAGATCTTAATCCAATAGAGCACCTTTGGGATGTGGTGGAACAGGACATTTGTATCATGGATGTGCAGCCGTCAATTCTGCAGCCACTGTGTGATGCCATCATGTCAATATGGACCAAAATCTCTGGGGAATGTTTCCAACACTTTGTTTACTCTATGCCACATAAGGCAAAAGTCAGTCCAACCCGGTACTAGCAAGGTGCACCTAATAAAGTGGCCGGTGAGTGTATATGCACTTTTACACTTCTGTACAGCTGTTAAGGCTCAATAAACAGAGTTCACATTCACATGTTTAAATTTCCATAGGTGGGAATTTTTGATGACATCTTATGTTTGGATCTTTCAGCCAGCTGGTTCACAGTGACTACACACTAAGTATTTCAAATAGAGGAAGTTTGTGTAGTTTTCAGTAATCTCTGTAGATATCACCATTTCAAACAAAGAAAAACCCGCCAAGACTAGCATGGTTTAAGGTAACTGCTCAGGGTGCAGGAGACAATAGAAACTGCATTGTGCCTTCCTTAAAGCGGTTCTACACCCATTTCATTTAGTAAATCTCTTTGCCTTCCAAATCAGGCAAAGAGTACTAAATGAAATGTTTTTTTTTTTTTTTTTTTTTACTTACCTTGTAATTGAAGACTTCCGGTCTTCTCCCTCTGCGGCGGCGGGCGGGGTCTTGCGTCGATCGTCGTCACGCCGCACTGTCTCCTGGGATCTGGTGTCATTGATCCCAGGAGCCAGTGCGGGCATCTTCCGAAATCTCGCGAGATTTCGGCCACATCTTCCGAAATCTCCCGAGATTTCGGCCGCATCTGCCGAAATCTCGTGAGATCTCGGCAGATGAGCCGTTACTGCGCACGCGCGAGTAACGGCAGTGCATGGTGGGCCATCTAAAGTCCCTGTGGGTGTTTCACATGCCCACAGGCAAGATGGCCCCCAGCACTAAAGAAGAAGACGAGGAACTTCATCGGACGAAAACCGGCGGCGATCGAGATGGAAGATGGAACAGGTGAGTCCCCTAATAAAGGTAAGCACACTTTATATTACATCCTTAAAAAAAAAAATTTTTTTCAGAGTGCAGAACCGCTTTAAATTTACACTCTTTAAAGTACTGGAGACTAGGAGGGACAGGGTAGCTGGGAAATATACTACATATGAGAACCACTTGAGGATTCTACACTTAAAAAAAAAAAAAACAAACAAAAAAAAAAAACAACACAGCTTACTTAAAATGAACCAAAAAAAAAAAAAAGCGGGGGAGAGAGGGGGCTTGCACACATTAGCTACATTCTGCATATTAGATGTTACTTGCATCTATTAGAATTTTTTTCTCTTTATCTATTCCTGAAGCATTGGTTTTAGAGAGAAATGACCACATGCATCTAATTTGCCATATAACAAATGTGAGTCATTCAAAAGTCCCCAGTACATGGTTCATGGCTCTGTAACATTTTGTAACAAATAAAAAATTAGGATTGTTAAAAAAAAAAAAAAAAAAGGAGAAAAGAAAAAGACTGTATGTATGCCTAGCTGCACAAAGAAAAAACAAAAAAAGAAAAAAAAATGAAAGAAAGAAAGAAAGAAAGAAAGAAAGAAATAAAGAAGAAAGAAAGAAAAAAAAGAGAAAAAAAAATAAAAAATAAAAGGAAGAAAAAAAAAAGAAAAAAAAAAAAACTTTGGGTGGATAACTCTTATGCCGCGTACACACGATCGGAATTCTCGTCGGAAAAAACTGACGGTTTTTCAGACGGAATTACGCTCAAGCTGTGTTGCCTACACACGGTCACACCAAATTCCGACGGTCAATAACACAGCGGCATAAAACACGTTCGACAGCACTAAAAAAGGGGAGTTTAATGCTTCCGAGCATGCGTCAAATTGTTTCCGAGCATGCGCCGAAATTTTGCGTGTCGGAATTGCATACACACGATCAGAAAATCCGATAGAAAGGTTTTCCGTCGGAAAAATTGAGAACAGGTTCTCAATCCAAAGTCCGTCGAAAATTCCGACAGAAAAAGACCGTTGGGCATACACACGGTCGGAAAATCCGATGAAAAGCTCCCATCGGACTGTTTCCATCGGAAATTCCAACCGTGTGTAAAAAAGAAAAATTTTCTCTTTATCTATTCCTGAAGCATTGGTTTTAGAGAGAAATGACCACATGCATCTAATTTGCCATATAACAAATGTGAGTCATTCAAAAGTCCCCAGCACATGGTTCATGGCTAAGATCTGTAACATTTTGTAACAAATAAAAAATTAGGATCGGAAAAAAAAGGAGAAGAAGAGAAAAAGACTATGTATGCCTAGCTGCACAAAGAAAGAAAGAAAAAAAAAAAAAAAAAAAGAAAAAAAAGAAGAAAAAGAAAAATAAGAAAAAAAGAGATAAAAGAAAAAAATAAATAAATAAAAAGAAAAAAAGAAAGAAAGAAAGAAAGAAAGAAAGAAAGAAAGAAAGAAAGAAAGAAAGAAAGAAATAAAAAAAGAAAAGAAAGAAAGAAAGAAAGAAAGCAAAAAAAAGAAAAAAAAACAAAAAACAAAAAGAAAGACAAAAAAAAGGAAAAAAAAATAAGAAAGAAAGAACGAAAGAAAGAGAAATGCGAATTGGATGCGGAGAAACCCACATCAGTGTGAACCCAGCCTAAAGGAGTTCAGAGGCAGAAAAAAGGACTTGACGATTGTAAACTCATGTAAAGTGTTTAGGCGTATTTAGTGCTTGAGCATAAGTTAATCTCAATGGCCAAAATAAATGATTATTCTGGCCAATTAAATGATTTAACGCCCAAGAGCTTAATGCACCCGAACACATTTCAGGCATTTACAAATCAAGTGTTTTTTTTCTGCCGCCAGGAGGAAAGGAGTCCAGGATAGTTCGCAAAACGTCTAGTGTGCATGAGGCCTAAATGCAAAACGTGAATAAGGCCATATTATAGATGAAAATGTGGCTGGTTCAGCAGGGACTGGACACATTTCCATCCATCTATGACCGTTTCCTCTAGAGAGAGAAGTTAATGTCATGATCAGATTATCTCAAACAGGGATGTTGGAAAATTCTTGTTCGATAAGCTGCAGTGCTGATCACTGCATTCTGAAAAGTGGAGGAGTCCTGCTGTCAAAATATGAATTCCCCCATCCATCTCGATTTTGTGGATGGGAAAATACATAATTTTTTGTGATCAGCTAGCTGAATCGGTGAACAGGGACGCACAGGACCCCTTGCTGTGAGTCGCGGCCACAGCGTATGTGAACCCAGCCTAACACTGGTGAGAATTTCTCCTCCTCTCACACTGTGGATAGGGCATTATTCCTCCCTCTCCAATGCAAACAATGCAGCATTATTTTTCACACCGCCAAGGGGGCAATTATTCCTCCTCTTATGGACCCTAGGCACTAGGGCATTTGTTTTTTTATTTTACGGCCACTAAGTTAGGGGCATTGTTCTCTCCTACTTACCATTTTCTACACCCATTGGCCATAGTCTGGCCCCCTTAACCACTTGCCGACCGCCGATATCGGCACAATGGCAGCAGTAGGCAAATGAGTGTACCTGTACATCTCCTTTCATTTGCGGGGCAAGTGGGCACGCGTCCGCCGAATACAGCGTGACCGTGCCCGCGGGACCCGCGGACTCGATGTCCGCCGGTGTCCCGCAATCGTGTCACGGAGCGGCAGAACGGGGAGATGCCTATGTAAACAGGGTTTTTTACCCATTCTGCCTAGTGACATGGCAGAGATCTACTGCTCCCTGTCTTCGGGAGCAGTGATCGCTGTCATGTCAGTGGTAGCCGATCCCCACCACAGTTAGAATCACTCCCTAGGACACACTTAACCTCTTGACCACTGTGTTTATCCCCCTTCCCTGCCAGTGTAATTTACACAGTAATCAGTGCATTTTTATAGCACTGATCACTGTATAAATGACAATGGTCCCAAAATATTGTCAAAAGTGTCCGATGTGTCCGCCATAATGTCACAGTCACAATAGAAAAGAAAAAAAAAAAAAAATCGCAGATCGCCGCCATTACTAATAAAAAAAATTATTTATAATAAAAATGCCATAAATCTATCCCCCATTTTGTAGACACTATAACTTTTGCGCAAACCAATCAATATACGCTTATTGCTATTTTTTTTACCAAAAATATGCAGACGAAGAATACATATCGGCCTAAACAGAGGAAACATTTTTTTTTTTTTTAATATATATTTTTTGGGGATGTTTATTATAGCAAAAAGTAAAAAAATACTGCTTTTTTTCTACATTGTTGCTCTTTTTTTGTTTATAGTGCAAAAAATAAAGGTGATCAAAACACCATCAAAAGAAAGCTCCATTTGTGGGGAAAAAAGGATGTCAATTTTGTTTTAGTGCAACATCGCACGACCGTGCAATTGTCAGTTAAATCGACGCAGTGCCGTATCGCAAAAATCAAATCGTCCTCAGCAGCAAGTCACTGGCAGGAGAGCAGCTTTTTACCACGATCAACATAGACCACAAGCTGTGGAGGATTCCTTTTCTTTGAGAGCTTTGCTGGCCTTCTTTGATTTGGCTGTCAGGTAAGGAGGCATTTCATATGGTGATTGCTCACAGTATCCGCTGTCTGGCGTTTGTTGTCCGGTAAGGAGGCATTTTATAAGGTGGCTGCTCACAATCTGCTTTAAAACACTTGGCACTATGTACAAAAGCACTCTATTTCAATTGGTTTGTCTGAACGGGAGAGTCTTAAAAGGGACAGACACTTATTTTTGCAACTTTCTTCTGGCATCTGGTAAGGAGGCCTTCTATGTGGTGGTGGTGCACTTAAATTAGTTTTTTTGACCACTGGGTGTCTTTCTATAAAATAGTTTGACATAACACATTTTTTATATTTTTTTCAAACACAATGAAAATTGTTTTGGTATTTAACTACACTTTTGTAGTGTAGCAGTATTATGCTATGGTGTATTTTTTGTTTTTTCTTGGTGGCCTATAACCCTGCTCCATGAGTACAAACTTTGGAAAAAAACACAAATTACATCACATCGCTCTACCGGATTCCCTTCCAGCAACAAGATCATCAGCCCGGGCTGGGTTAAAGCCATATGCGATTTTGTGGCTTGCATCTGGTGAGCATGTTCTATATATATATATATATATATATATATATATATATATATATATATATATATATATATATATATATATACATACACCGTATTTATCGGCGTATAACACGCACCGGCGTATAACACGCACCCCAAGTTTAGGAGGGCATTTTAAAGGAAAAAAGTTTTAGGAGGGAAGTTTAGGGAAAAAAAAAAAAAAAAAAAAAAAAACTTACATTTAAGCGTCATTTGCAGCTTGCCCAGCGTCATTTGCAGCTTGCCCAGCGTCATTTGCAGCCTTGCCCAGCGTCATTGCAGCCTTGCCCAGCGTCATTGCAGCCTTGCCCAGCGTCATTGCAGCCTTGCCCAGCGTCATTGCAGCCTTGCCCAGCGTCATTGCAGCCTTGCCCAGCGTCATTGCAGCCTTGCCCAGCGTCATTGCAGCCTTGCCCAGCGTCATTGCAGCCATGCCCAGCGTCATTGCAGCCATGCCCAGCGTCATTGCAGCCATGCCCAGCGTCATTGCAGCCATGCCCAGCGTCATTGCAGCCATGCCCAGCGTCATTGCAGCCATGCCCAGCGTCATTGCAGCCATGCCCAGCGTCATTGCAGCCATGCCCAGGGTCATTGCAGCCTTGCCCAGCGTCATTGCAGCCATGCCCAGCGTCATTGCAGCCATGCCCAGCGTCATTGTACCTTGCCAGCGTCACTTGAAGTCCGGTCCGGGTTTAAATTTCCCGCCACCGAGACTCTGTCGCGCGCGCCGCCGAAAAAGACCGAGGCGCGGCCGAAAAAGACCGAAGCGGCCCCGGAAAAGGCCGAGCCGACTGTTCAGCTCCGCTCGCGGTCCCGCCTCCCTGCTGTTTCCGGAGCGAGCGCAAGGAGGCGGGACTACGAACAGAGCCGAACAGTCTGCTCGGTCTATTCCGGCGAGGCTTCGGGTTTTTTCGCCCGCAATTCGGTCTTTTTCGGCAGTGCTCGCTATTTTTCGGCGGTGCTTGCCATTTTTGACATTTTTTTTGGGGGGTATCGGCGTATAACACGCACCCACGACTTTCCCCCGATTTTTAGGGGGGAAAAGTGCGTGTTATACGCCGATAAATACGGTATAATATATATATATATATATATATATATATATATATATATATATATATATATATATATATATATATATATATATATATATAGATAGATAGGAGGTGCCGTTCTGGAAATTATAATTATTTCTGCTACGATTGACTCTTTGTTTATATCACTGGGGACTTTTCTTTAAATATAATTTTAGCTGACACCTGGACTTTAATAGCGCAATTTTTTCTTATCTATTTTTATTTGTGTTTATCCCCCAATTATTGCTGCTACATTATTGATCAATATTTTTTTAATTTTCTGATTAGCGCAGTTTTTTTTTACTTTTCAGTGCCATATCGCAAAAAGTGCTCTGGTTAGGAAGAGGGGAAAATTTTCCGGGGATGAAGCAGTTAAAGTCTGAGGGACAGTAAACTGGCCCTTTGTTTAAAAAGTTTGAGGATCCCCTTCTAAATAGAAAACAATGTAACCAAGAGCTGAACAAGGTCTTCTTTAATGTTTATGGAACTATGTTGCTAGGATGAAAAACAAAATATATAAAAACGCACTACGCTGTCCTATTTTACCATCTAGGCAAAATATTCAATCACCTTGGTGATAACTTGATGATATAAAAGCAGGGGTGTCCAACCTTCTGGGCCACATTGGAAGAAAAGGAATGGTCTTGGGCACACATGAGATGCACTAACAATAAGGATAGCTGATGAACAGAAAAAGTCAGTCAGATCAAAAAAGAAAAAAAAAAAATTAAAAAAAAACCACACATTAAAAGCCAGAAGCTACAAATACTGCAGCTGCTGACTTTTAATAAAATGGACACTTACCTGTCCCAGGGTCCAGCGATGTCAGCAGCCGAAGCCGATCAATCGCTCGGCTCTCGGCAGCTGCCGTCGCCATCCTCGGTGAGGGAATCAGGAAGTGAAGCGTTGCGGCTTCACGTCCCGGTTCCCTACTGCACATGCGTGAGTCACTCTGCGCGTCCTAACTGGTCCCCGCTATCTCCTGGGACCTGTGTGTTTCCCAGGAGACAGCGGGGGGAAGGGGCGTGACTCCCGCCGGAGTCTATTCCCGGAAGTGGGTGCAAATACCTGAATTATTACAGGTATCTGCACCCCCTCCCCCCTGAAAGGTGCCAAATGTGACACCGGAGGGGGGGAGGGGGGGTTCTGAAAAGTGGAGGTTCCATTTTTGTGTGAACCTCCGCTTTAACACTCACCGATATAGATAATGTACCTAATTAATAAAGTAATAAAACTTTATTTTTTTTTGTAATATTTTTGATTCTAAAGGTAAAAGGACAACATAAAAACTAGTGTGTTATTTGACAGTGTTTTTGATAAACTAACACATCAGTATCTGGTTGGATGGATGTAGTAGCAATTCTCAATAAATTCTCAAGGTGCTCATCAGATATTTTGGTTCTAATTTTGCCCTTTGTGTGCTTCGCCCTTGGGAATAGTTGCTCACAAATGAAAACTGATGACATGAATAAGGCGTGATTGTGAAGAGTGGGATATATTTCTCTTGGAAGATAACACTTATAAAAGTCAAGAAAAAAAGGACACATTTTTTATTTGGCCGCATTTGTTTTCCAAGTGTGAATGTATTTTTGAAAAAAAGAAAAATCAACATTTTTAAGTTAACGATTTTATGGTGGGCCGCATTCATAGCCGTCTTGGGCCACAAGCTGGACACCCCCAGATATAAAGAATCCCCTTTGGGTGACATACAGCATGCACAACCCTCAAAAGAGACAATAAAAAAAAAAAAAAAAAAAAAAAAGTCAGAAAGTTCCCAGCCAATTGGAAAATACTTGTGACTGATGAGCAAGTGCTCTTATCTTTACAGGAAACTCTTTGTACATGTTTGAGTTTAACCATCACTCCCCGTGATCCAGTGATCTTAGTATTCATCCAAATGATATGTGAATGTCCACAGACACTATAGTGATGTTCTCTGTCTTTTTGTTGTCAGTGTGACAGTCACAAGAAAATTTCAAAACTGAGCTGAGCTTTTCGCCTCAAGTCACAAAGGTCTATTGTAACCTCTTTCCTACGCAGTCCCTACAGCACATGATCCCACAGCCTGACTGCTGAAACACAGGCTACCCTACAAGCAGAGCTGAATGCTGGACACACAGACATCTCCACCAGGTCCTCAGTGATCCCAAAATGTGACAGTTACTAAAACAAGGGTATTAAATGGAAAATGCAGCAACAAGCCATAAGACCTTACTGGTTAGGCTTTTCTTAGATTATGAAACCGTTTATTAACCAAGATGATTATGGAGTACTGTATATACTCGAGTATAAGCCGAGTTTTTCAGCACATTTTTTTGTGCTGAAAATGCCATTTTCCGAACCAACTTTGGGGCCCCGTATCTCGGAGTCGCTTGGTGCTAGCACCAAGTGGCCCCGAGATACGGGGCCCCAAAGTCAGTTCGGAAATAGTCATTCTCTGCTGTAGAAAAGTGCTTGACATTTTCTGAACTGATTTTGGGGCCCTGTATCTTGGGGCCACTTGGTCCTAGGAACCCCATCTTTGGATATGTTGTATTGCTAGTTCCACTGGGTTTACACACCTAGCATCAAGTGGCCCCCGATATACAGGGCCCCAAAGTCGGTCAACTGTGTCCATCTGCAGCAATGTCATTTCCTTTGGGTCCAGAGACCCCAAATATTGGCTGCAGCTAGGGGGCATCTAGGAACCCTTAACTACAGAGTTTGAAGTTCAGGGGACCTATGGCTGCAAATGGGCACAGTGAGGCTGCAAATGGGCATTGCTGACACGCTTTTCCACTTGCAGTAGCTGCGCATTTCTCACCCTAGGCTTATACTCGAGTCAATATGTTTTCCCAGTTTTTTGTGGTAAAATTAGGTGCCTCAGCTTATATTCGGGTTGGCTTATACTCGAGTATATACGGTATGCAAGTCAACAGGTAGAGAAGCACATGTTTAGTGGCAGCAACATAAAGTTACACCACACACAAACCTAGATGTTCTCACCTGAGCCGATTTTTCAATCGGCTTTGGGTGCATGAGCCGGCATCTTAAAGAGGAACTGCAATCTGCTCACATAATTTGTAATAAAAAACATCTTTGCCATTCTGAAAGCTTCCCGCTAACCACTTTACATATTATTTTATATATACTGTGATTCTGTTCTTGCCAAATATGCTGCAGAAATCTCCCTCCACTGAGTCTCTCTCTCTCTCTCTAGAGAGAGAGCTGTGCATGATGTCATAAGCCTAGGCTAATAACCAGACAAGAAACAGGAAGTGGGCTGTATAAGGTATTTACTGGCAGAAAAAAAAAATTTTTACTATCCAAAGATAAAACAAGGGCAGAAGATTTAATAGATTGAAAGATGAAAAAAAATTACTGAAGTTCCGCTTTAAGTAAGGGATACAGGAAGTGAAGTCTTGCGGCTTCACAGACACAGTTTCCTACTACGCAGGAGCGAGCTGTGCTTAGTGAATGGTCCCGTAGTTTTCTGGGACCTGTGATGTGTCCCAGAAGACTGCAGGGGAAGGAAGGGGGCCGAACCTTCGGCTCAGATCGACGCGGCGCATCTGATCAGAAGTGGGAGCTTTTGGGTAAAGTGCCGCTTTAAATTGTTTACCTTTTTGAAAGTGTACATACTGTAAACACTATATCTATACATACACACATTTTATTTCATCCATTCATTTCCACAGTGTATGTCAATTATTTCAAGCCTACTGCTACTAACCTGAACAATCTTAATCCGTCGCCGCCAGGAGAAGACAGTGATTATTGCTAGCAGCTATAGCAGCCACTAGCGATAATTGCAAGTGAATCTGGCAGGCTGGTTGTAACCAAGTTGATAGAATCACTGCCAGTTCAGCAAAAATCTAACTGTCTATGGCCAGCCTAAAGCTCCAGACTGCATGGACACAAAATGGCAGATAAAACAGGTCCTATATATGTGTTTGATTATATAAATATATTATGCTAATGTAGTAAAGTGAAGCTCCAGGCAAATATATGAAAAAAAAAAAAAAAAAAAACTAAAATGTCATTTAAAATTAATAAAAAAGTATCCACCGAAAACAAAATATAATTTATATAAAATGAAACATGAACACAGTAAGGCCCCTTCCACACTGGGGTGGTGGGGGCGTCGGCAGTAAAGCAGCGCTATATTTAGCGCTGCTTTACCGTCGTTTTAGCAGCGGTATTCTGCCGCTTGCGGGGCAGTTTTAACCCCCGTTAGCGGCCGAAAAAGGGTTAAAACCACCCGTAACGCGCCGCTGCAGCGGCGCTTTGCCGGCGGGATATAGCCGCACTGCCCCATTGATTTTAATGGGTAGGAGCGGTGAATACACTGCTCCTTCACTGTTCCAAAGATGCTGCTAGCAGGACTTTTTTTTACCGTCCTGCTAGCGCACCGCTCCAGTGTGAAAGCCCTTCGGCTTTCACACTGGAGTGTAAGGACCCGCTTTTTTCAGGCGCTATAGCGCCTGAAAAATGCTTCAGTGTGAAAGGGGCCTAAAGGAGGGCAGATGAATAATTTCATCAGTGTGTTTCTGCTCACCTACCTACTGGCTAAGAGAGGACAGCCACTAGGGAAGCAGAAACGCTATAGTCGCTTTTATTCTATAGTCACCCATCAGATGGTTGAGTGCCACTATATATTATATTATTTTTTTTTTATGGTTGAGTGCTAATATATATATATCTATATCTCATTTTTTTTTTTTTATTACAGCAGATCGTTTTTGCACGGTGCTCATCTTTAAAATCAGACAGTCACAGAATTTCATTCAATTAGAAATGTAATCCGTTCTTACCTGTGATAAAGTTCAGCTCTTCCTCACTGGTTATGCTGAGTAGATCCGCCCCTTGGCTTTTACAAGACACATAGGCCTCCTTCCACCTGAGGCTAGACTGGATATTGAACTGGTAGCATTGCTGCAGTGTGGAGTTCTCTGTCCAAGTATGATTACAATCACGCACTTAAAAAACATAACAAGAAAAGCAACATTTTAAACATCATACAGCAGAATTTATGGCAAGGCTTGGTATCATAAATCAGGACTTGTGACAACGGTAAAATAGATGGATCACCCATTGGGCAATTCCAAATGCATACAATTTCTTGTAACCATTTCACCAAATGCATTGCAAGGAAAGACTTATATAGAAAAAAAAAGTTAAGAATTGATAAATCTAAAAAGAACAGAACAGGTCTTCAAGCATTAGTCCTCATGCACACTGGACGTTTTTACAGCTGCTGTTTGTGGCATCAGACATTTTTTCTGCAGCCAGTAAAATCCCTAGCATGTTATCCTATGTGTCCGTGGACACATAGGCTGTTAGCGGAAGTTTTTGTCAGGGGTGTTTTCTGGCTGAAAAAAAAAAAAAAAGAACTAGTGGGTTTTAAGAGGAGTTTTTCAGCTGTAAAATCACTCTAAAGGCCCATACACACGATCGGACTTTTTGACAACAAACATGCAAATTAGCTGTTTTGAGGCAACATCCAACTTTGTGTACGCTCCATTGGACAAACTTTTTCGGTCTTCATCAGACTTTTGTCGGCTTTGCGAACGGACAAACTTTCCGGCAACAAAAGTCCAATGGAGCAAAGTCTGATCGGGTGTACAGAAAACCATAGGACTTTTGTACAAAGTACAAACACGCATGCTCAGAACCAATGCAAAAGATCAGACAACAATACAGAAGTTGACCAAAGGTGGCGGTAAAGAGCAGAAAAACCACGTGATTTGGTGAAAGTTGGCTGAAAAAGTCCTGCCGTGTGTATGCAATACAAGTTCACGGCCGACGCCCTTTGTACAAAAATCCACGGGAAAGTTTGTACAAAGTCTGATCGTGTGTATGGGGCTTAACTCTGATAAAAGTTGAAAAACTCTAAAAATAAATGAAAAAAAACGCAGCTATACAGTGTTTGAGCTATAAGCTTTTATGAGAGTATAGTCTTGCTAAAAACAAAAAGGCTAAAAAAACGCTAGTGAAAAACTCATTCTACAGTAAATGTTACTGGCTTTTTTTTATAAGGCCAAGTATGCATGAGGCCTTACGCACATTGGTAAACACATGGGTGCGACTTAATGTGAGGAGTGTGATAATGTAGGCAAAGTTTCACTTACTCTAAGTTGGTATGGAAAGTTTTGTCATTGTTTTTCAGCGCTATCCACTGTTACTATGTACACACAACTAAAAGCCACCAGACTGCCACAAAAGACTGGCAGACTTCTCCTAGTTATAGAGTTATTCACATTAAAGCAGAATTAAAACTAAAAGTAAACATTATACTATCATTATATGATTTAAAGCAATGGCTGAATTTGTTTCTTTTTTAGTGTTTTCCTTCATCTGGTGATCCAGCCAGTAAGTCTGTTTTTCAAAAGAAAAAGCTCTCTTCCAGATGTATCAGTTTACAGGGCTGAGACAAACCATTCAACGCTGACAGGGGTGCTTAGAATGATCAGCTTTCAGGTAAAAACTCTGTTTCAAAAGGAAAAATCCAGTTTGCTGTAACTGCTTATAAAGTGTGAGCTGGTGTTTTGCTTCAGTTTGTTAGTGTATTTAAATCTGTATAGAAAGGGAAGACCCCCACTGTACCACCATCCAATATTATAGAATAAAAGTTCTGGTACTGATAATGGGGACACCTCTGCTGGGGACACTGATAATGGGGACACCTCTGCTGGGGACACTGATAATGGGGACACCTCTGCTGGGGACACCGATAATGGGGACACCGATAATGGGGACACCGATAATGGGGAAACTCTGCTGGGGACACTGATAATGGGGAAACTCTGCTGGGGACACTGATAATGGGGAAACTCTGCTGGGGACACTGATAATGGGGAAACTCTGCTGGGGACACTGATAATGGGGAAACTCTGCTGGGGACACTGATAATGGGGAAACTCTGCTGGGGACACTGATAATGGGGAAACTCTGCTGGGGACACTGATAATGGGGAAACTCTGCTGGGGACACTGATAATGGGGAAACTCTGCTGGGGACACTGATAATGGGGAAACTCTGCTGGGGACACTGATAATGGGGACATTCATAATATCAGCTGCTGTGTCTAACCCCTCATGTGTTTGCATAAAATTGCGTCCTTAATCACAGGGCTTAAACCATTGCAAATTATACCAAATACTAAATTACAAAATGTCCCATAGAGTGCATAATCCATATAGGTGGAATAATGGCACTTAACCATAGCCTGTCTGGTTTCGCTAGACCAGGGGTCTCCAAACTTTTCAACACGACGGCCACATTGTAGATTTTACAAGTATTTGGGGCCGAAAACTTCTGCGCATTTGTTTTCCCATCAGAGTCTCCCCAATATCAATGTCCCCCATATCAGTGTCCCCAGCAGAGTATCCCCCATTATGAATGTCCCCAGCAGAGTATCCCCCATTATGAATGTCCCCAGCAGAGTATCCCCCATTATGAATGTCCCCAGCAGAGTGTCCCCATTATGAATGTCCCCAGCAGAGTTGTCCCCATTATGAATGTCCCCAGCAGAGTTGTCCCCATTATGAATGTCCCCAGCAGAGTTGTCCCCATTATCAGTGTCCCCAGCAGAGTTTCCCCATTATCAGTATCCCCAGCAGAGTTTCCCCATTATGAATGTCCCCATTATCAGTGTCCCCAGCAGAGTTTCCCCATTATCAGTGTCCCCAGCAGAGTTGTCCCCATTATCAGTGTCCCCAGCAGTGTTTCCCCATTATCAGTGTCCCTAGCATAGTTGTCCCCATTATGAATGTCCCCATTATCAGTGTCCCCAGTGTAGATGTCCCTATTATCAATGTCCCCAACATAGATTTCCCCATTATCAGGACCAGAACTGTGCTGCCTCCTGGTCTGTGGAAACATGATACTGGGCTGGAGGCGTTATTAACTTATTTCATTAAGCATTTATCTACTATCTTGACTGATCTTGGGTCCTGGAATCGAGGCTATTATCCGATAACCGGATTTAGGCATTTACTTATGCCCATGAGGTAAGAGTGCTAAGAGCACATTGAGTGGGTGTTGTTACATCATCTGAACTACAGTCAACATGATTAGAGGTCGACCGATATATCAGCCGATATTTGGCCGTTTTTATGAAATCGGCATTGGCCGATTGTTGTGCAAACTAGGCCGATTTGCGGCTGCAACACTATACCCGGCCCGCATGGCCGCCTGCAGTACAGACCAGTGCCCCCGCTACAGCAGCATGTAAAATGAATCCTCAATCCTTCACCTGCACGGCCAGCCACTATAGAAAAGAGGGAGAAAGTTTCACTGGCACCGCACCGCCCCCCCTTCCGGCGGGCTGTAGCAGATGATCATTAGCATATCACAAGCCTTCGCAGGAGATCGTGGCCAGCACCAGCTAAGCTCCTCTTCCTTCCCTGCTAAGGCGGTGACTGCTGGATGCTTCTATCTCACTTGTTATGTGATTGGCTGGTCAGCTCATCAGCGTCTATCTGCGTGCACCTAGCCCTATCAGGTGCATGTAGATAGATACCAGCATGTATGGAGGGTAAGTCACAAAAAGTGTGTGCTACTGTGCCCCCCTGCAGACTTTATTTAATGTCCCTTTAAAGGGAAACCTGGCTGAGGCTTTGAGAAATTGGATGAGGATGACCCTCCTCCACAGTCACCTCTCTGTACGCCCCTCCTCCACAGCCACCTCTCTGTACGACCCCTCCTCCACAGCCACCTCTCTGTACGACCCCTCCTCCACAGCCACCTCTCTGTACGACCCCTCCTCCACAGCCACCTCTCTGTACGACCCCTCCTCCACAGCCACCTCTCTGTACGCCCCCTCCTCTACTATACTGTTAGATTTTATGAAATGAAGAAGAAAAAAAATAATAAAAAAAAACGGCCTAAAAAAAAATTAAAATTAAAAAAATTAAAAACGGCCGCGAAAATCGGCATCATATAAAATCGGCCATCGGCTGCCCCAGCTTCTAAATATCGGCATCGGCCAGAGAAAAACCCATATTGGTCAACCTCTAAACATGATGTGTGTTCTTCTACCTCACTGTGAAGATTTTTGAACTTCTTGCACTTTACACATTGAATTTCTTTATAGATTAGCCTGAGGACTTTGCACTTTATACATTTGATTTTTTATCAGCCTGAAGATTTTTATCAGCACGTGGATTTCATATTTATATATTATATGGCGTTCACTATACAATCATCTTTATGTTATTTTGTTTGTTCACTTAGATGTATATTATCATCATCATTATGTTATTCTAGTCACGTAGGTTATGCGCAGGATCACATATAATTCTTTATATTAATTTCATTGCTATTAGGCGATTTGTGATCACTTTTGGATTTTGCAGCATTTCCACATCTATTTATTCATAGGTTTTAGTTCACTTTAGTAGCGCAGAGGCCTTTTCACTAAGTCACCTCCTAGCAGCCAATCCTCAGCTCAGCACAGCAGCCAATCATCTGGCAGCACTGGAGGGTGTGCGGGGAGCGGCTTTTTGTCCTGGACCTGCCAGATATATACGGCCGATAACAGCAGCTGCTTTTAAAAGCCAGCAGATCAGCAGTGCTGTGTTGGCAGAGTCTGGACAAGCTGAGGGCCACACAAAACACACCTGCGGGCCGGGGGTTTAGAGACCCCTGCGCTAGACCTATGCCAGCTGCTTCAGAGGCTGCTTGGGGTGAAGGTCTGAGCATTATTCAACCTCCTCATCTATGATCACTCAGTGGCCTATTGCGAACAGGATGCTTTAAAGAATGGACAATTCATCAATGGATCCAAAATAGAGAGATCACTTTGGAGATCTGGACTTGACAAGCATCATATATACTTGAATCCATTAAGGGTCTTGAAGTATTGACTAAGGTTCTATTGTATAGCCTATACAGGCTGTCTACTAGATCATTGTGGGTATTCAAGTTGAACTCTCATCAATGGAACTTTGAATACCATGCTACTCTTACTTACACAGTGCGAGGGGGGCTGTCATAGCATATAAAGACTTTCTACGGCAGCAGAATGCAATCATGCAAGCATGAATGTTTATTGGCCCAGCAAAACCAGGTGGTTCACTTTCTACATTGGCTTAGACTAGGAGCCCCCTCTAGACCACTGCCACTGTATATACAATTTGCCCATACCAGAGTCAATTCCATCTAATAACACCTAAGCTTGGATTGTACCATTCTAGCTTCTTTAATCTTACATGGTAGATCTATCTAATGTGATTACTCATATTATGTGAATACTCCACCTATGAACTATAGCATCCATTGGTCTTTTGACCTTCTGGTATCTTTAGGTCACGTGATCACTACAGCAGTAAAATTCAATAGTTGGATAATATTTATATATGGTCTTTGGCTTACACAGCCGAATTGTGAGTGAGGTGGATGTTTAATAGTATGAGTGAGATTGTGAGCTATGGTACCTATGTTTTATATATGTATGTTTTTTGTAACCAATAAACTTTTTCCAATGACTTTAGCGAGTCAATCCTTTTCTGAAATACATTTGAGGTTTGGATGAGCACAATCAGCCTTTTATTCTCAGTGTTTACTACTTGATCTTGTCGTTAGCTCTCACCTCTACTTATGTTGTTTTTTCCCCCTTTTTTCCATTACATTTTTCCTTTTTTCTATCTTCTATTTAAAATGGTTGTAAAGGTTTTTTTTATCTTAATGCATTAAGATGAAAAAGCCTTCAGTGTGCAGCCCCCCCTAATACTTACCTGAGCCCCATCTCTATCCAGCGATGTCCACGAGTGAATCGGCCATCCGGGACTCTCTCTCAGTGGCTGAGACACAGCAGAGGCGCCATTGGCTTCTGCTGCTGTCAAATTCGGCCAAGCAGGCGAGAGAGAGGGCGGGGCTGAACCGCAGCTCCGTGTCTGAATGGACACACAGAGCTGCAGCTCAGCTCGGATGCCCCCATAGCAAGCTGCTTTCTGTGGGGTTACTCGACAGGAGCTCCAGCCAGGAACCCGAGAAGAATAGGATCTGGGCTGCTCTGTGCAAAAGCACTGCACAGAGCAGATAAGTATAACATGCTTTTTTTTTTAATTAAAGAGGAAGTAAACCCTGATGGGTTTACTTCCTCTTTGTTTCCCTGCAAAGGTAAAGCATAATGGGCTACTATGCATCGCATAGTAGCCCATTATGTGTCACTTACCTGACACAGGAGCCAGCGATGTCACTAATGTCCCCTCTTCCACGGAGCGTCCATCTTCTTCCCGGGTATCGATGCTCCGGCGAGGAGTGGCCGGAGCAGCAATTACGTCTTCACTTGCGGTGCGCCTGCCTGGTTCAGCGGCTCCCTTTTTTTGTAAAATATCTCCTTAACCGTGTAGGTTAAGGAGATATTTCTTGGACCTACAGGTAAGCCTTAATCTAGGCTTACATGTAGGTCAAAGTAGTCTAAGGGTTTACAACCACTTTAAAATAACAAGGGGGGGGATGCTGATACCTAAACATTTTTTTACCTTAATGCAAGGAATGCATTAAGGTAAAAAATGTTTAGGCTTTAGAATCACTTTAAAGCTGCACTATATGGATTATGCACTATACGAGACATTACAATTTTATAATTTTGTATTTGGTATAATTTGTGATGGTTTATGAGCTGTGATTAAAGACAACATTTAGTGGTATGGCCTCAAGTGGGAGGTTTCCTGTGTGCTGCTTGCTAGCTAAATGGATACTTCAACATCATTGGTGTGCGCACAGTTCTGTTATGGCTTGGTGTGCAGTGTGAAGTGGAGGCAAACTTCTGGGCTTTGGCACCTGGCTGTGCTGCAGGACAGAGGAGCTTTGTGGGATGCATTAAAGCTGTAGTGCATATCCAGATCAACTAACAATTTGTAAATAATAACTCACCTGGTTTCATGCAGTATCCCCATTTCCCGCCAGTGTCAAAATTTCCAGAGGTAGAGCACCACTCGCGATTTTCATTGGTGTCAGAGATACAGTCGTGGTACCAAGTCCCATTATTCAAAAAGGGAAATTCACAGGGCTTTCCATAGGAGTTTCCTCCAGTAGTATACACAGCTGTAAGAACAGAAACAAAAAGTGGAACCAGATTTTCCATGTAAAAATAAAAGGGGATTTCATTATTCTTTGGAAAGAGCACAAACTAAAAGTAATCTGATGGGACTGTGCTCATTCTTGAGAACTATAAAAAAGGAAAAGTCTACAGTGCATCCGGAAATGCGATTTTTTTTTATTTTTAATAAATTTGCAAATATTTCAAACTTCTCTTTCTCGTTGTCATTATGGGGTATTGTTTGTAGAATTTTGTGGAAAATAATCAATTCAATTTTGGTATAAGGCTGTAACATAACAAAATGTGGAAAAAGTGAAGCGCTGTGAATACTTTTACGGATGCACTGTATGACACTGGGTACACATCCTCCTTTAGGGCCTGTTCACATTAGATGCGGCGCAAATTTGCTGCAAATCCGCACCAGATCTAAAATCGGAAACCTGTTTATACAAACTGATTGCAGAGTGTATGTCAAGCCAACAACATCTCAATGCAATCAGTTTGCAAAACGCAGCGAGATTTGCAGAATCAGATCGCATGGGTGTAAAACACCCATGCGATCTGATTCTGGTGTGCACAAAAAAGTGAATGTGAATGTGACGCAAATTCAGCCAGTTTGCATGGCTGAATTTGCATCGCACAGATATCACCTGTGATCTGCACAGCAATGCAGTGCGAATGTGCGATGTCTGGCATTGCACAAGTGTAAACCGGTTACATTCCCAGCACATGCTGTAACTGTCACACTGGTTTTGCTCTCAACCAAACTGTCAAACCATCAAATGGCTGACGACATAACTGAACACATGTGAAGCACCATGACAAAGGCTAAACAGACGCAAAGATGGCAGCTTCCGTGGCTGAAACCGATAGGAGGGTTTAGTTCCACTTAAAGTTTGCCATTTAATTTAAATATACACTGCCCTCAAATTGGGAAAATAGATTTCAGTTTTATATTTAAAAACACTTTCACTTCCTGTCCTGAAGTCACAACAGGAAATTTGAGGAAATCCTTCTAAAGCAGGGGTCTTAAACTGGCAGCCCTCATCCTGTTGCAAAACTACAAGTCCCATAAGGCATTGCAAGGCTGACAGTTACAAAACTAACTCCCACAGGCATGATGTGACTTGTAGTTTTGCAACAGCTGAAGGGCCGCCAGTTTGAGACCCCTGGTCTAAAGGGAAGGGAAATACCCTCTTAGGCAGCCATGATGTAATCTTTGGCTGGGCAGCAAGTGCTATACAGAAGCTCACAGTTGTTTTTTTTATTTATGACAAAGCATGGCATATTATTTTGCACAAAATTTATATATATATATATATATATATATATATATATATATATATATATATATATATATATATATATATATATATATATATATATATATATATATATATATATATTATTTTTTTGTATTATACACACATATACACACACAGCAAAAAAAACATATCTAGCAATGCCAACATATGCAATTGATTTAAGGCCAGTGTCATTTTATTGATGAGCTATTTAAATTTAGAAAGCTAAGCGGACAGTGTAAATTATACTGTTAGAAAAGTTCCACCTGCTTGAAACTTCTGACAAATATACCTACTTACTCAGAGATTGGATGGGCTCTTATGGCGCGTACACACGTGCAGACAATCCGGCGGACTCAGTCCCGCGGACAATCCGGCGGACTCAGTCCCGCGGACAATCCGGCGGACTCAGTCCCGCGGACAATCCGGCGGACTCAGTCCCGCGGACAATCCGGCGGACTCAGTCCCGCGGACAATCCGGCGGACTCAGTCCCGCGGACAATCCGGCGGACTTTCCGAACGAGCGGACTTGCCCACACACGCCAGACTTTTGAAATGAACGGACTTGCCCACACACGGAGTAAAGTCAGTTCATTTTGATAAACATACAGCGCATCACCAAACACTGGGTGATCACAACCCCTCTGCAAAATCTCTACAAAGCAGAAACACATGGACCCAACCTAAAGTCAATTTAATCTGTCTGGTGAGAGAGTAATGTTTAACAGATTAGATTACAAACTATTCAAAAGCAAACAAAGCCTACCAGAAACCGAAAACAAAATGTTAATGAGGTTATTACTTTCCTGTGTTGAATAAGGTTACGTCTGAAAAATGCATCTACAGAATCTGAAACAAGGGTGTTGTGGTGGTTTCATCATCTAGATGAATGTCAGAATGATAGGAAAATCTCACTAGGGTGATGGTATGGATATTCCTGGATAAACCCATAACGTAGGTGCAACAACCTATAGTGAAAGTTCACTTTTTGAAGCAAAACAAAAAACGAAAGACCACCACCCTACACCTACCTCCAAAGGCGATACAGTTTCACTGTTCACACAACCCAATGCAGTGGACCTGGGGTTTTAAAATCATGCTGTTCTTCCTCCTCTTTCCCCATGGATGCCAGGATGGATCACAGCAATTATGGATTGGTCAGTGCAGTCTTGCGATGGCACTGATCAATTAGAACCGCTCTGATCCGTCCCGGCGTTCCCTAAGAAAATAAAGAACAGCACAGTTTTCAAACCCAGAGACCGCTGCACTAAGCTGTATGGATGGTGAAACTATCACCGACAGTTTTAAAAAAAGGAGTGATAAAACCTAATTTTTCAGATGGGAATTAGTTAGCCATTTCATTTGAGTGACAAGATTGTACAATGTAAAAATGTAAAGAGAATCATCACCCTAGAAAGAAAAAAATAAAATAAAATAGTGTAGCTGTTGACTTAAGAAAAGGACACTTGCCTGTCCATGGATGCAGCACTCTCGTCACCCAGGCCTAGCCCTTTGCCCGGCTTTGGGTTCCCCTGCGCCAACATGTTAACTGTAGGCTTCCCGCCGTGCTGCACTTTGCGGGACCTGTTATATGCCCTAGAAGGTTGCGGACAAAGAAGAAGGGGGGGGGGGCAACGGTCTGCTCAAATTGCCTATGCTAAGTGGCAGTGGGTATCTATGTAAACTAGTTACAACCCCCCCCCCAAAAAAAAGAAATGAGGAATAAAGTGGAACTTCTTTTTTAGATGAAGATCTGCTTTAAGTATCCCCCCTCAGTACAATATCAACGCTTGAACAATCATCCGGCAGATGCAGGGAACTTTAAGGCCCCTTTCACACGGTCTGACCAATCCTCTCCATAGAGGACAATGGGTGGCCCTGCCCGATCGGGTCACCCATTGTCCTCTATGGAGAGGCAGATGTCAGCAGACATGCATCCACTGACATCCGATCCAACAAAATCTGCTGAAAACAGACGGATGGCGATACGTTCGCCATCCGTCCAGCGGGTCGGATCGGTTGAAAGCGGACATCTCCCCAGGACTCTGACAGGTCCATCTCTGCACAGTGAGCGGAGACGGACCTGTCATCCACCTGCTCAGTGGGGATTAACGGATCCATCTCTGCCAAAATGGATCCGCCCCATGTGAAAGGGGCCTTAACCTCCAGCAGTGATATAATTAGAAGTCCTAGAGCACCGCATAAGTCTTTGAAAATGTCATATTTCCTCTCAAATAACCAGTGAAGATTTTGCAAAAAACAAACTGATCTACAGTGCATGCGGAAAGTATTCACAGCGCTTCACTTTTTCCACATTTTGTTATGTTACAGTCTTATTCCAAAAATGATTAAATTCATTATTATCCTCAAAATTCTAAAAACAATACCCCATAATGACAACAAGAAGGAAGAAGTTTGTTTGAAATCTTTGCAAATCTATAGAAAAAAAAAACAAAAAAATAAAAAAATGAAAATTACATACATAGATGTTCACAGCCTTTGCCATGACACAAAATTGAGCTTAGGTACATCCTGTTTCCACTGATCATCCTTGAGATGCATCTACAACATGATTGGAGACCAATAAAGTAAAATTACCAGTTGATTGGACATGATTTGGAAAGGCACACACCTGTCTATATGAGGTCCCACAGTTAACAGTGCATGTCAGAGCACAAACCAAGCCATCAAGTCCAAGGAATTGTCTGTAGACCACCGAGACAGGATTGTATCAAGTCACAGATCTGGGAAGGGGTACATAAAAATGTCTGCAGCATTGAAGATCCCAAAAAGCACAGTGCCCTCCATCATCCGTAAATTGAAGAAGTTTGGAACCACCAGGATCCTTCCTAGAGTGATCAGGGGAGAAGGGCCTTAGTCAGGGAGGTGACCAAGAACCATATGGTCACAGAGCTCCAGTTTTTCTCTGTGGAGAGGAGAACCGTTAAGAAGAACAACCATCTCTGCAGCACTCCACCAATCAGGCCTGTATGGTAGAGTGGTTAGACGAAAGCCAATCCTCAATAAAAAGCACATGACAGCCCTCCTGGAGTTTGGCAAAAGGCACCTAAAGGACTCTCAGATCATGAGACAAAAAATTCTCTGGTCTGATGAAGCAAAGATTGAACTCTTTGGCCTGAATAGCAAGAGTCATGTCTGGAGGAAACCAGGCACTGCTCATCACTTGGCCAATACCATTTCTACAGTGAAGCATGGTGGTGGCAGCATCATGCTGTGGGGATGTTTTTTAGCGGCAGGAACTGGGAGACTAATCAAGGGAAAGATGAAGGCAGCAATGTACAGAGACATCCTTGATGAAAACCTGCCCCAGAGCGCTCTGGACCTCAGACTGGGGCAAAGGTTTACCTTCCAACAGGATAACGACCCTAAGCACACAGACAGGATAACAAAGGATTGGCTATGGGACAACTCTGTGAATGACCTTGAGTGGCCCAGCCAGAGCCCAGACTTGCACCCAATTGAACATCTCTGAAGAAATTTTCTTTTTTTTAAATAAATTTGCAAAGATTTCAAAACAAACTTCTTTCTTGTTGTTTTGTTATGGGGTATTGTTTGTAGAATTTTGAGGAAAATAATGAATTTAATCTCTTTTTTAATAAGGCTGTAACATAACAAAATGTGGAAAAAGTGAAGCGTTGTGAATACTTTCCAGATGCACTGTAAATCACTAAAACGCAAAACTAGATGCAAAGCTTGCAAAAGTTGGGCTTGTCCCCACCCTCTTTTACTTCCAAAGACTACTTACTGGTCCCAAGGGGCAATAAGCAGCCTGACCAACACAGAAGCTCAGGAGACGGGTAAGGTCCGTTTTAAAAGCAGAAGTTGAAAAGAATAATAGTAAAAAAAATATATATATATATATATATATATATATATATATATATATATATATCTATATCTATCACACACACTAGAGAAGGAAAATGTAAAACAAACAGTAAAAACATTAAAACGGTATATAGAAAAAAAAAATGAGTATACCATGATATGGAGCCTCACAAATGTTCTCAGATGTGCCATTCACTTTCCATTCATCTACGGACTGTAGGATTGCAGCCACTGTTCCATTCTTTACACCAAGTCCATATCTTGAAGCCCCATACACGTGTCCACCGCTACATCGCCACCACAGCATCAGTTTAGAGTCACATGGGACGAGTTGCAAAGGTTCTTGGGATTTGGAAAGGTCTAGTCCAAGGCACTTTTGAGATTCCAGGCTGTAGAGTCTATGACTGGAGCCCCATTGCCACAGTGCTTTGTTACCAGTGTCTGAACAGCTGTCCAGCGTAAGCCGGTCATTGTCTACTTTAAGGCACTTGCTTAATTGCTGGTGTAGTATGAGAAATGAGTGACCTGAGGGAGAGATAAAGAAAAAATGTAAAAAAAAAAAAAAGAAAAGATACATTTGTGTTAAACCTATTGAATACGTTCATATAATTTTTTTTATTCATTGTCCCATTTGCCATCTACTTCCAGTGCAGAAATATAGAAGTAGCTGTCGGTTTGTTGTATCTGGAAACACTAACAAAATGTTAACACTCCTTAACCAGTTGCAGACTCTGGGCGTACTAGACACGTCCAAAAAAAAAATAATCATTGTAGTCCTGCTGGGATCCCCCTGTCCCAGTATACGACATTTCAGCTCTGATTAATCACAGCTGCATCATCGAGTACACGAGAAGATCCCGGCAGCAAGATCTGTAAAATAAAAAAATAAAAAAAACAGTCTGGCAATGTTTATCAACAACATTGCTCAGCCACAAATACAGAAAGCTACAATGAAACTGTTTAATTTTGTAACTTTGTTTTTTCATATACAGATCAAAAAAAAGGATGAACTTTGAGCTGCAGATGAAGTCAGTTAAAGCAACCTGACAAGTAAAAAATGTTTTTCTTAATTAAACGTTCCCTCTGTTGAACCCCTTATTAGTCCTTAGTTTAATCAGCCCTAATTAACTCCTTATTTTCCGTCTCCATTCAATTACAATTTTCCTGGTGATTTTTTCCATTTTATTAACTAATATTTAAACTTTTTTTTCAGTTTTTTTTTTGCTGTGCTCATTAATATTTTTACACCTTTTACATATATTTACACATCACACTGAAAAAAGCCTGTTGATTTCAATTGGCTGCACTACATGTGGTTAATGGGACGTTTTGGCGTTTTGCGGTTTGCGTGCTTTTTACTGTGCAGCATTTTGCCCCTCATCTTTTCACATGGCAAAATCTGTGTTTGCTTCTGTGTTTGGTGTGTTGATAACAATTAATGGCACTGAAAGCGCAACTAGTAACTTTAGGTGTATAAAGGTGGCCATGCCCTATACAATCACAGCCAGTTCCCTACAGCGCATGCGCGTAGAGGGCTGCGCTTTGTGAATAGCCCGGTGGCGGGGGGAAGGAGGAGGGGGGGCGAACTTCCGGGGGACCTCGCGGCAGCCAGGTGTCATGGAAGTGGGGACAGGTACCTTTCAAAACCAAAATGTGGCACCAGAGGAGGGGGAGGAAGCAGATAAGCGGAGATTCCTTTTTTTTGGTGGAGCTCCGCATTAAGCCACCAATGTGGATTGCTGTTGTGCATGCGCGGTATGTGGCCCATAGGCAAATTGCCCTTAAGTGGACTTCCCCACACCCTACAACCCTTTCTGGCTGGATACTTGATCTTAACAAGTGTATTTCTTATGAGAGGCATACTTTTTTCTCAGGAACTCATTCAAAAGGTTTGATTGGTTAAATCATATGATTTTGGATTTAAGTTTGTTTTCAACTTCTTTTACGTCATCGCTGCTATGCACATATCTAGAGTCAGTTTTTTGTTTTTATTATGCAATTTACTTTGTTTATTGCAGTGGCATTTAGGTATGCTCTTTGTGTTCACGTCTTTTTTTTTTTCGTGGTTGTTCTTTGTGTGTGTATTTTGTCTACTTTGTGTATTTGTTTATGTTTCGGTTTCAAAAAATAAATAAATACAATATAAATACAATATAATAGAGATTATATATATATATATATATATATATATATATATATATATATATATACATATATACATACATATAT